>JAPSES010000058.1:15791717-15814041 GCA_029822895.1 Maxillicosta whitleyi
AGAAATTGTAAATAAATGAACACAAGAAAGCTTCCGCTCGAGCTGCCTATGGATGTGTAGAAGGAACAAAAGACTAGAAAACTGGAAATAGTTTAACTGACAATGAGTTTAATTAATACAACCAGAGGAGCTGCATGTGGATGGAAGAAGTGTGGAAAATACTGGCAAACTCTGATCGTGATTAAAAAAAATATTCGCGATCACAATTTACATTAATCTAATTGCGATTAACACGTTAATATTCCCAGCCCTGATATAAACCATTTAATCAGGCTGGTTTCTATCTTTATTTTAATAATTTACACTGTAACAGCTCTGGAGTATAATAATTTTTCTCCTCGTGCAAATGTAAAACAGATTTCATCAGACGTCTCTATGGTAATAAGCGACGGCGGACGTAAAAGGTGACATGTGACCTACAGATGGCTGTATTCCTCACATTCTGCCATAGGAGGGGGGTAAATGCCACTTTGTCTTTGTCGTCATGCTGCTGACTGTTGTGGTCTCTGTTTTTTAACATGTTCAATTCCTCACAGATGTGGTGTTCACTTTTAAGGCATATTCTCTATCATGGCTATTAAATCCATGTAATGGCGCCAAGATGTTCTCAGAGACAGGAGTCATATAAAATAAAAGGCCTGCTGCGCACACTCTCCTAAGTGAAAATACTGAACTTTTTAATGCCGTACCGTATGTGTTTTTTGAAGCAGCAAAACACACATCAACAACAGCTAAATAAAGATGTTTTTATATCTTCTTCTAAAGACGTCTCGGTGCTTTGAGAGATGACATATGGGAATATAAGACGGTAAAGTAAAGCTATAGATGAAACCATAATCGTCATTTTATAGTCTGAAAGAACACAGTAATTTGAGCTATCTTTCTGCGTTTTAACAAGCCTTTTTTTGCACTGGGAGTAATGGAGAGTGTCTGGATGTATTTGCAGGGTTCCTCCATTTTCATTGCATCCCTGCTGAGATGATCCTGCACCGACGATAGTAAACAGACCATATATTTTTCATAGAGACAGCCTCTAAGAAGACAAAACAGGCTCAGCCCCTAATCCACACTTTAATGACTGAAAACGGAAGTAATGACATGCAGGGAATAATAACTCTTCTTTCCCTTCCACCAATTGACACCAATAACTTGTGGCCGCCTTAATGGACCCGGTTGTGACGCCTTGTGTAATAGCAAATGAAAACTTCCCCTGAGATTTTCTCCCACAGGCAATTATTAAGAATGATGACACTTTAACAATGGCTGGATCAGAGCGCTCAACTTTGTCATCATGAGTGAATCCTATTACGCGGCAGCATAATGGGCGTCTGTGAGAGAAGAAAGAGAATGAGTATCACAAGGCATCTTACGCACTGGAAAACAAAGCTTATTTGAGGCGTCTCACCATCCGAGCCGCCCTTTGTGTCGGCCTTACCAGCCTCAATTGTTTTCTCCTCTGTGAGTAAATGCCCCGGTTTAATGTGGTAGAAACGACGCTTGAACGTTTTCGGCGTAATGTTTCAAATCACATTTATTCCAAATGAACGCGCACACAGACACACACACATCGTGATTTTTCTTCAGTTTTATTTCATCAGTACACATGCAGGAAAATGAAGCACTTATCAACGTTGTCTGGACTGAGGATTTCCCAGAACATCTTGATAGAAGAAGAAGTAGATGTAACTTTGGCGTCAAACAATGGAGGACTGTTTTATTTAACTCCAAGGTTCCATTCCCTGATCCCGAATACCTAGATAGCAGGCAATTTGGGCAATAAACACTTGGAGGAGTAACAGTTATCCTCTGTGTGTGTGTTTCCTTTAGTGTCACATCAAAAGGCAACACAACTGAGCCATTTTGTCATGTGATAATAACCTCTAAACATCCTCCAGGCCCCCCATTTAAGGGTTAGGGTTACGTATTGAAGCTATGTTTTAGCCACATGTTAAGCGTAATACATGCATTTACACTTCCTGTTATAACCCTAACCCTACAGAAAAGCAGCCTGGACTTTCACTTCGGGTTCAGTGAAAAAGGATGGATGTTAAAAGGTTCAGCAGAAAAGAAATGACACTAGATTATTGTGTGATTTGTTTCCACTTGTTGTTGCTTAACCCATAAGGACCCAGTGTGACCGTTAGCATTGAGTCAGTACATTTTTCTTTATATTTAACCGTACTTAAGGGATTTATCACCATTTCTTGTAATATTATCTTATGTGTTTTGTGTTTTTTCAGTGAAAATCATGTATTTTTCTACATTTTAATGTACTAATCGTGTACAGTCGCCGAAAAAATGATCGCACCAAAAGTCATAAAAACAATGGTTATGCAATCAAGTCCTAACTCCTGTGTGTCATGTGACTAAAACAGACAGAAAAGAAAACATGGAATGTCTAAAAGCACTGTTTTTGTCAGTACAATGACATAGATATTGATGTAAGAACTGAAGGGATTTTGGTTTTTATCAAGAAAACATCGAAAATTGATAGATATCAGCTCTGAAATTAAACTATTATGGGCTGCTTTTGTTATTATCATTATATTTGTCCAAACAATTGTAGCTTAAATGAACAAGATACTGAAGAAAACAATGGGTGGTCTAATAATTTTTTCCATGATTGTAGATGTTTGTAAAAGCTCAGAGTAAAGTTAACTGATATTATATATATATTCTTTTTTAAATTGAAAAAAAAAAACACTGTCATTGGGCTTTACTGGTGAGTCAATGTTGTAGAAGATGACAAAGCCTGTGAACGTTCAATTATAAAAAGATGAAAAACTGTATTTTACACCAATTATTTACATGTATTAGTGGATCAACAAGTGTTAAACCGTTCATATCAGTAGATGGTTTTGGTAGATGGCGGATGTTTTGGGTCTTTATGGGTTAAACATGCACATGAAGGATCTGGGTTTGACTAAGCAATACATTTTCTGACTCCTAATAAAGACAGAATTTGCTTTAAAAAAAAACAAAAAAACAAGACGTAGCATAAAAAGGACGAGAACACTCCTTCACCAGTCAGAGCAAAGTGCTGAATGAAACAATGTAGCTGGTGTTTCAGAATCATCTGTATCTTATCACTGAAAAAAAAAAAAGAAAAAAAAAATCCCCTTAAACAGAAAAACATGGAGAGCCAGATTTTTCCTTCAAAGAGTCTTCCAGAGCGGCTGTTGTCTTTAAGGAGGAGGGAGATTGCTTTCAGCGGCCTCACTACGCGACTGGTTCTCATCATTCTGACAATAAAACCCAAGGAATTGAAACAAAGCAACGTTTCATGAAAAAAAAAGGGAAAAACGGGAGGGAAAAAAATGAGGGGGCTTGGAGGTTTCCGTAGGTCTGCGTTTGCTGGACCCCCCCCTCCACACTCCCCACCCCTTGTTTCCCCTTCCACCTCCCCTTCCTATCCGACAGCCTGAGGAGGAGCAGGGTGGTGATTTTAAGAGAGCGTTGGAGGAGCTTTTGGGGGGGCTTAATTCCTTTCTGGCACCCCGGGGGCCGAGGGATGGAGGACCAAAAGGGCTTGAAATGGTTCAAAGATGAACGAGAGATTGTGCTTTGAATTCCCAGAGTTTGGTTTTCATAGTGTCAGGATTTTATTGCAGCTTTTTGTCGCCTTTAGTACAAATTAGATATGATGATGAGATCAGACGTGGAACAATAAATGAAAGCGTGCCATGTCGAAAGTGAGTTCAGTTTTGTTTTCACTCATGACTGACTTCAGGCACTTACTTTTGCTCTCGCGTGGACATAAAGAGCAACATACAAGAGTGGAAAAAAGTTTTAAAATATGACACAATCTCAAATATGAAATATTTGGGGAAAATTGTTTTTGTGTTTGGATGCATCAGACATAAACAAATGCAAATTATTGTTTTTGTTTATTAAGAAAAAAAAACCTTAATTCTTGACAGTTTCCACCTTAATGTCCTGGATGTGTTTCAGGATTTTTGCTGAAACATCCTGGTTTGACCTTGATGGAACTAAGCATGTGCAGAACAGAACATGTGAGTTTAGAGAATGGAATAATACCTGGTAGAGTTCAATGACTTAAAGAGTGATTTTTAATGCAATATCCTCCTGAGACCCAGTAATGCATTGTGTTCTGAGTTTCACAGCTTTACGTCCAATGCAAAGGACATTCCATTCTTAAAAAAACTGTTGCATCATGCTGTTTCCAATCAAGTCAATTATTTAATGTAAAAAAAAAAAAGACAAAACTTTTACTTTCCTCGGTCTTTGACGATGTATCACAAATTTATAGTGCGTCCAAAAACTTTTTTCCACCACTGTATGACATAACATTCATTGGACAATGTATTCATTTGAGATTTTGTGTTTGAAAAGAGGGTGGTTAGTTGCTGCGGATCAAGAAAAGATGGGCAGTGCATGCTTTAATCAAGGCAGAATGATTATTAACTCTATTGTATGTATATATTTACAGACAAATCTGTACACTTTTTACACGTCGCTACAGATAAATGCGTTAGAAAAAGTCCATTTCATAGGGAAAAAAAGACAGATGGAGTCCTCTCACACGTCTGCGCTGGACGACACCTGCGATAACCTGGGATCGGAGTCGATCTCGAAGCGGTAGTGGTAACCTTCCCACACCTCCCTGCAGGCGTCACGCATGTCGTAGATCCGCTTCTTGATGCCCTTGCGGTTGAGATAAAGTACAAAGAGGAAGATGAGGCCGATGAAGCCCAGGACGATTCCCAGGAACACATAGGAGGTCTGCAGGGCCAGGTCTCTGCCTGCGTCCCTCTGGTGACATCCCAGAGTCAGCCTGCCCGCCACCAGCAGCGACGTGTTCCTCATGCTGGCGGGAAACGAACACACCAGGCCCTCCACATCCCTGATGCGGCCCTGGGATCTGTTGAGCCACATCGTAAAAGGTTCAATTCCGCACTTGCATATAAAGGGGTTCTCCCCCAGCAGGAGGGTAGTTCCGGGAAGGGAGTCCAGCTCGGTCAGACCCTCCTCGGGCACCGTCTTGAGGGCGTTGAGGGTCAGGTCAAGCTCCTCCAGCCGCTCCAAGCCCAGGAAGGTGGAGTTGTGTATGGCCACCAGGGAGTTGTTGGACAGCTGGAGCCTCCGCAGGTTGGTGAGGTGGGAGAAGATGCGCGAAGGTAAATAGATGAGGCTGTTGTCGGACAGATCCAGGACCCGCAGGCTGCCCAAGGAGCTCCAACGCAGGCACGTAGCCAGGTCCAGCACTGACGAGTGGTTGTAGAGTGCCCGGCTCAGGTTGAGCTCCCGCAGCGACTGGTTCTGGACGGTGAAGGCCTCTGGGTGAATGACAGCCAGCTGGTTGTTGCTCAGGTCCAAAGTGCGAAGGCTGCGGAGTCTGGCGAATGTGTGGGATTCCACCTCGGAAATTCTGCAATTAGGGAGATCCGAGAAACACCAGAACGGAACAGACCTTAGAATCATTTGAATTAAGACGGAACATCTTAGTAGAACAGAAGCAGAAACCACAACTTTAACCTTGTTTCAGAGATCTATCTACACTGTTACCCATAAAGTTGGAATAATTCTGTTTTCCTATTAAAACACATCAGTAACCACCTTTGAACAGGTCCAGTCCTTACATACTGGGTCCAGTTACACTTGATCTATCAAGAATAAATCACAATCATTTCTTTAGAAGAAGTAAAAACATTTTAATTCCAACTTTATGGAAAACTGTGTAAATGCTCTAATATCAGCTGATAAATCCATTCATCCATGAAGATATCAGTTTAAAGTTGCACAGATAAAGACTAAGGTAGTATTTACTGTTAATAAACTGGTGATTCATGAAACATTAGAAAAATGCAAAAAATGATGATCAATGTTTCCCAAAGTATGAGATCACATCCAAAAATTAGAGACTTTATTGCCTTATTTTTGCACCAACAATGATACTCATATATGAACAACACATAGATATGATGTGAAACACACAAGTGATTTTAAATCATATTTGGTTTTTCATCTAAAATTAATAAGTTCTTAGAAAATATTAAGATTTTTCCTCAAAAACTGCTGTAGATTAATCCCATTTGACACATTGTGGCAGCTCTGTATGACTGTATATATATCAGAAAAATGTGTTTAATAGATGTCAGTATATCAGATGGTTGAAATAAGGGTTTTCACATGTATCTGGGTGTGCATCTTACCTGTTATTGCTCAGAGAAAGGTTGGTGACGTTCTCCAGTCCTATGAAAGACTCGGGTCCGATCCGGCTGATCTGGTTCCCGGTTATGAACAGATTCCTGGTGTATCCCGGGATCCCGGTGGGGACGGCGCGCAGGTCTTTGGAGACGCACTTCACCGTATGAGCCGCCTCCGAACACTCACACCGCGGAGGACACGACGCGTAAACGGAGCCGAGGAGCGCGCACAAAAGCAGGCGCTGCGTTAAATCCAGCATGATGGAAGGAGAAGAAGGCGAATGTGTGGATCCAGAGGGTGAAAAAGAAAAGAAACCAACGGAAAAAAGGGGAGATGGATGGAAGGATCAGCTCCGCGGAGACATCATCATCCTGGCTCGTCCCGGCTGGGAATGCGCTTCAAGTTTGCATCTCTGCACAAAGTGTGTCCGGGAGGCAGGGTCTGATTTCCATGAGAACAGGGCTGGGGGTCGTGCCGATCACAGGGGGTGTTTGATCCTTTTGCCGTGGCCAAGCGGGGCGTCGCTTCTCCTCAACAATGAAGTTAAAAGGACAATCGCTAGTGCAATGATCTGTGGGGAGGGGCTTTTTCTCCAGTCTGCAGCCTTGTCCGGGTCCACGAGATCTACCCCTACCCAGCCGAAAAACACACAGGCATGAAGGACGCACGAGGAAGTGCTTACACTTTCCTTTTTACTTACAGATGTGTCAAACATATGGTCCGCGGGTCAAAACCGGCCCCGTGTTGTGCCAGGGTACTTACCCCCCCCCCCCCCCACACACACACACACACACTAAACTGTTTACCCTGGCCATGCGAGCAAGATTTTGACTTTTTAATCTCATAAGTAGGACTTTACTCAAAATTATGACTTTTTTCCTCAAAATTATGACTATCTCATAATTTGGACTTTTAATGTCATAATTATAACTTGCCTATCTCAAAATTATGACTTTATCTCATAATTTGGAATTTTAATGTCATAATTATAACTTGCCCGTCTCAAAATTATGATTTTTTTATGTCATAATTTGTATTTTAAATCACAGTTATGACTTGTGTCATAATTCGAACTTTTTAAAATCTCATGATTATGACTTTTTATGTCATAATTTTGACGATCTAAGAAAATTAGTGGTCCATAGAACTGACACCCTGAGCAAATACGTTAGCGAGCAGTTCAATGTCATTGGCAGCGAGAACAGATTGGGGCATCTGTTTCTTCTGGACTTTTATGTCATAATTTGGGCATTTTAGCTCATAATTATGACATTTTACTAAATAATTTGAACTTTTTATCTCATAATTATGGCTTACTATGTGGCTAAGGATGCTTCTATGAAACTGGTTCATACTAGTACCTGGCACTTGTCCAGCTTTTTTAGACCCAAAAGTAAAAGAGAAATTTAGACATATTATCCCCCAGATGTACCTAATGCAAAAAAAATATACTCTTGCTCTGAGCCATCCCAAAATTGATGAATTTGTAATAAAATGCTGGGGCTAAAAAATAGGACTAAAATTGGGACAGGAAAAGCTACCCTGGAAAACGTGGCTCGAAATGGTCTTATATACCACTATAAATCAAGACACTGTGTTAAATGTGTCAATCCTAGTGTTTTTTCTAATCCACACATGCAGGTTTTTAATGAAACGACACTCTCATTCCGGGTTTCGTGTGTAACCCTCGTGTCCACTGGCAGTACACATGGAACCTGCCCATTTAAACACATATAAATTGTAAGTGATTTTCCAACAGTGGTCATTTTTGTGAAACATGCTCTGTCTTGCATAATTAGTGATTCACAAATAGTACCTGTGTGTAGAAAAAAAATAGTAGCATGTAATTTTTGTGTCCTTTTTATTGTGTGATGTGGATTTTTGAGATCACATTGATTCATTTGTATGTGTTCCCTGAACTAAAATGAGTCTGACACGACAGACACAGACTCATTCAGGCAGCAGGTCTTGATGTACAATTCAGACTTTTGGGTGAAATCAGATTTTTTTTTGTCTATTCGTTCATATTACATATTAAATGCAACTTCTATCAGGTCTGAGTATGAACATAATGTGACTCTGAAGTGCCCTGCATGCACAAAAGAGGACATGATGTACTACATGACCATGCAGGTACACAGTGTTTACAGAAATAAGTATATTTTTCCCACTGCTCCTCTTCCTGGGATGCAGAATTGTGACATTTGTTGTATTTCAATGACGTCAAGGTCAGATAAATGTGACCTGGCCGTTCAGACTGAAGTTGTATTGTAAAATATCAACTAGGTATCAGATATAGCACCACATTTGAGTGGGTTTTGTGTTGTTCATACTGTCAAATTGGATGCAGGGTAAAAAAAAAAAAATCAGATTTGGGCCACATTTGCCTTAGATTTAACCAAATTTCTGTCATATGGAAGAAAGAAGTAAATTAAAACCAGAAGTGTTTTTTTAATAAATGACTTGATTTCGTTCTCATCACGTCAGCGTGTCTTGTGTTTTGGAGTGAGTGGTGTTGTTGTCAGTAGATGGATCGTGGTCATTCCCACCTACCCAGGTGGTATGGTAACCAGGTGGGGGAGGGGAGTGGGTCTTTGATCCCTCTCCCTTGAATACTATGATGCTCTGCAGGATAGTGGCCATTGAGTGGGACTTGGTGAGGTGTCGGAGCTGCTGTGACTTCCCTCCCTCTGTGTTTATTCTGGAGAAACTTTCACTGACAAGAATCACTTCTGCATTTATAGAAACATGGAAGTGAGGAGTGAAGCAGGATCAGGCGTCCTGCTGACAGCCCTGATGAAGCACAGACACCATCATTCAGCGAAGGAACAGAGAAGTCACACATCTCTACAATAATAGACATCTTTATTGGTATTATAGCTGTAAGTCATAAACACATTCAGAGTTCACACAGTCACTTGCAAGAGTTCTAAAATTCCCCGTGGGCTATATGATCCGCAGCATAAAAGATATTTTGAGGATTAAAAGAACAAAAGAGAGTTTTGGAACTGCAGACTGGTATAAGTATATATGGATAGTGGCACTAATAATAGCATCCCAACTGTCTTTTGTCAACACACTGAATGGCTGGGACCACAGGTCTCCACATTCCTGGACCTGGCTCTTGGATACAACAAGGCACCGCAGCAGGCAACATCTAAAACCATTTCAATGATCTCCATTGAATATTGTATTCTTGCACATGCACTCCGATAAATAATAACTTTTCTAACTCACTTTCTAAAATATACATATATATTTCTCATATAGGTTAAAAGCAGTAAGTTGAGTCCAAATGTCCTCAAAAGGCCCTTTCATGGCTCATAATATAATGAATGAGCTGTTTGACTAAAAGAACAACTTACATATTCAAGAACACAGAGCTGTTCTGCCATTTTCCAACATTTAGTGTAATTATGGAGAACCAAATGGACTTGTGTTTGTTGCTTCAGGTTTTTTTTTTTTCTCCCACAGCCACATATAGTTGCTACAGGTTTGGACAGAGATGTACCGCGTCCTCAGGTAGAATGAGCTACTGTATGTCCACATTTATAACAGACTAGTTAAAGGGCTACAATAAATCAGGACTTTTCAATGATTTAACGCATATGTCCTTCAGATTTGGCATGTGTATGTGTATTAACAGTGGTGACATGACTATATAACAGGAAATGGACTGAAAATGTCCTCCAGATAACAGAGATAATTTCCTGCCCAAACAAAACATGATTAATATACTAATGCAGCGGGTTTGCAAATACAGAATTTTCAGTGTGTATCAAATGAACATGTACCATTCATCATGTTTTGAATAGAACTATAAGCAAGAAAAAATAGAAGTCTCAACTTTTGGCACAACCTCTGCACTGTGTTTGTGCTGAATTTCCACATTAACATCCTGAGGTGGATATGTTGAATTCTGCTACAAGCAACTCTGGAAAATAATACAATAATGATGCAAACAAGGATGAAATGATGCTATAAACATTATATTTTGGGTTGTTTTAGTTTATTAACAATTATCACATCTGATTCCTGCTGAGATGCATTATTCAGCAGAACTGACATTTATGATATGTGTGGTTATTTTAGCTGAGTGTTACATGTATGACGCTCACAATGTTCAGCTTAAAACAGTCCCTGGTGTAATATATGGGTTTCATATGAAACATTAATCTCTTAAAAGCACATAATGCTAATCTTGGCAGCTACAGAATCAATTCTGTTGAATAATGCATCCTCATGGGAATCAAATGCAGAAAATCAGCAGTGATGAGCTACAGAATCTCCAACAGAATGCGGTAAAGTTCATTTGATCGTTATAAAAATTAAGGATGACCATTTTAATTCATTTATGACGTTGAATAATCAAGTCAATTTAAGGCAATTAGTCCAGATGTCAAACCCAAATATTACTTTAAAAGGTATTTAATGCACTTTTCAGACTTTCATTATATGCTGCATTTATGCATAAACAGTGTAATAACATTACTTTTGCTTCTCTGAGGTAAATCTCCTCACCACCCCAAACAAAAATCAGGCAACTCTAAAAATCATGCCACTATTGTGTACTGTTTAAGTGACTGATTGATTATTCACATGCAGACGTCTGTGGCTAAAAACACTGTTAGCATCAAACCAGAACAATGGAAATACTTTAACAAAAATTGTGATATTTTTGTACTTGTTTGTGACTAACACATGCTTGAACGTCTCTGAAGTATTATTAGAAACAAGTTGTTCAATTGATTATTAAGTATGTTTTGGATTTGAATACTACATCCTATTGGTGAATCGCTTCACATTTGTTAAACAAAAACTAAATAAATAAAAAAAAGGTAATTTTTGGCAGAAAATCATCTCTGTTTAGTTTCCTGTTTACTGCTTAAGGCCAGATTCTCCTTTTCCTTTCTCATTACAACTCTTTGAGCATATTACTGTGCAGCTCTAGCTACATAGCATCAAATCAACATTAACTTCTATTTAAATTAATTATTTAAGCTTTTAAATGCACCAACAATCAGATGAAATTGAAATCAAAAGAGATCAAAACAAAGATATGTAAATAGATACAAATAAATGGATCAAAGGGCAGTTAGCTGCAGTGAAATGCAGCGGATTAATCAGGAGCCACAGTTTGAGTCAAACCTGAACTTCACCAGCACTGTTCATATTCTTACATGCATGCAATACACACACGTTGGCATGCAACCACATGCTCTCTCCGGTCGCCATATGCATGACACGCAATTAATCACGCGCTCTTTCAGGCACGAATGCGCTTCGCTGCTGAGCAGAGATGAGATATGCGCAAGTGGAGTAAAGAGGCAAAAATTACAATACAGTGTAAATTATTCAAAGGCTGAAAGTGTAGAATGAGTGATCAAGTTCGCAAAGTATATAAAGAGCACCTGGTGAACAGTGTAATGTGTGTGTTCAAATATTTACAGGCAACATGGGTGAAATCTACACAAGAGGCCACAGAATATTCAGCCCAATGAGGGGAGCAAAGCCTGGACGTCCGGCACAGTGTTCGCCCTAATGCTGCAAAATAAACCAAAAAAAAAACAAAACAACACTTTTTCATTTATATGCCTACACTTCAATGACATAGTTATTGCAGGATGTTGGCTGTAAATCAAAGCTTTGTGAAACAGCATTGGCATTTCACAATGACCTTCAAATCTGATGTGCAGAGGTGAAAAACAGCAGGAGCGACGCTGCTCGGGCGCTGGAGGGAAACCTGGGAGATTCAGCCAGGGCTTGGTGAGCGTGAAAAACCTGAGGATCCTGGCTACCTGCTGCTTCTGGCAGTACGGTGGACAAAAGGGAGGGCTCCACACTTTTCTTTTTTCTGTTTGATTGCAAACAATGAGGGGATTTGAATTTAGCCATGACAGCCATGGCAACGGATTTTCCAACCAACCATTATGAGGAATTAACGTTTCTGAAAGGGGGACAGAAATAACCCACCAAACTGAAAATTGGTCAGAGAGGGCGTTTTAGGCACTGACTCCTTATTTTACCCAGAAGTCAAAAGCAGTAATGAAAACCAAAACTCAGTTTCGATTGATGCCTGGACTAAAGGACTGAAAAAAACTGAAATGTGATGAAGCGCTGTGAAACATATCAAGTAATTCAATTAATCAAGTTTTTTAATCATGGTGTAAATGTTTGGAGATTAGCATTTCCTTTCTTACTCAAACTGTATTGTGAAAATATGTTCAGCATTTCCAGTGGGGCTTTGTTTTATTTAAACTAATTTTTAACTATCAATGTACTCTTGAAGAAAACCCTTTGAGATGTTGTTGACTGAATTTTGCACATGAAGAAAATTCACAAGGAAAACTACTTCTAGGCAAAAAACTCATTTATAATTAGTTTGTACCACAGTATGAAAACAGCGAGCTGTAATTCTTTAGATCTCAGTTAGAGCCCTAGTGTGAGTTTCCTCTCATGTGTCAGAATTCACAGTTTACAGTCTACCCTGGAGATCTCGCAGGGTCACTATTTACAAAACTGAAACCGCATTTGTTTGAGCTTTGTTTTCTCAGTTATTGTTCTTGGGTTTATCTGGATCTCCACAAGATGGTAGGGATCAGGCGAGATAATCAGATTGGAGGATTAAGTGAATATAAGAGTTTGCTGTAAATTCATTTGGAGTCTTGAGTCTAAAGAAGAAAAGTAAAAAATCCTGGAGATGTTGGGAGGTGTTTAAATGGGCAAAACGTCCTGTCTGTAGGGGGCGCTAAACCCCTCTTAGTGGAGTGGAAGAAAAGGAAAATACAGCTGTCAACTGATCAACATCAGGTAGATCATGTTCTTAACTGGATTCTGTTGTTTGTCCTTAATTCCATGCATTTGCTGCTTGAGAACAAACATCTACTAGTTGATTTTTTTTTTTATATGAGTGAAGCTACAAACATATGCTAATATTGAGGAGGTTTGATTTTGTTAAAGAGTTAAAACAAGAGAGAAAAAAAAAAAACAAAGAATACAAGCTCAGACTAAGTTTACTGACCTCCTCAGAACACGCAGTCTGAATGAATGGAATGCACCTACTCTGAAGTAAAACGATATGAAAAGTCATTTGGTGTGTGGCTGATGTGAATGACCAGAGCTGGATTCATTACTGCAGATGACACTGTCCCACTCTTCATTCAATAACTCCATGAAATCAATGAGCTGTTGCATTAAGCGACATATATGAGGACACAGTTTGCGTTGGTCTCGCATTCTCCTACATTTGGCACGGCTATAGAAAACTAAAACTATTCAGTTGGTTTCTCTAGCCCACATTCACTGAGGTTGCTACAATCATTGCATGGATGAGCTGCAGTAAACGGTATGAAAAGTCGTAAACCTATTGAAGTACCATGAGGTGATCCGTCAGATGCAAACACATCTGTGAGAAAACAGTCCTTTTTAAAAGACACAAACTTTCTGATAATCCTAAAGAGTTCAGAGTTGGACTAAATACCATTTGATGCAGTAAGAAAATGCACAAAAATACAAACTAAGTTGAGTATATTTAAGTTGCAGTACTGTAGAGGAGCTACATTAAATCAAGCACGAAATGCAAGAAATCCCTAGAAAGGCATCTAATTGATTTATCATGTTTGTGCTTCCCAGTAGAAAAACGCCATTCAGGAAGCACTGAATCAAGGGATTACACTCCCAATTCATTCCAGAGTAAGATCATTAAAATCAGAAAGCAAGGCATGGATGTGTTTCCCTCAGAACTTAACAATATGCGTACCTGTTCAAATATTAATCGAGCTATGCAACATCTACTATTTGCAGGTTTTTGAACCTGGTATTAGGCTTTCAACAATCACAATCCATTAAGTGTGTTTGCGTGGTCCTGGTGGTTGGAGCAGCAGGGGGGAGGGGGGTTCACTCACTTCTCTCCAAACAAACGACTGAATAGAAATGAATTTCTGTTGTCACTGGGGCATTCCAGCTTTGGGAACAGCGTGTCTGCTCCTCACAAACCAAGCATGTGTTGGACGTTTTCTTCGACATCTGCTCTGGGAGCGGAGTAAGTCTTTAACTCCTGTTGCTGTTGCTTTCGCTGGACGCTGTGTGATGACCCCCGTCTCGCGTTGTTTTAAAAGGTCAACCCCACATCCCGGCCTGCAGGGGTTCCACTCGTGTCCTTAACCTGTCTGGTAGGTCACCGGAGGTTCAGGGCCAGGGCCACAGTGAGGATGATGCCCATGAGCATCAGGAAAGGCAGCCAGGTCTTCAGAAAGCCTGCACAGCTGGACCACAGCGAGAGAGAGAGAGAGAGAGGGGGGGGCGGTGAGGGGACGACACAGACGGCACAGCAAACATCTGCACAAGTCAAATCATCCCTTTAGTGCCTGCTGTAACCATGACAACCACTCCAGTATAGATTTAAGTACTAATGTAACTGAAAAGTGCTAGAACCCTCAAAATGAGTGTCTGGTGTGAAAAACTGTGGAACAATCTGTAAAAACCTTTAATTAGATCTGCAACAGTTGATTAACCTCCTCTAAAAGCCACTTACATCTGACAGTAAAGTGAATATTTGGCTTTTGAGTAATAAAAAAAGACACTTTGAAAACAACAGTTGTGAGTCAATCAGTTATTTTTGACTCTTTTTTTCTCAGTTGAATGCAACAAAATAATCATTACTTACAAGTACAGACTGTGTACTAACTAGACAAAACCATCAGTTTATAGATTGCTGTTTTGAAGCCTTAACTGTGGCATTTTGGTCATTAGTGTGTTGTTTTTGTAGAGCCAGAACTCACCACATTGTGACAAAAGGGTGAAACTTAAAATAATAAGAAGAATGGAGCAAGGAAATTTAATTAGTGCTGACAGATACAGTTGAGTTTATGTGACAGTAATGCCAACTTCATGATAATAAACACAAATTATCAGTCTAGCCGATTTACAACATTAATGCTAACATTAGCTAATGTGGCTAAGCTCAGATAACAGGGCCAGTTTAATAATTCTGTAGCTAAAACCATTGTGAATCATTCACAAAGCTGGAACAAAATTCTGTCAAATTCTTGTTGCTATAACTTCAAACCACATCTACAATCTAATTGTTCATCAGGAAGACATGTATTTCATTCACTAAACAAATGTGAGAGTCAGGTTCAGCCACAGTAGGGTGTTCATTAAAACCCAGAAAGTATATATTACAGAATAAAACTTGATTAACAGAGCAATAATTTCCAAAAGCACCACTACTACACTTAAAATAATGTCACTGGGACTTAGTATTGATTATTGGGAGTCAAGTGGAGTTGGCACTATAGTTCAGCATCGGTACGACATTTAAGTCATGGTTGTTTCTCCTTTCTTAGTTATGTTTCCTTTTTGCAACATTTTACAGGAAGAAATAGACTATTATTGTTTGGCGTCATCGACTCTTTTCTTTCACGCTGCCTTTAAGGAGCCACTGGCACACGTAGTCTGCTTCTCCCACAGTAAAACTCTTCTGGCCTTCTGCAGGAATGTCCTATATACACTGAAGTGTTCCCCAGAATCAGGGCTCTCTCTCTCTCTGGTGTCCTGAGACACAACAGGTTCAAGGCCCACCAGTGAAATCATGGCCCATGGGATGTCACAGAGAAAACTCATTCAGAAGCTTCAGCCTACTTCTCTTGGTCAATGTGAGTAGAGCAGCTGGAAATGGTACATAATGCACTAATTTTAATGGTAAGATGGGAATTATGAAGCAAAGGTGTATATTTTCTATTTTTGGATATTGATATGTTGTTTATTTGGGTCTCTGTGGTTAATTGTTTTTTTCTGCATGTAACTTAATGTGCATCTGATTGTGTCCGTTCAGGTTATATATGCCATAAATGTATTAGTGTCTGCAGACAGAAAGTGACACCTGTTTTATTAATAGCACAATAGAACATACTTTCAGATTTTCTTTCATGGAATTTCTGTAACTGCTGACTCCTTTAGATATGAGTAATTACATATGGGGTGGGAGTGGGATAACCTATTCCTGCTGACATTGGAATGAAGGCAAGAAGGTACACCCCAAGCAGGTCACCAGGTCTATAACAGGACTGACGTACAGACACACAAGCATTCATTCTCCTCGGTGGGAGGAGGTCAGAATACATAGAAAAAAGATAATATAATCTAATACTACTATAGAAAACTCCACATAATGTCACACTTGGACAGATTGGAGATGCAACACAGGACTTTCCTGACTTTAGGCAACAGAGCGAATCATATGCCATGTACTTTGAGATTGATTTTTATCTTTTAAGGAGTGATATTTCTTTATTTAAAAAAAAAAATGGAATTATGTATTTTCAAACATTTCCCTGTGGTCTACATAAACTGTAAATGCTCTACTTGTGTCTGAATTCTTTATTAATTCAACTCCACAGGTCCATCATCTTCTGTTGCTTGTGCTGCTCTGTCCCGTTCAAACAACAACTGAACATTTTAGGTAATCTGCTCAAAGTTTGGACATGTGCAAATGTTGTGATGTAACTAGTTATAGATGTAACAAATTAAGCAGGAATTAAAACAGGTTGTAGAAATCCACTTGATTTTTTGCCAAAATGAATATAACGATAGCTTTACAACACCTGGAGGGTTCTAATTCAAACTTTTTGAACCATTAAAGACCTCAAATACACAAATAAATTAGCCAAAGACTAATAAAAGTAGGTTTAGCAAAAATGACCCCTTTAAACACCCGAGAGATTATTTTTTTTTGGAGCATTTCACCTATATTTGATAGAGAAGGTGGAGAGACACAGAACATTCAGTGAGGAGAATAAGGGAAGAAAATGTAGGACTCCTTGTGCTCATATGGTATTATCTATAGGGCTGTGAACAGCACTCATTAAATCGGCATCTCTTTCCCTGCTCTCTCACAAGTGCGCTGACAGCGGACCACAGAGGATGGTTAGCTGAATTCCTGAATAGAAGAAACCAAGCTCTGAAATGGTTTGTATCATGAACACCTGAAGCCCTCACCACAGATACACTTTACTTTGCTGAAGAGCCCAGGTAGAAGCTGCCAAAGTATATTTAGCTTGTAATTACAACTTTTTTACCTCTGCCTGCGAGATTATGTAGAGTGGCACACTATAATCTACACTGCCTGGCTAAAAAAACGTTGCAGCTTGCGTTTAACTACGCAAACAGGTGAAAGCCTTCCATTGCAGTGCATATTTACTACTGCTGTCACAAGTTCTTTAACCCTTTGACTGATGCAGTGAGTACCTTCTCATTTCTGAAACAATCATCAAACATTGGACTCGATAGAAAAAAGGTCATGTGGTCTGATGAATCCAGATTGACCCTGTTCCAGAGTGATGGGTGCATCAGGGTCAGGGGGTAGGCGGATGAGAACATAACCAGCATCATGCCTACTGCCTACAGTACAAGCCTGTGGGGGCAGTGTTATGATCTGGGGTTGGTTAAGTTGGTCAGGTCTAGATTCAGTAATGTTATGTACTGAAAGAGCATGAGTTCTGCTCAACCTGAATAATGACCAGACCATGTTTTCTTCCAAGATGACAATCCCATTTTTAGTAGTGACAGTTGCCAGTGACCGAAAATAGATATGATTACGTTTTGGGAACAGTAGGTCAAAGTTCCTTTCCCAGTAGGTTAAAGTCCCCCCCCCCCCAGCACACAGATAGGCGTCTGTTGTGCCTGTCTCACTAGTTTGATAAGTGTAATATAGACCTTTCAATATAGTATTTTTAAAGTAAGTCTTTATTCATTGATCTTACAGTAAATGTATAGTTGTGCCCTTATAGGACCTTCTGTTTTCTCTTTGCAGTTTTTTTTTTTTGTAATATAACACTTTATATCAGTTTAACCACATCAAAGAGAATCCTCAAAGCCAAGACCTTGTACTCCTTCTTACCTGACATGTTTTCCATGGATCAGAGCTAGGAGGCAAAGGTTGACCATGTTCCACGAGGTGCTGTTTTCATATCGCATCAGATTCAGAGCCATGGCCACATGGGAGTGACAGTTGTCACAACAGAGGTTGTGCTTCATACAAAAAAACAAAACAAAGAAGTTACTGTGTTGTTTCTTTTAGTATAAAACAAATGAATTTCATGTCCACAAAGCAGTTACATACCATCCTGTGCTTGTACTCCTCTGAGGCATCGTGCACTGCCGTGTCCCACGCATTGGAGCCACTTGCATAGACTTTGCTAACGTCAAGCATCCAGTACCTTCAAATTAACAGACAGTAAAGTAAAGAAGCATTTGTGGTTTCAGTAGTGCTCTTTGACAATCCAAACAGTGTTCTCAATACAAATGAAAGCTTCTTACTTTGTTGGTCTTCCAAAAGCCATGTTATCTTCCTAGAAACAGAGACAATGTCACGTGATTTTATTTATTCCAGAGAAGTGTCCGTGAACTAGTCCAACACTAACATAATGCCATTTTTGCCTTGTTCACAACAGGTTAACTTTTTTTTTTGGAGCCTCGATAAGTTGCGTGGAACATTTTTAACCCAAAACCGTCCTGTTTATCAAAATGTGACAAACAGCCACATGCAAACGGACACACTGATGTTGAGTTCTTTGACAGCCGGAATATCTAGTTTACAACATTTCAGTATCAAGAATGTAGGAAATGGGCCTCCCATCCTGTGTGTTTGTATTCAGCACTGACTTTGTTTATCTGCAGCTGCCAAATGGATCAAAGTAATGCACCATCCTAGATGATTCATTCAGTTTTCCTCTGCATTACAACAGCATGAAAAACACAACAAATTGGAGCACTTTAGGGTCTTACATCAAAGAATTTTGGAAATATTAACATGGTTTTAAGTCCTTCAACAAACGTGGAGTTAAGCTGTAGCGAAGAGAGTGAACTCTTAAAAACTACTGTAGATTACAACTTTACAAATTGTGCCATTTAGAGGACAGTCTTGTGACTTAATTTGTGAATGCAATTTTGTTGATCTGCTGCACTTCCATCTTGACAAATACTCTACTTTAAGAAGAAAGGTTTCACTGTTGATTAAAATGTAACAAAAAGCCTGGAGCTAAGCTTAAACCATACATCAGTGTGAGCCAATCATATCAGTTCCCTAACATCACCAAATGCTCTCAGAATGTTTACAACATTTGGTCTTGTGGTACAGCTAAGTGGTTTTGTTTTGATGAGTTTGCTTATGACTAGCTTTGTGTGTTTGGGCCGTGGTTTGGTTTCATGACAGATTGTAGAGCCTCATCTGTCTTGACAGCTCAAATTGTCATTTGTCACACAAAATTAATATCTAGTTAATATTAGAACTGATCAGGCGCCATCATAATTTGCTATATTACAGATAAGAGGTTATAGATTATCATGTTGGTCATCTCATTGTAAAGGAACCAGTAGTTTTCACAAAATACTCCTCTCATAAGACTCAGTTCAAATGATTTAAAGTCTCCAACCCCAATTCTGTGATGTGTTTACACATACGATTACAATCTTGGGCATCTTGTGTCTCTAATTTATATACTTTTTGCTAGAACTTCACTGCATTTAATGCTAAAATAAAATGGTGGTTACAATTCATTACCCTCATTGCAAGTATTCATCCATGCTACAAACAATTTATATATTCAAAGAAATGTTGGCCAAACTGCATGCATTTGTTCAAATCTCCTAAGCTGAGAGAAAAATATCACACATATTTGACAGACCAAACTGTGTATTAGAAAGTCTTTAAACTGTGGAATTTGTCTATTATGTACAAAATTGGAATCATGTGATCAACATAGAGGTTGAATGAAATGCACAAACGCAGTGTTTTTTTGATAATAAAACAACAAAAGCCAATAGAGCACTCTATAAACAGAGTTAAGGTTAATAATTTACTGCATCAACAAGTCTCTCTCTACATGGTGCACTCACTGAAACAAAGTATGGCCCAGCAAAGTCCCGAATGACACCAGTGGAAGTACAGATTCCCATGTGTCCAATAAAGGGCAGCAGCCATCTGAGGAAAAAACATACACACTGTAAGAGTTACTACAACACAACAGAAAAAACAAGGTCTTCTGTTACAACCACAGAAAACAGATACAACTTAAAGAGTGTTATAAACAACCAGGGCTCATGAACACATTTACAGTGAACAGGTGGTAGAGAAGGAGATAAGTTGTCAGTCTTTAACCAAGTACCTTTGGCTTTAAAGAGATATATAATCTGTCTTCAATGAAGTAGCCTATAAACCCCTTCTGATCACATGTCACACCTTAGACTCACAGTAATACGATATTTATTCATACGTGTTTAATAGCCACTTAGTTACAATGCCGTCATTGAAAAACAAACGAAAGCGGAAGTAAAAACTGCAATTATGATAAAGTTAGATTCTAAAAGTTACAGGGCTCAAATGTAATGTATACCACACAGTAAAAACAAAAACTCTGATGCTGAATTGTTAAAACTACCTTTTAGTGCGTATTTTACTGTTACTTTTCGGATTGCAATCATTTGTGTTTTATTACAATGCTTCTATTGGGATTAATTTGGTTACATTTAACGCTATTTTTTGACAGCGAACTTAATGCTTATTTTAAAGTACATCTTTCCCAGTGTTTCTGCCCGTTACTACAAGGCTGTTGGACGTATTTTTAACCATATTTGGGACTCGTAATCAGCAACAGGATGCTTCTGTACATCTGGTACTAGCTAAGCTAAGCTAATCAAGCTGTCACTCCGTTCAATGTCCCCGGGTTTTTAGGAGGAAAAAAAACAGAGTCGCACAAAGGCGGAGATAACTCACGATAACACAGGGATAGGTGTCCACACAATACAGTAAGGATAGCGACTGGCCTCTGGGTTAATTTTCTCAGAAGCTATGTGGTAATTCTTCATGGTGTCTTTTTCAACAACATCCGCCATCACCAGCTGTGGAAAAACGAACTTCATTTGTCCCACTCACAGCTGCGTCAAGTTAGCGCCAAAACACAACCGGAAGTGGATATCAAAACAGATTCTTACGTGTTTTAAAAATTGCTACAGGTACGTGAGTAAGTATACACAGCAGAACAAGTCTAATTAAATGGACGTAATAATATTAGCTTCGGAGAAAAATATAGAAGAAAAATAAACTCGAATAAAAAAACATATTGTGTGAGGTAGTATTTTTTATTTTATTTTGAAAGATAAAGAGGAATCGTTCTCTAATGGACTAATCTGACTTTACTGATTCTAAGCCAAGATCAGTTTCCGGCATCTGAAGAATAAAAAACAAGTATAAAGAATAACTGAGGATAAAATTGTAGTGAGGAAGTGTATAGAGGTGATTATTTTTAATAGACCATATTAAAAAGCTGTTGTTATAACTGACCCATCTTGATTTGCCACCTTATTACCATGATGCAGCAGTAAAAACACCTTTAAGTACCAAAACCATGTTTTATATTCTGCCTCTAAAGAGCCCTTAAGGGATTGGTGTAGTGTATGTGGTAAACTGAAGTTTCAAGATCACCATGAGTTCTATTTGTGTATTGGGGGACATATTAAATGGGGTCTAGGGTTCAACACCAGGGAATTCTAAGTGTTAAGCATTTTGGTTAATATCTTATTAAGAATAGAACTGGTATTTATTTAAATCAAACTGTTTTAGTTTAAGACCTACAACTATCTTTCCCAAAGTCAGGACCCAAAATGGGTCACAGAGCTGTTTTTACCCATAGAGGAAACTATACAGCAATAAAATGACACAATTCATTTTCCTGATGGAAACAGTAAAAAAGTCTTCTTTCAAAGCATTTATAAATTTTGACATTGAAAAGGTTAGAGGAGACGTGTCAGTTGAAAAAGATGTAAAAACATTAACAATATGTAAAAAGAGGAAAATGTCATAGCAAAACAGAAATCATGTTCAAGACAAATAAAAAAAAAACATGTAAGTAATTTAAAAAGAGTAAAATGATATAAAAGTATAAAAATAAAGTACAAGTACAAGCTGGCCAAAATGTAAATGAGTAAAAACATTAGTAAAAGCTTACATCAATACTAATGCCTGATGCCTTTTTCTAAGTTTGGGTCCAAGGAGATACCAAATTTCTCTTTTAGATCTTCAGCTGGAAAGATTTTTGATCTTTCTGAGAACCAAACTTACAAAAATAGCAATTTCAAATTAAAGTAATGTACTTTCTAC
>JAPSES010000058.1:15814141-15826429 GCA_029822895.1 Maxillicosta whitleyi
CTATCTATCTATCTATCTATCTATCTATCTATCTATCTATCTATCTATCTATCTATCTATCTATCTATCTATCATGATAAATGGTGATAAATTGCTTCATTACAGAAAAAAACAACAACTGTGAATGGCCACAAAAGTCGGTTTGTATGGGTTAAAAGCTAAAAAATAAAATAAAATAAAATAACTAATAATATTGGAACTGTCCCTAAAGGTTAAATATACAAATAAAAGCAAGGCATGAGTGTGTCGTTAATGATATTTTTAAATTTTGAAAACCATGGTGTTTTATAGTGAAAACCCCGCCTCCTAACTTCCGGTTGTAATGATCCGTCGGTGACAGTTTGACGCCACCGGAGGAGACGCTTCACAGGAGCAGACGCACAAAGGAAGAGGACGGAGCTGCAGCTATGGGAATCAAACTGTACTACACCACTGTTACTGCCTCTCGGACGGTGAGTCTGGCGTTGGATAAACGACTTAAATGTTGAATTAGCATGTTCTACTTCGGCGTTAGCAGCAGATGCTAACAGTGTAGAGCCCGACAGACACACCCAGCGCCCTATCAGTAATAGCTTCCCCCTGACTAACAGTACAACGGGCCTATGCAACTCAATGCCCGTTTTATCAGCTCTGTAACGTCAGCATTAACAGGCTGTAGGTGTAATGAATCTAACAACAGCTCATTGATAACATGTAGTGCATGCTTTAGTCGGATTTCCTTTTGTTTAGGTGAAAATACGGCTTTCTTGTTTACTATTTTTCACGTAAGCTAGCTATTTTGAGGTAAAAAGGGAAAGCTAACCAACACAAAAGCTTTGCTAAAGCATTATTTTGTGTAATATCTAAAAAAAAAAAAAAAAAAAAAAAGTGGCATCCAGGGGGTCAGCATGCTGTTTTTATGGCAAAGTGCAGTGACCATATGTGTCCGTTTCCTGTGGGAAAATCTGCACAGCGGATTTCACTGGAAAATAAGGCAGTTTAGGGTTAACCTGCAAATGCAAACATGCATAAGAGTTGCATCTATATACATAATGTATTATGTAAAAGTTTTAGAATGATCAAATCACTTTAAAATGCTTTAGTTGCAAGTCTGTGCCATTTTTTTTTTGCAATGTGGGAGTTGGTGTTCAACATGTGAAGCACTGATATATAATTGATGTTAAAGCTGCTCATTATTTATAATATTATGGACAGTATTTATCAGCGGAATCATTAACAGCAGCCTATAACTAAAAGAATGTCCCTCATATACATATACATTCTGTAACCTGTATTTGTCTTGTTAAACCTCATACTATTTAATCACTCCATTTCCTCATGAAGATTTGCACAGTGGTATATTTAACACTAAACCAGGGCAGACTGTGTAAATCAGGTTGACATGGACTAGTTGACTGCAGGCTTCAATAAAATAGACACAGAAGCAGAAACATTTGTTGTTAGATACAGTTTGCAGAACCGTATAAATCTAGAGGCCTATGGGACAATGCATTCAGGCAAACATCTGGTATCTATTAAGTGTGAGGAATTCATAGTGAAAAGCTTTCATTAGCTTTTAACCCTTTCATGAGCAGTTTGATCATTTCTGGTGCGAGAGAAGTTTCTAAATGTGCTATGAACTGTTTGATTTAACCAGTAAGCAGTTTTATTTCCCTTCCCTCCAGGTTTCAGTACAGTACAGTGGTTGACAGTTACAGGAATACAGAATATGTTGACATCAGAGTCTGTTTTTGATCTATGCTAGCTGTAAATGACAGAAAGTAAGACTAAAACCAGGAGGGATAAAATAATCCTTAGTGAAATGAAAATAACACTCAAAAGGACTATTAAGTGAATAATGCAGTAATCTAAAACATGATATAATTCCATGTAATGTTACCTTTTATTTAGGCTACCCTCTGATGTGAGTAGTTCATGGTTTACCACAATAAAATGTATTTGACTTAAATAAACATTGCTTTGGGCGTCATGGGAAACTCAAACTAAATAGAAACATCTGTCTAAGTGAAAATAAAAACCATACTGAGACTTGGTAAGAAAAAATGTAGTCTTATCCTAGCATATTAAAGAACATAAGTAATATATAGATTTATTGTATATATTACATATATTTATCTAGACTTATCTTTAATATCTGTTTATAGTCCAGTGTAAAATTTGTCCAGTGTATGCTTTCTTAATGCATCATATGTATTGTTCCACATTGATTTTATAATCTGTCTGATACAATTGCTGAAAGCAGTGGCTCACTTTATACAAGCTTTTATCATGATGGCCTTTTCTACTGGTTTGTGACACAAAAAAAGTACTTCCTTCTTTTTGTGTTGTGCCTCTCACCACCACCTCAGATTGTGTGTTTGTTCTTAGGTGTGGTCACTTTAACAAACACTCCCCTCCCAACTTCCTCAGTTGCCCAACAAGATATTGGAGAGGTCACTGGGTCTATTAATCATCACCCACATCTGTGATAAAGCTTTTAAAGTTACAGCTGCAGAAAAGACTAAACGTAGTGTTTTTCACAGTTTAAAGTACTTTGTCTCTGCCCTAGAAGAGAAATCATGATACAAGGGTTGTTTTTACTGAATAGTCCCTTAAATCAGTGTGTTGTCCTCAGAATATGTGGTATTAGTCACTTAGCAAATATTTAATATCAAGAGTTGTCTGCATTTTGTGGTTTTTAATTGGGATTTAATTGGGTATGTGGAGTGACTCCCTCAGGGTTTCCACAGGGTCTTGATGAAGTGATATTTTGCTTCTTTTTTTTTTTTTTTAAATAGAATTACACATTTTCAAACATTTCCCTGTGGTCTACATAAACTGTAAATGCTATGCATGGGTCTGAATTCTTCATTAATTCAACGCCACAGATCCATCTTCAACCCTATTTCTGAGTAATGACACCAGAAAGGTTGTTATGAGCACTGGCCCTTTAAATGCACATGAGCCACTTCATGCCCCACCCCTTGTAGTTTGTTGGCTGTGCTGCTCTGTCCTGTTCAACCAACAACTGAACATTTTAGGTAATCAGCTTGAAGTCTGGACATATTTTCAGTTTTTACTGCAACCGCTGTTCTAAACAATACACTAGATTTTTGCCAAAATGAATATAAAGATAGCTTTTCGGCACCTGGAGGGTTCAGATTCAAACTTTTTGAACCATTAAGGACCTCAAATACACATATAAATGAACCAAAGATGAATAAAAGTGGGTTTAGAAAATATGACTCTAAAATTTAACTCGTTGATACCTGTAGGAGCCCTGCTCTTTAATGAGCAAATGAATTAATGGGATTAAAATGTTCTGATGTGCTGTTCCACAGATCAAGTCTCAACAGCAGGAGGTGATGCGAATCCTCGAGAGTAAAAGCATCCAGTACGAGCTCATCGACATCTCTGTGGGCTGCGAGCTGCGTGACGAAATGAGAAACAAAGCAGGAAACCCCACGGCTGTCCCTCCTCAGCTTTTCAATGAAGACCAGTACTGTGGGGTAAGAACACATTCAGCACACTGGTAGAATAGTTGTAACATTCCAGTATAAACATGGTTGAATTAAGAAAAACCACAGAGCTCTTTTAATAAAAATGCAAAACCACAACATTCTGTTTGTCAGTAGCTTGAATAGTACTGCTACATTGCACTAATTTTGTTGTATCATCTCTTACACACAACTGCTTTTCTTGGCTGCATGATATAAAGAGAATCTACTATGTGCAATAACACGATGAATATACCTCCCACTTACCACCGTTTTGACACAAAGTAATATAAGAAGTAATTAATGGTTATTTCAGGAAGTGTTTTGCAATGTGTGTAATGAAAATCTGATTTATTGCTCAGCACTGCCTGTGAGTTTCAGAAATAAATGACTCACTGCTGCTTGTAAACAAACCAGTATTCTTATGGAGCTGCTTGTTTGGAATATATGTACAGTACCAAACAATCACAAGCAGCTGTACTCAAGCTAAAATGTTTAAAAGCCTCAGTACTGTCAGTTGTCACCAGCACCGATCCTTAAAAAGTCTTAAATGTGAATGTCCTAAATTAAGGCTTTAATTATCTCTAAAATCAATAAGTAATCCTTAAATCCGCCCATCAAATGTTTTTAAAACTCCACAGAGACATTAAATAATATTGCTATAGTTGCTTTGGAAATCTTTGTAAAGAATTGGTCAGATTTGTAATTAGTGTTTAGCATTTTAACATAACGGTGATGGGAATGTCCGGAACGTCTAACAGTCATTTATGGGTGGAGGGGTTTAGGTATGAACTTTAGCAGAAACATTATTCATTGAGAAACAGAAATGTAACACTAGCTGAACTGAAATATGGCTAAGACTGGGTCAAGGCAATAACTGTGAGGCTCATTTTGCTGTTATTTTTGTGAATGTAAGGTCTGAAGTTTAATAAAACACATCTTGAAAGAGCTAAAAAGACAACCTGCAGATACTCTGAGAAAGGGAGAGGAGTTTTCTTCATTGTATTTTGCAGTTTAGCCTCTAGATGCCACTAAATCATACACATTTGATTTGTAGACTTGTATATTTGATGTGCAAAAAATTGGGAAATATTTAACCGGTTGCGGGTGATTTGCTCAGCTGATGCTAACTGTTCTGTTATTGTTAGCTGGTAAAATATCTGCTATTTATTGCTGGAAATTAAAGTTACAGCTTAAAAGAAGTATACTGAGAGTTTAACATGTCAATAGTGTGTGTTCCTGCTTACTTTGTGTTGGAGTCTGTGGTCGTGTGTAGATGTTATCTGCTTTTGGATTCTAATGGTAGCCAGTTTTATATGCTGCTGCTGCTGTAGAAGAGCAGAGGGGGAGGTGTTGGAAACAAATCTGAAATGTGCATGAAAATTTTCATGGAAGAACTCCACTACCTGATCTTGACTCTTGATGTAGTTATAGACATAAAATGGGTCAGTAAATGAGCAGCACAACACAGACTCAAACAAAAAGTTTTTCCATCGGCTTACAAGGAATCGAATCCTTCATACTAAATGAAAAAATGAAAAATTTACTGCAAAGTGCATGGATGGATGGATGGATGGACGGAGGGATAGATACTGGTATTCAGGTATTCTGTACCATTGCATACAGCACAAGAAGACAAAAAACAAACAGTTAGTAACCAGGTTGCCATTAACATAGTTAGTATACAGTATACTCTAAAAAAAATTAACATGGAACTTATTCTAAAAAGTATTGGTAAAAACATTTCTGTACAATACTGTAAACAAAAGACTTCTAATTTAAAATCTGTAGATGTATTTAATGCATGTAATTTATTGTCAATGTACAGTATTTATACATTTCAGGGCACAGTGATTTAACTAGTGACAGAAAGTAGTGCATTGTAGTCTGTGACCCAGTTGATATGTATTAAATATGTGCTTGTATTTGTACTTCACGAGTGTCATATTCATTTGATTCATTTAATAAAATTGACCTGAACTGCTATTTTAGGGGAATTGTTGAATTATGCGGTGTGTTCATTAATACTCAAAATATATATGAAAATGATTCCACATACAGAAACTCAACGGTCTCAGGTCATGATGTTGGTATTTTCTCACATCCTTCATCCTGCTGTAACGTGTCTTGTCTGACGTTTTTGTCCTTCTCTGTCCACAGAACTATGAAATGTTTTCGGAGGCGGTGGAGGAGGATGCAGTGGAACAGTTCCTGAAGATGGCGTGAGGAGGGCGCAATGTGCTTTCACCATCTTAATTCCAAACCCCACACCTATGCCCCCCCCCCCCCAATCTCTTTATCCAGTCTCTATCTACACCACTGGCAGTGTCCACTCACTTTCAATGCCATAATGAAGAATGCCAAAAATCTCAGAAGACACACATTCCCCCAACTGCACCATTACAATCCAGATCAGTCTTAAACTCTTTGTTTTTTTTATGTTATATTATATTCTGTTTTCCTTTAGATTCCTTCCTGTCTGACAGACTAGTGTTACCTCTTAGTCCACTCGGCATCAACGGGGTGCCTACATGAGTGGTAATTAGGTCGACTAATCTTGGCCACAGCTACATGAGCGCTGGAGATTAAACTAATCCACCGGATGACAACATTCAACCCAGAATCTTCCCGATCCCCTTTCCTGACCAAAACGCACCGTCATCACTCAGTCTTAACCACTTTGTCGTCTTTTCCCGTAGCCTTCACGTTCCCATGACGGCACACGCTCAGTACTTCACATGGATGCAAATGCACACAGAAGTAGCAATGACTTTAATATCCTTAAACCCAAGTTCATTATGAGTTTCAGCAGCTGGAAGATGCCGTGTTGGCACCGACAGCTTTTTGGCATTTTGATCCATTAGTTACCCGGACGAGACGGTTCCAGACCAGTATCGGAACCCACTGCGGTCCAAAGTAGTCCCACACTGATCTGATCCCAATCCGGAAATAGAATTTAAGCTAGTTCAGATAGTTTCCAGCCTCCCTTTGTTTACAACTTATGTAAAGCTTTGATTAGAAGACTGACAAAAAATGTTTAGACTGCTGCTTTTTGACAGATTTACAGGCTGATCCCAGTTTTCTTGACCAGAAGCCAATGGAATTTATCCTTTGGGGTTTGGATTCTTACTGGAAAATAAGCTCTGTGGTAAACACAAATGTATTGTAGTTGAAAGTTTGCTTCAGCAAGATAACCCTCACCACTGGAAAGTGCAGCTGCTATTTGCAACAGTTCAATGCTTATGTTTGGCTGTAAATGAGTTAAATTTGATTTCACATTAATCTAAAAACTTCCCACTGTTCTTATTGGTTAAAGAAACATTTGCTAAAGTGCAACACAATGCTGTAACAGTTGACTGCATCCATTTCAAAGCCCATAAATTGGGGCGTTTACTTGTTATTATTATTATTATTATTATTATTATTATTAATAAAATCTCAAAGAATAAAACGTGTTTACAAATATTGAACCAACAAGTCCTCACCAGGACCCTTAATTTCACTGATTTCAGCCACAGTGTTGTTTTTTTTTGCTGCAAAATGCAATTTTCCCAAACGGTCTGCATGTGACTTGATGCTGAAACAATGCCCTGTGTTTTTTCACAGCATAAAGAGTCAGCATACGGAAACATTCCTATTTTTTTTCAGCAAAAAAAATGTTTTTTGACTTTACCTTTACTTTGAAACAACATTTAGCCCTTTTCAATGAATTTAACAATTGTCTGAGAAGGTAGATGTAGAAAACTTTAGAATATTGAAATTTTTTTTAACTTCCTTTTCTTATTTAGTTAAACCCTCATCAGTGAATCCCTAGTGACTAGTCTTAGGGAAACCTCGGTAACTAATGGATCAAACTGTTAAAATGGTTAAAAAATAAGCAAGTGGTCGAACATTTCAGGAAGTAGCTGCTTAATTTCAGCATCCAGATCAACTCATTTTTTCACGTCACATTTGGTGCCAATGTGTATCTGTATTATGCTTTTCATGGGTGAATATTCACTGTAGTATTAGCACTTACGCCATCTTATTTGTTTTCAATAATTTTACAGTTTAACCCGAAGGCACAAGAGTAATGGGAGCTCTGACTGATGAGGCAAAGAAGCCAAACATAATGAGGTGATAGACTGAAGGGAGCAGATGGGACTGGTCTAGGTAATCCCATAGGTTCTCCTGCCTCAGATTATTTCATGTTACAGTTTCATAGATTGTTCCAGGAATGAAGATGCAGTAATGCGACTATGCACTGAAACCCTGCCTGATTGTGAACACAGATGTAAAGGTCAGAGGTGTTTAGAATAACCTCGATCACTCAGTCTTAGCCTTTGGGAACATTCATCATATGGGAAAAATGAAGGTTTCATTTATTTGTGCTTTTTATGTATTTGCATTCATTCTGTTAGCTGCTTCGTTTTTTTTTTTTGTTTTTTTTTTTTAAAGACAACATGGTTTCCCTTCAACCAACCATTTAACCCTGCTTTCAAAGTTGTGTTGTTACGGTTTGGGATCCCTAGCGTTGACGGCCTTCACACAATGTTTGTGCACTGTTTTGTAAGTCGATGGTTGTAGGTGTTTGCCTGTTATTGATGTACATTCACTATGAATCATGTTTTAGACATTCCATGTCTCTTTCTTGAGCTCCTGATTTGCTTTTGGACCAATTCCCCTTGGCCAAAAAATGAAGAAAATAGGGAATAAAATGCTGTTGTCTTCCAAGAAGATTGTGAAAAGTGATTTATGGGTTTAAAAATAAAGCAAAGTTAAAACCACCCGTCTGGATTTTCTGTTCATTCATGGAACATATGAATATATCAAATCTTGTTTTGACTAGACAATAATTATAAAAGTTATAATTATGACATGTCATTCTCTATTCTCAGAATTCGGGCTCTGTTTTAATGAGGAATGTCACACGGGACTCATTTCTAATTTGCAAGTGTGTGGAATATTCTGTCACATGGACGTGTTTGCCCCAAGAATCTGTAGCGTCATCTTTCATCAAATGAATTTTGATGTTTGGTGTCCAATAAAATGACTAAATAAGCCACTTCCTAGAATCACTACAGTTTCACAAATACTTCAGAACTGTTTGCTTTGGATAGTTTGTTAACTTTTTCCTAGTGGGATTTGAGTGAAGTACATTTTACTGATTGTATGTATATTTCAAATGTAACTGCTGGTATTCACAACATACAGCCCTAGAAGAGACTGATATATGCATATATTTAAGTAAAATCAATTTTATTTTACTCTGCTTTTTCCTAGTGACAGTATTTCTCTGATTTTATAGATTAAATAAAGTCTATCTAAAAGATATTTTAGAAAGCAAGGGTTTTTGAAATATTAACTACTGAAAATGAAATGGGTTCACACTCATTTTTCAATACATTACTATTTGAAAGGATAGGAGATGTTTGGGAGAGATCAGAACTACTTTGATTAACAATCCTGATTTTTAGTCATGTTTTGTCATTCATGCTTTTAAGTTAAGATAAGAAAATTAAATTAGTGAAATTAATTTGTCCCATAAGGGGAAATTCCATTTTCACCATTCTTACTGTTTTTTTTTTTATTTATTATCTTTATTTTTTACCCCAGTGTATTTATTTAATGCTTTGTGACCATTCATTCAACACTTAGTAATGACCAAAAAATTTACCACATGACTATGAATACTGTGTACCGCCAACAAAACAATGCAGTTTTATCGTGGCTCTTGGTCAATTGCAATACTCGTCCTGAAGAGGGAGTCACTGCTTTAGCTCTATCTCCTCACCTCCGCAGAAGAGCAAAGCGAAGAAGATGTTGAGCTGAAGCTGACAGGAAAACTGTATTCTTCAAAATAAAAGCAGGTAATCGAAGCCTCTTCGAAACTTCATTTTGTTAATAAAGATATAATACTATGAGAATGAGAAAATGTGATAGAAGGTTAATTTTATATCGAGCATTAAAATGTAAGGAAACTGCAAGCATGTTGGCTCTGCTATTGGACAACAATACAATTTCTCCTCTCAAGATATAATAACTTAATATGGTTACACTTTCTCATAAATTATTTAATTCATCAGATCATTTTTTCCCACAACATTTTGACCTTTGGCATTGAAATCTAATTGATTTCTTTTTCAACCTAAATCTTAAATATAATCAAATTGTATTGAAGTGAGTTGAATAGAATCTGGATTATTGTTATTGCAAAATATAAGTAGTACAGTGCAAGTAGATTTAGTTTTAAATGCCTTCAAAATGACAAATATAAAATGAAAGGTCACAAAAATAGAAAATTTGCAGTATCCTATGAAATACAAATATAATATGAATAAATATTATCAATTCAGCAATATATTGATGTGACAATTCAAAATGTGTTGTCACTAAATGCAATCGTGAACATTTAGAATAATAAACAACGTACTATAAGCTCAGTAACGGCTGTGACCTTTATTATGAAAAACCGTAACCGGAAGCATTTTGTCTCATTCAAGCGTTTCCAAACATAAGCTGAAAGAAGGAAGCTGTGATATTTGACAGGTAACTGCTAAGGTAATGTGAGTTAACGCTTTCCCTTCATTTAATTTGTCTGAAAGCCACATGAACTCACATGTTTATTAATCAACATTCCAATTAATATTATTACTGTGTGACTACCAGGAATAAACATGTCAGAGGTTAGCTAGCCAGGCTAAGCTAGCACATATGTTTTAGGGCGACACTGGAACTTAATGTTAGCATGTATTAATGACACTATATTTAAGTTATAGAAAATAATAATGCTTTTTTTATTCAGTACTTCCTGTTGTTGTTATTATTATTGTTATTTCTTTTACTGTCTTGTGAGTTGCTACTTGAAACTCAGTGTTGTTTGTTAATGTTTTGCTGCAGTGGTTCTGCTTCTCGGGGAAAAAAACCTAAACATTAAACATATTAGATGTAATAAATAAACAAACAGACTAAACAAACTAAAGTAATTCAGAGTTTCTGTTTTTTTTTTTTTGAAAGAGCACAATATGTTTAATTCAAACATGATAGACATATGTTATTGAAATGTGAAAGATATCATGATTCTGTGCTGGAGGATGCCAGATACAAATTTGCTTCCATTAACACTTTGTGCTGGGTGTGAGGTCACATCGTCTGTGCATTTGCATCAGTTCAGGACCAGACTGTTCAAACATGAGTCTGATGGCAGTTGCATTTAAATTATCATGTGAACAACATAAATGCAAAAAAAAAAAAAAAAAAAATCAGAATTGAACATTAAGATCTGCAATGTGAATAGAGTATTTATCTGAATTCTGAATGTAGTCAAACAATCATGCCACCTCACTTCTCTGTAGAACTATCATTGCTATACTCCTATCATTCTTATTTTTCTACCATTCTTATTTTTACATTTCATCTCACTTAATTGTGTATATTGATTGTAATTGGGTATATACTAGCTTGCATTGTTCTGCAAAAATGTAGTGAAAACTCTTGCCAACCACAGTAACATAACTAGTATTCTAAAATGTTTTCTCTCTCCCATGAAGCCACATGTAAAGATGAGCGTCCCAGACTACATGCAGTGTGCAGAGGACCACCAGACAGTCCTGGTGGTGGTCCAACCAGTTGGCATTGTACCTGAAGACCAGTTTTTCAAGATCTACAAACGTATAGCCAGTGTGAGTCAGGTGAGCATCAGAGATTCACAGCGCCTCCTCTATATCCGCTACCGCCACCACTACCTACCTGAAAACAATGAATGGGGAGACTTCCAGACTCATCGCAAGGTTGTGGGCCTCATCGCCATTACAACATGCTACACTGGTAAAGAGTGGCCCCAGATTGCAGAACGCTTCCACGGTCAGAAAGAGGTGTACAGCTCCACATTGTACGACTCCCGCCTGCTGGTATTCGGACTACAGGGGGAGATCGCAGAGCAGCAGCGCACAGATGTGGCATTTTACCCGAGCTTTGAAGACTGCTCAGATGTGGAGAAGAGAGTGGAGGACTTTGTAGAATCCATTTTTATTGTGCTGGAGTCTAAAAGGCTCGACAGGGCCACAGATAAATCTGGTGACAAGATCCCGCTGCTGTGTGTGCCCTTTGAGAAGAAGGACTTTGTGGGTTTGGACACGGACAGCAGGTGAGTTGGACTGTTTGCTCCGGCACAGCAAATGCACCACAACCTCATAAACAAGCGGTTTAAATCTTTTACCTAATTCATGAGGTAACATTCAGGAGAAAAAAATGGATTATGGATACTGACATTTAGACAGAAATTAAGAGAATGAAGGAAAAAGTGATCATCATCATCATCACTTTCCTAAAAGTAATATTTTTCATAAAATACAAAACCTACACAGAAATTGAGGAAAATAAAATGATGTAGGCAATTATTTTAGGAAGGTGATGATATGTGATTCAGGGTGATCACTTTTTCTAGCTGAACACTGATACTGTTAATTCATCTTTCATCCATTCAATGGTTGTAACTTCAACTAACTGACACATGACATGCATAACATAAATATACGTAGTCTAAACTAACACAGTACAGGCTGTCCCATATGCTTTCCATTGTGCTTACTCTGTCGATTTTTTTTAATGCAATCACATTTTGACATATATTGTGATTATAATACTATTTTATATAGTTGGTGATTTTTGCATTTGCTTTTCAACATAAGACATATAAAAACAATGGCATGATTTTTTTTCTTAACAACGGTGGAACACTTTAAACTAGATAATTTGATGGATGGGTTTTATTTATCCAAACAGGGAAATTACACTGTAGAAGCACCATGACACACATTCAATAACAATGTAA
>JAPSES010000058.1:15830259-15863234 GCA_029822895.1 Maxillicosta whitleyi
GAGCTCCAAACTTGTAAATATACTTCTGTCCAAAAAGTAAAATTATATTGTATTATCCCACCCCCTGAAGGTGAGCCAAGGGGAACTGTTTTTGTTTTGTTTTGGTTGTTTGTTTGTTTATTTGTTTGTGGGCAAAAGTTCAAATGTCTGTAGCAGCAAAACTATTGGTTGAATTCATACCAAATTAGGTTTATAGATTGTCAGTGACCCCGAATAGACATCATTACATTTTGGGAAAAGTAGGTCAAAGTTCACACTTTTAAGAATTTTTAAAATATTTTTTCTTCTCCCTTTTACTTAGAATGGGTGAAAATTTAAATATCTATAAAAACATCAATTTAGTTCTAATTTACTTCAAATATGGCACATACATAGAAGCAACTGACATGCTGACATCAGCACATGCATTAACTGATTGATGCCAAAACAAGTTACAATACGTGTGAGGGGTGGGGTTTGTTGTGCCTGGGACCATTTGTTTGTGTTTGTACATCAGTAGAACAAAAATGTAATATTGTTATAATTTAAAAAATATTATTAAAATGGTAATGATGGCTGCACCTTTATCATCAATCTTGCATGAAATCATAAAATATATTATAAGTAGAATATTAATCCGTGTCTGCTCAGCGATCCTGTGCATTGATGTTAATATACGGAGCAGCCGACTTGGATGTTGAAGTCTGTGTTGATTAAATTAGTCCCACTTTCAGAGTTGGAAATTCAGCTTCAGTGGTTGATGAAACTTCACAGAAATCCTAACCTCCCAGTTGAAGTGGAATCCACCATGAGTTTGGCAAAAGTCAGCAAAACACACTAGCAGTTTGAATCCACTCATGAACCTGCTCTTGTGGAAGGTAAATCAGTCTGGGCATTAGAGAGAAAATCATCAACACAAACACAGAGGAAACACTGCACCAATAATCGTGCTAATTTTCCTTTGTGGGGTATATTTTTCATAACTGTAAGACCTGCTGTAGTTGTTTCTGAAGCATTAGCCTATGTAATCTAATGTGTTGCTGTTGTTGAGTATGTTTTGTATTTGCAGGGCATCTGTAAAGCACCTTTTGTGTGTTTAGTTCCATAATTAAATCGTTAGTTTCTAGATCTGACCTTTTGAAGACGTTTTGTACATTGCTCCATTTCACCTCAATCCCCAGCTGATCCACTTTATTGTCTTAACATAACTTCCCCATTCTTCTTCCAATGCTCTTGTCTTGCATAATCAGATTTATATTTTCCTTTGTGTATAATGGAAAATATGAACATGATATTCAGCTAAAATGCCTCCTATATCCTGGTAAATCCCTGAGTTATTGTGCAAGACTGTGACGTTATAGACAGCTGTCCTTGTTTTGCTTTCCTTTGCTTGTGCTCCCCTCGACCCATACATCCCTCTGTGCCTTAGTCACAATTAGTTAGATCAAGGGTGTCGAACATATGGCACGCCAAAGGTTCCGCTCTAAATTTGTGAAATGCAAAAATTACACTGAAGATGTCAAGAACTAAGGGTATCAAAGTCATTTTAGTTCAGGGGCCACATACAGACTAATATAATGGGAAACGGGTCAGACCAGTAAAATACTATCACATCATAGAACAACCTATAAATAACAACATGTCCAATTGTTCTCGTTTAGTGTAAAAAATGTATATTGCATTATGAAAAGATTTATCTTTCAAAAAAAAAAAAAAAATGTAAACGTCCAGACTTACAACCTGAAATTTCTTAAGAAAAATAAGTCCAATTTTAACTATATTATAGTATTAACTTAACTGTGAACGCATGGCTTCATTGTTTGTATCTGTGTATTTTACTTCTTATGATGATGTTTTGTGTTTTTTGTTTATTTGTGTTCATGTTTATCTTTGGGCTCTTCAGGTACTTTGTATAAACCTGATGTTATTTTTTTTAATGTTAGTTTGTTTTATGTATTTTTGGCTTACTGTATGATATATATTGTAAAACACTAAAATTCATAAATAAAGTAAAAAATCAACAACATTTATTTATAGGCATAATATTATTAAAATTGCACTTACTGTATGTTACTTAAGTAGTTTCAGTACATGATTGTTCACATTTTTGTGAAAATATTGTTTGTAAATTTCATGTAATTTTAGTTTTTACACTAAAATAAAGACATACATTTGGAATTGTCATTGTTTATAGGTTATGTTATTATTTTACTGGTCCGGTGCATTTGAGATCTTATTGGTCTGTATGTGAAACTTGAATTAAAATGAGTTTGACACATTTAAATTAAAGTCTCCTGACACCCGGAATTACCAAAGTAATTAAGAAATGCTGAACTGAAGTAATGACAACAGCACAAAGTCATTTCTGTTTTTACTAGAAGGAAAATCAGAGTGTATTTCAGACATTAGAAAATGTGGTGCTGTTGTGTTTGACAGTGTTTCTGCCTCTGCCTGCTGCTTCTCCTCAGGCATTATAAGAAGCGTTGCCAGGGACGGATGAGGAAGCATGTCGGGGACTTGTGTCTCCAGGCGGGCATGCTGCAGGACGCCCTGGTCCACTACCACATGTCTGTGGAGCTGCTCAGGGGGGTTAATGACTTCCTCTGGCTGGGTGGTAAGTCTGCCGGGGGGGCTCATGTTGGCTTATTACTAAAAACTGGATTTGCTCAGCCTCTGGAAAACATTACAGAGTGACACTCAGCCAACCTATCCTTTTGTCTTATAAATATGGTCTTTTTATATCTGGAAAATATAATGTGCACTCCAAAGACTTAGACCTGTTTATTTGATTTTATTGGAATAAATTCCTTTTACCTGAGGTGGATTTTTTCCTTTTTGGTCATGACTTCTTATATTTTGTGTCAAGTTGGCACGTATTTTGTTTTACTAATGCTATAATGTGCCTAAAAAGTAAAACAAATCACTGTACAAAGTCTTTTATTCCTTCTGGTATTAAGCTCTTAAACACTGATCTCACCCATTTTAGATGAAACTGATTATTTATTTTTAGAGTTTTTAGAGAATTTTTTATGAGATTAGAACTAAGCATTTACAGTTATTTTGATTTAGTTGAAGATTTTATTGGCTCATGGTGTTTCCTTTTCTGATCATTGTTGTATGCACACATTCGTGGTGTTTATATGAACAAATGCTTCACAGGGTAAAAACCACACAAAATGAATGTATATAAAGTAATATTGTGCTAATTAAGGACAAAGGATGGAATGTATGGAAAACCAAAGGGAAAAAGGACTAATGTAAAAGAATTAATGTTCTGAAAGTAAGTAGCACAAAAATGCGACACAGAAACAAGTGTGAGGCATTCTACTACAAAATAAAAGTCCTTTAGACTACATGGTATCCCATAATGCACTCAGGAGACCCTGCGTAGTTGAAATGCATCCTCTATAGATAATAAAGAGTGCTTTTTACAGCAGTCCTTTTTACTCTGTTTTTTATTTTTCAGATAAGAATGACTTTTTCCATTTGGATTACATAGATTTCTTATGATACTGATACTAAACGCATACTGACTATAGCCCCATCAGTTTAACATACATCCCCAAGAGCATCTCAAACAATCACTACATGCAAATACACAAGCTCAACTGCACATGCTGCCATTTCATGTTTAATACGCCGTATTTGTTATGTTTTTTTTCTAATTCACGGTGCAGCTCAAAGGCTACTGGCAGCTTTTAAGGTCTAATGTTTCCTTCCACGAGTTACATCTTGGAATGAAAAAGAGTGGGAACAATGGAAGGAAGATGAAAAGTGTGTGCATTACTGTTGTTGTGCTTTGTTGTCCAGCTGCGTTGGAGGGCTTGTGTTCGGCTTCTGTCATATTCCACTACCCTGGAGGAACAGCAGGCAAGACAATCGGACGCAAGCCAAGCATCTCACAGGCAGCAGATGCAGGGAAACGCCACCGACCAGGTGATCACGGCGCTCTGTGAACACACTGATAGACACGGTTTGAATGTTGTGTTGTTGTTGTTGTTTTTCTGACTGGGTGAGACGCCACCGTTGACTGGCAGCTTGAACGTTGCACTGCTTTATTCAGCCAAGATGCATCCTTTGTGTTTAACAAGTACAAGCCTCTTAAAGTGTTGAAGCCTCTGATACTAATCCTGATCCTAACATCATTTGATCTGCCTGTACTTCGTTATTAACACTGTTTTTCTAACACTGCGTTGTACACTCTAACCCAAAATGTCAAAAATGCATCTTAACAAAGCATCATTTTGTAGTATCTGCAAAATAATAAGTCTGCTTTAGGTAACAATTAATCAACAAGTCATTATTATTATTATGTTTTTTTTATGGATAGTGACAAGAAATTATGGTTGTATCAGGATGGTATTTTACCACTATAAAAATATGAAAACAAATATGTAATCTTTATCTTCCTCCTCAAAGTAGTCCTTATTAAGGTTGATTGTTTTTTAAGCTAATTAATATATTTCATTTATTTATTATTTGCATTTTAAAAAATCAGCAACAAATAGTGCAGGTGCAACAAAAAAATTCCAGGGAGTTTCTAAAATTAGTGATTTTAAATAAAATATTTTTTTTAATATAATATAAGGAGTAAACTTATTCATTTATTTAGAATGTACATAGTTTTTCCAGTTTCCTGAAAAATGGCTGTTTTGGACATAAGAAGTTTCCACCCGACAGCGACTAAATGTATTTTATAGTGTGTCAAGCATTCATCACAAACATAATTCAATAAGGAAGAGATTCCAGTGTTTGGTTTAATTCAGAAAAAGTCAGATGTGAAGAAAATGTTACATTTTGACATGATTTGGCTTCAATTTGGAGAAACAGACAGGAACCAGCACAGCTTCAGTGTTGTGTTAGAACGGTAATACAGTAAAAGTAAATATATACTGTAGTTTTCTTTAAGTGATTTGAATTCCTTGTAGTTCTGTTCGGTGGTCCATTGTATGTTTCACTGTTAACAAGCAAAAACAACCAAAATCAGCCAAAAATGACATAACACACAAGTTCACAACGGTCTGTAAGTCTCTGAAAAGTGGGTTTTGTAACTTCATCTCTGAAAGAACACTGCAGTGTGAGAACATATTTATATCCACAGAGGTTTGTCCATTCAATGCTCATGTGTCTCTATTTCAAAACTTTTTTCGTAGCTTACAGTATGCCCAGGTACAGGTATTCCCTATACACTTTCACAGTTTTGGACTTGTTCTCTTATTGTGTTTCCAGATTTCAGAATCACAAAACATATTCAGCTGGATTTTATTTATATAGTCCTATGAGTCCACAAATCATAGAGTCATTCTGTACACATTCAACAACCACAACTAAAGTAATACAGCAGATAAGGTTATATTTGCATGGATTAAATCGGGAAGATGATCCTCTCCACTTTTAAATTCGAGTGTTGCGTTCAAGTGCTTACATAACTGGCACAATATATCATGATCTGTTACCTGGGTAAAACACCTTTGCACATGTTAATTCATCGGCTACAGCTTTTTTTTTGGTGTGTTTTTTGCAGATTGCGTGTGCTGTAAATATGGAAAATCATCAGCTAGAACATTCACAAAAGCATCGTTTATCATTTGAATGTTGAAAAGTGGAAAGCTTATTTTCATTTCGGCAGCTCATGTATCAGTTTTCTCCCCAGTTCTCCAGTGGAAAATACTACTTTTAGTATTTTCATGTGCAATTTTCTAAGTTGTAACTAGTATTTACCATAATACCCATGAAACATACAATCAGAGGACCTTTTTTTTTTTTTTTCAAAGTTTTTTTTTTTATTGAATTTTTATATTGTAATAATCAGAATTGTACAATTCAATGTATATAAACTGTAACCACATAGGTAGGTAACCCCACTCTAACAGAGTCCCAACCCTGGTGCACCTCACAATCCAGTAAAAACATATAAACCCACACATCCAAAATGAATACATAAAATAAAATCAATGAATTAAAATAAGATAAAGAAAAGACTTTTTTTTTTTTAAATAAAAAAATGTTTTCTTAGTTTCTCTTTTATTTTATATTTATATTCTCTAACCTGCCTATTGAGGAAGGGCCAGAAGGTCACTGAGCTGAAAATAAAACTCTAAAATATGGATATACACATATGAAAAAGTGTTATTATCGTTATTTTCATTCCGAGTGAGTTGCATCTGCAGCAGCAGCAGATGACCTGAATGTCGGGGCTAACACTGCTAACACTTGGCGTGCCTCTTGTCATGGAGTGAATCTGCATTCTCTCTCTCTGTCTGTCTGTAGGGGCTCAGGAGGTTCTCATTGACCCAGGTATGGTATAAGTCTAACCAGATCCACTCCTTTGGACTCCATCTGCCTGTGTTTGCTCATGTACATGTGACATCACTCTTCATCCTGCCTTGTCCGCACCTTACTTTCCTCGGTTTCTTTTATTTTGTATTTTGATTGATGCTGTTTTCCCTCCTCTGACAGGTAGTGTGCTGAGTTGCTTTTTCTCACAGCTGTTTTCTTGTAATTTATTTATTTTTTTCATATTACACAATGATTCAGTTAAAGACCTTTAATACTCACTTTCAGTTGTTATAATTCATTGCTTCCGATCCTTTTTCATTGAGTTGCTTCCAGTGATTTGCATCTCATCTTTTTTTAGAACACAAAAATCACTTACCCCTAGAATATTCTTTGAACACAAAATCAGACGTCGGAAAATCACCAGCAGATGGCAGTCCAACACCACTGCTACATGTTGCACTTTAAGCTCTTGTTGAACGCTCACCTCTCTCTGTCATTTCTTTCTGGAAAAAAAAAAAAAAAATCTCAGCGTATTTAAGATCTGTCACATGAAAATTGCAGGAATGTGTCATGTTAGGTGCAATTAATTCTTTTGCTGTTTCCATGCCATGTGTGCACTTTGGCCAAGGACTAGTGCCACGAAGCATCGTTATTCACACGTTTGTCACAGTGACAGCGCCACAGCGTTGCTATGGACACAGCCCCGTTGCCAGGCGATGTACTCTCAATTGGTATTTGTATTCTGATCAGATTTGGCCAAGAGATGCACCTTACTATTGCGTTTCAATGATCTCAGGTGTAAGTTGAACTCTGTGGAGGCTGATTGAAATATAAATAATTGTAACGCTACTGTAGAAAAGTCTGGAGGCGGCTGGAAACTCACACTACCACTATTCAAGGTCAAAAAAGGCCAGGTTTCAGCTCAACATTTGGAGTAGAAATTAAAGGTGAAGAGGCTCTAGAACCAGAGGTGCTGTTAGATCTGGGCATTAAAGGCTACAGCCATGAATGGTTTATTTAATAAGTTTTAAGGAGTTGCAAAAAAATAACCTGGGATCTAATTATTAATATTATAACTGTAATAGTTTAAAGCCCTGAGATGTAATGGTCACAAACAAAAGTACATTTATGCTACTCAGAACAAGGTCACATGACAAAAGAAAAATGAAATATCACTACAAGTATATATAGTAAAAATAAATTCACTTCAGTTGTTTGCTTTGTATAAATGTTATATCATAAGTTTTAATTGGAAAATAAAAAAATAAATAAAACACACAAAGTCAACAACATAAAATAAAAGAAACCTCAAACAAACACATAATGGGCAAATGAAGTAAAATAAGCCTTGAATGGAATAATTGGCAAAAATGAGACACAAAACAACAAATCAGCAGCTAATCTGAACTTTCTGGCGATTACTATATCTCACATCCAGACTTTTGTTATTGGGTATAAATACAAAACTTTTTGACCTGGACTGGACCCTGATGTTTTCAGATCCGATCAGCACCTCTGGCTACAACTAGGAATAAAACCCCACTACAGTTAGAAGCATTTGAGCATTATTTCAGCAGCATTTGAGCATTATTTCAGCAGCATTTGAGCATTATTTCAGAAGCATTTGAGCATTATTTCAGCAGCATTTGAGCATTATTTCAGCAGTATTTGAGCATTATTTCAGAAGCATTTGAGCATTATTTCAGCAGCATTTGAGCATTATTTCAGAAGCATTTGAGCATTATTTCAGCAGCATTTGAGCATTATTTCAGCAGTATTTGAGCATAATTTCAGAAGCAATTGGGCATTATTTCAGCAGCATTTGGGCATTATTTCAGCCGCATTTGAGCATTATTTCAGCAGCATTTGAGCATTATTTCAGCCGCATTTGAGCATTATTTCAGTTGCATTTGAGCATTATTTCTGAAGCATTTGGGCATTATTTCTGAAGCATTTAGGCAGTATTTCAGCAGTATCTCGGACTGCAGATCTGCTCCTTTTTGTACATCCTCTACAATAGTCTAGTACAATCTGTAATTTGAATGGATCAATATGCATGTGGGGTTAGGTTAAACTTTACTATAAGTCTTGGATCGAAGTCTCCCCTCCATCCCGTTTGCCACTTGTGTCATTTCCATTTTCTGTTTTACTTTGTCAGTGGCAGTGCAGGCCGGTGGCTTTCTGCTCATTTCTGTGTCTTTCCTTAACTGATAACACTCTGTCTTTTGAGTGCAGGTGCCCTCACAGCCAACGGCATCAGTGCAGACACTAGTACTGAGATTGGACGAGCAAAGAACTGCCTGAGCCCTGAAGACATTATCGAGAAATACAAAGAGGCCATCTCCTACTATGGAAAGGTATTTGAACGGAACTCCTCATCTGTGGAGTCACTGATTCAACCAGGGTCACTGTGATGGAATTAGAGACACACACATGTTTTTATTATAACAGAATTCTCAAAACAGATATGAGCTTTTATTTCATGTCAAAAAGCTCAATTAGGTTTTATATTGACCACTACTATATTGAGACAACCAGAGCATTGACCAGTTGTGCAATCAATACAATAAACAACCTGCAATATATCCTGCACATACAAATCTAATTCAATTTATGTTGCATTTAAAAAAACTTACATCAAGTGCTTCACAACAGGGCTGCAGTCTCTCGTTATATTCATTATTACTTAATCTGTTGATTATTTTTGCAATTATTATTTTTGCATCCAGACGTTCTGTGTTCATCAGTCCCTCAAACATAATGTGTTATAGAGGAGAGATAATTTATGTTGTCCATTCTGTGTGTTCTCCAGCAAAACCATGTGGTTGTTTGTTATGACGTTAGATTTGAAGGAAAAAGTAAAAAACCTGGAGCACAATGATGAATTCAGAGCCTTTTAATGGAGCAAACTGTGCACTACTGTGTCTCCTTCAGAGTAAAGGATGGAAACACTATGTACACATTTTGTAATCTGCTTAAATTTATTGAAAGCTCCCTTCGAATGACAGGTTAAAATTCCAAAATATAGGGTTAATGATGCCAAAGATGTTTCCTGTGTCCAAGTACCACACTATTAAAGAGACACACCTCCCATGAAGTCTGCAAAAACAAAAAAAAAGAGATATTTTACAGTTTAACTTTAAAAATGTAGCATCCAAACTGAATCTAGACCTTCATGAGGTTTATTGCAAATATAACTGAAAACCACGAATGCAAAACAAGCTAAATACAGCTTTGAAAGTAACTATTATACCACTGTAATACAATAGTGAAAAGTCACTCTTTTTTATATATATATATATATATATAAATGTTAATTATAAAGGGTCATCAGGGTTTTCTAGGCTGTAAATATAACTTGAATTACTATGTTCTGTTAAATAGGTTTATTCCTTGAAAAATATCAGAAAACATATATGTCTAACAATATGGCCTAAATCAGCAGATAAAATCATACTTTATATAGGTTAAAATGTAAGCTTATTCATAGAGTATATTTAAAGATAACAACTGTAACCAATGAGCTGCAGTATCAAGAATAATAAAAGATGTAAAAACACTTAAATGCGAAACACTTAACATTAGGTCATGACAGATTTATTTAGTTTTTATTTATTTCAGTGTTATTTGACAGGGATAATGCAAACAGGCATTGTCACATTTAGAAAGTATAAAACTGATGCAGTGTTTATTGGACTTATGAGGTATTTGTGCTTTTAAGAAACAACATTAAAACAAAAACAAAATATCTGACATACACTTGAACATGGATTAGGAAATAAACAGACTATAGTACAAGTAAAAAAAAAAAATCCAATACTGTTTTAATATTGTTTTTGTGTCCCAAATCACAGTAGTTATAATATACATGCTCCTACATTATATTAGTTATATAATGTAGTATTTCCATGCAAATAAGGTTTGGTACTTCAGGTCAGAGGTAAAAATATTCCAAATGGACACAGTAATCCTCATTCTGATCATCAGGGGGCAGTATTTGATGTAGTTTCAGTGCAGAGACCACTGTGTCTGTGTATTAGGAGCAGCACATGCTGATGGCAGCTGTTTATTACTCAATGCTTCCTGGGAACTGGACTGTACAAGGATGAGACCATCTATAATGTAATCTTAAAGCACTGTTTTCATATGCATCACCTGATGGTTGAAATACCTTTATACGTAACAATGTTAATAGTGCAATGTGTTCTCTTTACCTCTATTTAGACACAGACACAAAACGTGGTGTTTAACTATCTCTAATGCTTAGGGAGAGCTGAATGGGATCATTATGCTCCCAAACTCTTGAGAAGCAATCCAGCGCTTTATCTTCATTGTTATAATTGCCTTTTTGCACTGACCTCCCTCAGCCCTTTTACCTGTAGGTAGTTAATTCAGAATTCAATTACATCTCAACACACAGCCATTCAGGTATTAATTCAGTTTTAAAAAGCAGACAATAAGGGACGAAGTAGTAGGAAGTTGAAGGATGGTGAGAAAAAAACAAACAAAAAAACCACACAAATGTAACCTCAGCAGTATACACCAGATTTCCAGTAGTAGTAGAGACGCAGAGGCTGCTGGGAATCCCTGAGAAACGAGATCCGACTTATCGCGCTTGACTGTCACGCGTTGTCTGCGGTGGAGTGCCGTGGTGACTGATGAGCGTGGTCATATGTTAATGAAAAAACATTCCCCCTGATTATGAGGTGGGTTGTAAGAAGTCAAGGCGACCCTCATCGACTCTTCATTTTTCATTAACGCAGAGTCTGTCCCTGCTGCTCTCCCCTTATCTGCCACAGTATAAGAATGCAGGTGTGATCGAGCTGGAGGCCTGTGTGAAGGCAGTCAGGGTGTTGGCCATTCAGAAGAGGGCCAGGGAGGCCTCGGAGTTCCTGCAGAATGCCGTCTACATCAACCTGGGACAGGTAGGATGTCTGACTGCTGGGAGGGTTTTCTCCTTCACTGGATCATACATGTGTGCTCTCATGTACGCTGTGCAGTTAAATCATAATAACAGCAGCGTATCTGGTCACTGAAACATAACTCTATAAACCCTGTTCAGCCCTCACGTGACTGCATTTTTAACTTTTCACTTTTTTAACCTTTTATTCTCTGTTTTCATGGAACCTTATTCTACGGAATAGGAAAATGCACACATTAGGCTTAGAAAGGAAACACAATAAACTACATCAGTTTGAGCAGTTGAGAGCTTTTAACTACTTTATATAAATCATCACCAAGATTAAATGTCTTGTGGAAAAAATGGCAACAGTTGCTGATGTTGAGGTTTAGTTGAGCCTCAAAATTTTTCAGTAATTTACATTCACGCATAAAAACTCTGCACATCTTATAGAGACAATATAAAAGGCAACAAATAGTAAAAGTAAAATATTGTTGAAAGAGCTGTTTTTTTGCAAACATGAAACTGAAAAATGTTACAAAACTGGTTTAAGCTGGTCTAAGCTTAAAAAACCCCCCATAAAAACCCATAATTTTGATGCCCTCACCATCAATAATTAATAATCACATAAACAAAGAATTCATGATTTCTTTTGTGTTCAATTAAACCCCTTTAACTCCTGTGTAGTTCCTGGAACAATACATTCAGTTGTAATATAACTGTTCATTTTAACTCCATTACAATTTACTGTAAGGATCTTTTCATCACTTTACTCCAAATCTACCAAGTAACTTTTTTTCCTAACTGTATTCATTCTGTGACTGGTTGTTCATCTCTTTCCAGGGTGTACCCCGCCTTTGCCCATAGGTAGCTGGGATAGGCTCCAGCATTCCCTGCAAACCTTAGTGATGATAAAGTGGCTTCAGAAAATGAATGAATGAATGAATCGGCGTAATACATTATTCTGCTCACTTGGCTCCTTCAAAAGCAGCATGTACCTCTGAAGCTCATGGGGAATTTTATCATTTACACCCCAGAAAACCTACATATTCAACATATTTTCTGACATTATAATCAGACAAATGTGATATTTTCTTATCGAGTAATCCAATCAATCACATTCAATTAGGTCCAAATGCTTTATAAGTCATTAGGTTGTTTAGCACTAAACTAAAACAAGGACAATAGTGACATGTCTCTTGCTAAATAGTGAGTTCTTATCTCTTTTTATTGTTCTCATTGGTGACTAATCTTCCATTGTCTTCCATCAGCATTGAACCACCAGCAGCATATCCTAATATGCCACAAGTTTGGTAATTTTATATTTGAGACTTGTTGTTTGATTGTGTTGCATTATATTTTCTGCTCTTCTTATCAGTTACAGATGAGGGTAGAACACTGTCCCTCTGCAGATCTCTTCTCTAGCACCAAATCAAAAGGCTAAGCATAAATATGGATGACCTGACGCTGTTTCACATTACTGTAGAAAAGAGGAGACGTTTTTCCTAAGATTCCATGTGGAGCCAACGAGTATAGCAGCAAAGCCACGTCTGACACAATCTGATCAGTGATTGGTGGTTTCTGCTGTCAGTCATATATTTAATAACCTGTCTGAAAACATCAGTAATTGGATGAAGTCTGCACTGAATTTTGTACAGAAGTGGGTAGAATTCTTTGCAATGTGCTATAAGGAAATTCTGGAACTGACACTGCAGCTTGGGTAACTCGCATTATATTCTTCAGCTTCCTTCGTCTGGTTATAAATGGTAGTAACTCATCATCAAAGCAGTGTATGATTTTCATCGCACATTTTTTCAAATTTGTAAAACCCCAGTGACAGTCTCATTATCACTAATCCATTAGGCTGTCCGTGCCTACACACCTCAATCACTTCTCTCACGGTAAACAACTTTGAAATTGACTCATAAAACACCGTCCTGCTTGTTTACATAACAAATCGAAACATTACTCGGGCCTTTTTGGAAATTTTGCTGCCATGTACATTGTAGGAATGGTGATCAAGTGATGGCTCTTTCTCAGATTTGACAAGAAAACAAGCCACATCGCTACAATGGAAAATTATACAGTGCACCAGAGTTGTTTTTAAAGAATGAGTGTAGTCAGTGGATGGAAGTAAAGGTGACATTTGGGTTCAGTATTCACCAAGAGACAGCGGAATTGCTGCTGTGTGGAATTCCCATTCCTACTTTGCGACAAAATTTTCGAAAACACCCTAGTGACATTTTGATTTCTTAAGTAAACAAGCAGACTGTGTTGATGGTGGAGTCATCTTTGAAGTTGTTCGCTGTGATGAAGTGATTCAGGTGCGTAAGCGAAGTGTGAAGACTAATGGATTACTGATAATTAGGCTATCACTGGGGTTTTACAAATCTGGAAAAAAAATTGTGATCAAAGTCAAACGCTGCTTTAAATAGATGATCATTCTAAACTGCTAAAAATGACAAGATAAAGTAACTGAAGCAACCAGAATGATTTGTGAATTAACACTAAAGTCATTACTTGGCACATCAGTAACAAATACAGACATGAAAATTGCACTGTAACTTATACTAATGGCTAAATATTAATATATTAATAATATTAATATTAATATTTTTGTGAAGTGATCTTCTAATGTGCAGATACATAATTATTAGGGATGGGAATTTATATGAATTTAGTGATTCTGGTTCCATTATTGATATTGCTTATCAGTTTGATTTCCGATTGATTCTCATTCGATTAGGGAATAAACTATAGTCACATGGCTTTGTTTGCATTAACTCTTTAAATTTCACTTTGTTGCATTCCATTTGAACAAAACTTATGAAAGGGGTAGTTTGGATTGTGAGAACTATCTGCTGCAGCGTCATTGTCATCGAAGTGTAATTGTAGGACATTATTCATAAACAATAGTGGAGGCAGGTTTACACAGTGAAATGACGCTAACATTAGCATCATTGCATTAGCAGTATGGAGCAGCTGAATGTTACCGGTTATTTACTTACTGTACGCTCTCAGAGTCAGAGCCACCTTCACTAAGCAGCCAATCAAAGACATTATATTTGTGTAGTTTAGTTGGATGATGTGTGGTTAAATGTTTCTGCAGGTTGGAGGTGTTCCCCCCTCTGTCGTAATGGAAGTTCTGCAACTGGCCTTTACTGGTGAAAAATACAGAAATGATAGTGATAATTACATGTAAATTTTTCATGTTATGTCTGTATCTACAGCTGTCAGAGGAAGAGAAGATCCAGCGCTACAGCATCCTGTCAGAGCTCTACGAACTGATCGGCTTCCATCGAAAGTCAGCTTTTTTCAAGCGTGTAGCTGCCATGCAGTGCGTGGCCCCCACCATCCCAGAGCCGGGCTGGAGGGCCTGCTACAAGCTGCTGCTGGAGACTTTGCCCGGATACAGTCTCTCGCTCGATCCTAAGGATTTCAGCAAAGGTAGGCGTTAATACAGGGAGGTGGTCTGGAGTTATGCAGATGATCACTTCAGCACTTATGAGAATAGTGAAGCAGTTGTGTTTCTGATCTTATGAAGGGTTGCAAGAAAGAAAATGTGAGTTTGGCACATTAAACAAGGTTGTTTAATGTCATCAGATGTTTATGATGCAAGTAGAAAAAATTGGGAGTTTTTTTCATTGATGAAAAAGTAATACACATACTCTACTTGTTTCTACTAAAAGCCACATCTACATACTTTATCCAAGAAGATAACACTATCATGACAAAAAATGATTGCTGTGTGCTTTAAAGGCATTTAAGTGAATTAAAAAATAGGACCGGATATATTTCAGGTAAAATCCATATTCATTACAGTATAGCATCTAAATATAGGCCTACACAATGACATTACCAAACGATATTATATTATTGCCTATAATCATGTACAGTAAATGTCATGCCAGATTAAGTTGTAAACTGCAAACATTTCTCTGGTCACAGCTGTGATTTTTCAGTTCCAAGACAGTCCCACAAAGACATGTTGTTTTCCTTGGACATAAAATTGTGTGTATTTGCATGTTGTGACTGTTTGATGGGATAAAAGCAGCTGTAGGTCCTTAGATGCTGAGTCATGTGATCACTTTCGATATGACACCTGCAACAGCTGCTGCTTCTTCTTGGAAACAGCTGATCAATCGAGTGACTCATGTACACTACATCACAACAATAAGTTTTTTTGTTTTTTTAATTTTGCAGTTTCCTTCAACCTTTTCTCGTGTGATCTTTCAAAAAATACACTGAGCCTGTCTACATGCACAGTAATACTCTGTTTGTTATCCGATTTCTGCTAGATTTGTCAAGGGGTCATGTAAACAGCATAGTCTAATATGATTTATCAAATAGCAGTAATCTGAGTATGAGAAATCGGATTAACACATGTGGATTTCTCTCCAATACTCCAATGTCTTCCTGCATTTTCAGGTTGATCTGATTTATTTCATTTGATTACATCTGCACATCTGTGTAAATACAATTAAAAATCATAAAAAAATGAAATTACACTGTCAAACATGAGTGGAAAACAATAACAGGAAGTTTAAGTCCACCATCACTATGTACGTATGTACTCCAACAGAAATCCGATAATGGATTGGAGCATTTAAACCAGTGTTTTCAATAATCACATTTTTAAGTGCATGAAAACATGTCAGATCTTATTGTTACACTTTTCTGTTACTCGCAGTTATTAGATTTTTATGCTCATGTTCATAGGCTCAATGATAGTAAAGAGGCAAGTGTGTTATCCGGAAAGTTCACATCCAACCTAATCTTCATCCTAACCATTTACAAAATGTGCTTTCAGTCTTTTTTGATTATTGATTACTCTGTAACAGCATCTCACATTCTACAAGTATTTCATTCACAGAGATAATTTTTTTTTTTTTAATTTTGTAGTTATTCAAAGGAATAATCAGTTCACCAAGAAATTATTTCAGCTGTTTTTGTTTCCAAGGCACATCTGTCTGAAGCCTAGCCTTATTTTCGCCTTTGCAAGGTAACATTAAAGGAGTGATATTTAACTTTTTGAAAGGAATTATGCATTTTAAATCATTTCCCGGTGGTCTACATAAACTGTAAATGCTCTGCTCGGGTCTGAATTCTTCATTAATTCAACTCCACAGGTCCTTATTCGACCGTTTTTCTGACTAATGACACCAGATAGATTGTAGATTTGAGTGCTTGATACAAATGAAACACTTCATGCTCTACCTCCTCCAGGTTATTGACTGTGCTTTCTGTCCCGCTCAGCCACTTGTGTTCGTTAATACAACCAACAACTGAACATTTTAGGTAATTGGGTCAAAGTTTGGATATATTTTCAGTATGGACTACAACCGCTGCTGCTGATAAACAATTATGTCTTGACCTTATATGTGTAAATGTTGTGACGTAACTAGTTATAAAACATAGAAAAACTAAGCAGGAATTAAAACAGGTTGTAGAAATCCACTCGATTTTTGCCAAAATTAATATAAAGACAGTTTTGCAGCACCAGGAGGGTCCAAATTCAAACTTTATGAAAAATTAGGATCTAAAAACACAAATAAATGAACCTAAGACTTATAAAAGTGGGTTCAGATAAATGGGACCCCATTAAGATACTGTTACTGGAATTAAACATGACCACGAACATAATATAACACATGTACATAACTGCATTGTACATAATGTACGTGACCAACTGACATGTGTTTTATTGTGCATGTAATCAGAATCATAACAATACTGCATGTTACAGATGTTATTTTGCTAGCATCAGGGCAAAACATTAGGCTGTTGAATCGAGCAAGACTGAAGTGAAATGAGCTATAGTGTACGTTGGTGAATTACTCAACTGAATTAAATATAGGTAGCGCTAATTTTATGTATGCAAATAAAAAAGACAGTAGTTGTCACAGACGCTAATGTGATCCAAACATAGATTTCATTAGCTTCATCTACAAACTAGGATGGATGAGGTATCCCTTTAAGTAGATGTTGACTAGATAAATGTAATTTATAGCATCTCCTCCATTGGCCTCAGTCTTGCTGTCTGTTCAAGAGCACCTCTTCTGCATTCAAACCATTACTTTACTTCAAAAGAGGCACAATTGAGACCTGACCAGGGCTTTTGTAGATACTTTGCTAAGGTCCTCATGGTAAGCCTCTTGGTTCTACAGACTCTTGATCCTTGCTCATTGCACCCACTCAATTGGATGTGCAATCTCCACAAAACTCAACACTGTGCAGAAAGTCTCATAGTCGTCCATATTTTCTCTCGCTATCGCTCTACAAGGAGCTCAGAGCGAGTTTTATTCGGCGTTGGAGGGAACGCAGGCCATGGCGGTTTGAAGTCTTTTGGCAGGAGGGATCAGGTGGGAGTCTATCAAGCAATAAGCTGGAGAGGCAAGTTCAAGTGAGAAGGAAGATTGGGATCAATGGTGCATTTCACTAAGTGCCAATAAATGCCTCTTTTGCTTCTTTTGCCTTGACCTTCTGTCTGCTTTATTTTGTTTTATATTTTCTGAGTAATGTTGTTTCTCATTACTGGTCCGGCGTGGAAGATTTAGAGACTTTAAAATGACTGCAGAAATGGAATGTAACATTCATAACAGTGGTTTAATTTGTGTATAATCACAACAAAATAAGAATTATACTTTACCGTAGAATTATCTGTTTATATCTACTGAGAGTAGTTGGTCACCTCCACAACGTCTGTCATCCTCTACTGTCATGGAGGGTTGGGTAATATAGCCAAAATATTCTGTTACAATCTTCTGAAGTAAAGTCATGATCCATGATCTGAGTCATAATGTTATCACCACTTACAAAAAACATGAAAATCACAAACAGATTATGAGTAACTATAGTTTCTCTGGTATCTGGAGGCTTAGACTTTGTGTGATGACATTTTGATTTTGTTTATTAACTTACTAGAAACTCATTTTGGACTAAAATGATTCCAATATTTAGATGAAATAAACAAACATATCCATTAATTTTGTGGCAGCATAGTTTATCCTGTCAGAGTTTTTTTTTTAATGAATCAGTAACATTTTCACACTAGCAACTGTGTAAATCAGATCCACAGAGTTCAGAAGCTGGATCTGCAGCTGGCAGGCAGTTATTCTTCATCAGTGGCAAAATAACTTTTTACATAAACTCAGCAAGTTAATGTCGACTAAATCAAAAAAACTGTAGTGTGGACAAATGCTTCAGTAACTCTGTAAACACACTGACTAGTTGACGTCACTAGGGTAGTGACATTAATGCTGCACACCCATGAGGGGCTTTTCCATAGGTTAATGCAATGCTCGGTAAACAACTAAACAAGCCTTTACAAATGTTAACTGACATGGAAAATTTTGAAAACACTTTTTTTAATGACATGATCTGTACTAAAAGTAGATCATATGTCACATTTAACTCAGTTAATATCTAAGAAGTGAGACTTCCCAGTCTGTCTGCTGCTTTTTTCATTTATTACCAGGTGCATGTATGTGTGACAAGAATGTGGACCAGAGTTACTGACGGCTTCTCTGAAAAACACAGAATAGACACCAAATTAGGCCTGCACCATATTGGGAAAAAAATGACATTGTGATTTTTTTTTCAATCCTGCAATATTTATTGGAATATGAAAAAAATACTCAGCAGGATATAACAGCTGTGTGGTGCTGACGTAAATGGTCAAACAAATTAGTTGTGTTATTTCTTGTTGTGGCGACAGGTGCAAAGCATTGTTGACAGAGCATGTGTTTCAATGTCATCCTTCTTATAGCTGAAATAATTCCAGATAACTGACATTGCTTTTCTTTTTGGCACCAAGTCTTCATCATAGGTGATTTTCTCTTGTTTGTTGCTCATTTTTCAGTTTTACTAGTGACTCCCTCCATGTGCAAGGGCGTGGTCTCCTTCAGCAATCTGTTTTAGAAGAATTGTGATTAGTGGATCGCTGCGTGCAGTGTGTGTCAGTCAGGAAACCTTGAGACTAGATGGGAACATGTTGAGTTCATTTGTTTCCTACACTGCAGGACCTGCAATGTGACTAATGTGCACATGTACATAGCAATGACGATGCTTAAATGATATATTGTGCAGCTCTAGTATTCATTTAGTTGTAATATGCAACCTCACCTCTAAATGATCCTAAACACATTGAACCTTTAAACCTCACGTTGGAGCTGCAGCACTTTGTAGCATTTAATACAATATGCTTACTTTTTGTTGTTTTTGTAGCCATAATGTATTTGATGGCTCTACAGGGATGTGAACCTTGGATTACTTGAGCCCCAAGCGATGATCTTGCCCTTTTTTTTCTCATTAAACCCTGCTTTAGTTTATCCTAGGACCCTAAAACTGCTACACAGTGAGATCCAGAAAAACAAATGACTTTCTAGGAGGCTCAGATTTTTTTTTTTTTTTTTTTTTAAATGCTTCCCTCTGTTAGCAGAAACGGGGACACTCTGTCACTTTCTGTCTTTTTCTTCCTCTTGCATAGGCTCTTTTCTCCACTGTTGTCATGCTGTCACAAGAATTTGGGGGAGTATCTTTTCTTCTAATAATTTACATGTTTATTATGGAAGAGAATAATGGTACTGTGACATTTCATCAACCCACACGGTAGCCATTTCCACCAGTTTAATCATAGGCGGGATGAAGGTGTTCGGTGTCTTTTGACTCAGGTTTTGCATGACAGTGCGATTTCTTGGCCGTGACACCACAGTCATTATCTTGGTGGTGTGTTAATTGGATTGCCTGACACCTCCAGTTCAGGTCTGAAAATACCACAAATGAAGTCATTTTTCGCGTAGGGTTTGAGAGCGGCATTCTCAGAAAAATCCAAAGTGTCCTTTGGATTACTGTCCTCCAGATAAGCACTGGTTTTGGCAGACAGGTGGAAGTCAGCTATTTTTAGACTGCTTAGTGGGTGCAGTTTCATGACACAAAAAAACAGATTATGAAGGAATTGCATTTACAGTTTGTTCAAATGGCAGCAAAAGTCGGGGTGAACAATAAGCACAGTAGAAAAATGCTGATAATGGGGCTTGCTTTGATATTATTGGAAGTGGTGTTTAAGCTGGGAAAACATCAGACTGTTTACCAAATATCCTCCACTGTCTCCCTTTGGCCTCCCCACATCATCTCCCCTCCAGTTCCCTTTCCCACTCAGTGAGTCAACCGTCGACAGCTGGGAGTGGAGTATGGGATTCAGTAGGGGGCTGAGGGTTTTATGTAACAGTGGGTGTCAGGCTACAATGCTATTAAGATGTCTTGTGGAACTCTGCGGAACAAACAGCAGCAGCCAAGTTAGCACCAAGCTGAAGCACAGTGATACCCTGCAACGGGGAGACTCTGTTGTTACATCTAATTATGTGGCTTTGTGTGTCTGCGAAGGCTTGTGATGCCACAATACACACTTATGAAGTCTGTCAACCCACCCTTTACAGTAGGTGTAATGGAAAGACCAAATTGTTTTCATGGTTCCTATTGTTGAGATGTTTGCAGAGAACTTTGTGAGGCACATGAACTGTCATTAGTGTTAGATCTGTTAAGTAAACTGTTGGTATAATATAAATCTTGCACTATTTTATGTATAATGTTTTTTTTCACTTCTAAGGAGGCGTGTATGGTTAACAATCGTACTTAAAGCCTACATCCACTGAAGAACCAAATATTTTTGTAAAGTTCCACAGTGTTCACAAGAAATATGAGATGATTTGGGTTTGTCAACAATATTTCCAAACCAATTGAAATCTAGAACCAGTATCCAACTTATGAACTCCATCAGTATTTTAACATATTATAATATTTAAATATTAACATATTCAGAGATCCTGGGTTTTTCAGTGAATATGGTGGAATATTGTTGGAAAAACCAAATACTTAAAAGTTGTTGTGTCATATGTCGGAAGGGAAATGCATCCTAAAGTAATCTTAATAGTAAATAATGTCAACAATCCTAAAAATCAAATTAATTATAGCATAAAATAAAACTACAGCAACAGTAAATAGAGGAAATGGAATCAGTGAATTCAGGCCCTCAACTAGTAAGTAATTTAACAGCTGATTATTTTTTTATTTTTTATGTTTATTAATCTATTATTTGCAGTCAGCATTGAGGAAAATACTGTCTTGTTGTTTTGTCTTATCAATAGATATCCATAAATTAGCCAATATGTAAAAAAAGGTGGTGAATTTAGGCAGTTTAAGGTGCTCCAAGAAGGACTAAAATATGTATTAGATTAGATTAGTGATCATATTTGATTCAACTTTATTGATCCCACAACAGGGAAATTCAATGGTCAAGGCAGCAACAGAATAAAGTACAAGAAAAAATTGGGCATGCATAAAGATAGTGAAAAAAACAAAAAACGAACAATATGAAAGAAAAAAAAAAACAGTAATAAAAACTATACAGACTATCTACATATACAACAGCATGGAATTACACAAAGTCAGTCTAATATTTTTAGATGCTCAAATTAGTTGCCTATACTGTATCTAAATCAACTTGGTAAAATACTAAAAAACAAAAAAATACTCAGTTGTTGGCTGAACAGGACAGAGCAGCACAGCGAACAACTTGGAGGTGGTGGACTCATTTGCATTTAAAGGGCCAGAGCTCAAACTGACTTTTTTGGTGTCAGTACTCAGAAATAGGGTTGAAGATGGACCTGTGGAGTTGAATTAATGAAGAATTCAGACCCAAGCAGAACATTTACAGTTTATGTAGAGCACAGGGAAATGGTTTAAAGTGCGTAATTCTATTTAAAAACGCTAAATATTACTCCTTGAAGAGATTATGTTTTATGAGGACTATGTTCTAGATCTGTTACCATGTTTTCAAAACTGTCAAAACATGATAATGGCTCAAGAACACAGTCTTTGTCAGACCACATGATTTAAATTCTCACCTGTATTTGCTTCTCACACCCATAGTCTTTCATGAAGCTACAAAATGTTCAACATAGGTTCAAAAGGTCTTTCAGGTTTTGTATTGGAGCCTTCATTTTATGTTCCTACCCATAATGTGTCCTGTAAACATCTGTGTTAATCTGATGGATACCTGTATGACATTATGTCAGCATTGAGCCTCGTCAGCTGCGTCAAAGTGAATGATTGTGTCTGTCATCTCTCTCTCTCTCTCAGGTACCCACAGAGGATGGGCAGCTGTGCAGATGCGCCTTCTACACGAACTGGTGTACGCCTCCCGCCGCATGGGCAACCCTGGCCTGTCCGTCCGCCACCTGTCCTTCCTGCTGCAGACCATGCTTGACTTCCTGTCTGATCAAGGTCATCACACAATAAGCACTCAGAAAAAAGCTAGGAAAGCAGAAATATTACACTCCCTTTTTCATTTTAGGACTCAAAGCCTGTGAGGTGCTTCCAGCCTTATAACCAAACTTAAAAAAAAAAAAAAATCTGTCCTTTGGCGATTGCACCGTTATACCTTATGCTTAATAGTGTCCAGTGCACAACAAAGCTAGCCTTTTCTTGGCAGGACTGCAACATTGTGCTCTGACCAGAAATTCTGTGCAGCCAAGAGATAGGGTTTTTACTGAAGCAGTGTGAGCCAGACGGTCCACTGGCTGCACAATAGAGGCCAGTGTAATCCTTGGTTGGCTACAGAGCATGAGAATGGGGGAGAGGAGGCAAAGAGGTGAGCTTAGACTGTAAAATATTAAACATAAGCAGAGAGACATGTGCGGCTGTGTTAAGGCTACTCCGGACACAAAGGGCTGCTGGAGACAGTCCTGCTGGAATTACACGCACCTCCTTACTAAGAAGTGGAAGAAGAGCTACCAAATAATGTAATTACTCATTTGGACATACACAACAAGCTATGCGCTGAAAACAGCTTTAATAAAACACCATCACTATCTGTCCTACACAGGATTCCTGAGCAAATCTGAAGAGGTGTAAAAATGCTTTGATTTACTGAAAATGTTCTAACACTTCAGTCTCCGGTAGTCCTGCTTAGGCTTTCGGAGAGATACTCTCCATTAAAATCTGTTTTTATAAGCTGTGAACTGAAATATGTGAGTCTACTATGATGAAAGGCCTCAATACTAGTGGTAATATTTATAAAGATTCACATTTTATGGCTATAAAATGGCTCAGTGTCCCAATTTCTGTTTGGAATCATCCTGTACCGTGAACAGCTGAAACTGATCTGAAACACTGGGAATGAATGAAGGTCTGACATCAGTAATGGGTTTCACATCCACACTTAAACTGGTCTGTATTTTTTTTTTTTGTGTGTGCTTTTTTTGGCCTAAAGAATTTCGCTCCTGTCTTTCCCTCTTGCTTTCACTGATTTCTTGGTTAAAGCCAATGATTAGATTTATCACAAAACATTGCTTCTTCCGTATAGAGCTCGGTACTGTTAGCTTAGAAATGCAATTCGCTCATATCAAGAAATGACATGTCACATCACAGACTCCAAAACGAACATCACACCTTAACCTGGCACTACATTTTGCACTCAAGTTACTGTAACCTGCTATTCACAAAATTCATGGCATCAGACACCTGAGATCCTGAACTATCCGACACTCTGTGGAAGTGATGTGGGACTTTATTAGAAGAAGAAAAGAACTATTTCAGAGACTTCCACACAGACTAAAAATGCCTTGAACTAACAAAAAACATGAAACCATGATATCGATGTTGAATGTTCAAGATGAAAAAGCATGTTTTAGTAGATATAAAGTGGTTGAAAGTTTATTTCTACAATCTCAAAAAGTTTCAATATCGAGTCCGTTTTTTTTTTTTTTTTTTCTAAAACATACTGTTTTAAGGTTTTATTATTTATAATAATGATAATTAAGGGCCAGATATTGAAAGTTGAGTTCTTCTTGAAAACAGAGGTGCAAAACAATTAGCATAAATAAATGGCAAAATAAATTTAAATAGAAAATATGAAGACACTTAGGTGGCCTGTTGTAGTGGTAGTCTTAAAAGAATTACATTTGATGTTACATACATACAACTTTAAGAAGCTTAATTGAATAAATAAGTAAATAAGTTGGTCCTGATTTGCCCAAGGCTCTTTTGAAAATGAGTAAGATAATAATTTATTTAAACAAAGTCTCTATTCATACATGTGAAAATCTTTGCTTTAATACAGTAATTTGATGCTGTTATTCAAATATGCAAAGTTAAGACTGGATGAATGCATTTTTATGTTATTGGAGGAGCATCAAGACCAAAACATATGCTTAACTGCTTTAGAAGGCTTTAATTTTTGGTCACCATTCCTGAATATCTCACGCTCAGCAGACATCACATTGCTGGATTTTTCCCTGATGTTGCTTTTTACCCACAGAGTCTAAAATATGTTCTTCCCTTGTGAGACTGTAGAACTATTTTCTCTTCAGGGATATAGGTTATTGGGTTTTTCATCCTACTGAGTGTGAGCCTCAGTGTAATTTACATCACTAAGTCTCCTGGTGCTGAATCACAGCTCCCACAGCCTGCGTTGAAAGCTCCAGAGGCCTGCATAATGCTAAGTCTGAGCGCTGTTTTTAAGAGCACAGGATACAATCTATGCAAACTTTCCCCTTCACAGGCTCTTTGATCATATTTATACATTTGAACGAGCACCTCTCTTGATAATGTGCTTTATTTAACATTTTATTAGCACTTAACCAGCTGGCTGCCAGGTTAATAATAGTGTGATAATTACATAGCAACTCGTAGATGTGTCAGCTTTTTTATGGTGTTTCTATTAATACCAACACTTTGCAAAACAGTTAGGAGCTGATACAGTGTGGCTGTGGAAAAGTTTGACACTTGTGTTACCACCACCATGATTTAATTTTTACGGGTCATGCCTTTTCTTGGTCCAGAGTTGTGTCAGTGTGTGTATTAATCTACTTAATGCAATAGTACTTAAAGGCTAGTTTAATGAAATGTGTTATACTTGTTCTGAAAAATGTGCAAAAATAAAACAAAATCCCTCAATACACTTAAGTCATGACAGCGGTACATTTCATTCTGCCAAAAGCAACTAACAATGAGAAACACAGTTGGTTTCTGTCTGGATACTGCTGATTACATGGCACAATCCACAGACAGTGGGCCAGTCAGTTCAGGTAAATGGTTGGTGAGGTAAATAATAAAACAACAATCATTAGTAGAGTTAGCTCTGTTCATTATGTTTGTTGGTTTTAGTGAAGGCGCTGTGTCCGTCTTTGTCGTCATTGTCATCATCATCTCTGTTAGCAATTTCTTCAAACATCTCCTCGGACGAAACTACTGGTTGGATTTAATTTAAAAGTTTTATGTAGCTTCCTTGGGACATTGTCTGTTTGTTCACAGTTGTGAGACATTTAGATTTTTGAACTATTTGAAATTTGCCTGCACTTATAATGGGCCATGTTTTGATGGTTGATAACCTGGAAATGGTTAGAGATATCAGTATAGTTACTATTCATCACTGACAGAAAGTCATGTATGGACTTTCATTTGGGTTCATGACCTATGACCTAGAGTGAGTCAACGTACGTCAATGTAATAATTCCATAGTGTCACGACATCACACCTTCTCTGTACATGGAGGTTGTAATTGACATAGCGTTCATTTTGTGAGGATGAGCAGAAATGTCATACATGAACATAGATCACTTTTTCCAATTCTATTTCTGTTCTCTGGACTTTAAATCACAATACCTTGAGCTTTGACACCTCTACATTGGGGAAGTGTAAAATTGCCAAAATATTTCTTTACATTAGATGTACTTTGCTTGAACAGTCACTTTCATACCTGAACAATCAGATCAGTTCCTCAGTCTCAACTCTGCAGTGGAGTCAGTATTTTTTAAATATAGTGTTTATTGTTGTGATGATTTATGTTTCACTGACTGCACTTTTTTAGCTCTTGGCTATTTACTAGAAACACCACCCAGACAAATCTAAATTATTCATAAACCTATCGGTGTGTGTGTTGTCTGTCAGTAGTTTTCATTTTACTGTATAACTTAAGCAGTTTCTCTTTGAAAATTGTTCTAGTGTCAGTACTGTCCTTTGAGGCTTTACTCTCATGTTTTCCAAGCACCGTAAAGAACATTAAGCTTTATAGTACAAAGAATAGAGAAATTTAGCTTCACTTCTGAGATTGGCATTTCCCAAAATGTCAAAAGATTGAACGTCAAGAGAATGATGGTGGTGTCAATTCAGGACCTGCTCCTCAACATGCATCCTACCCCAACAACATCAAAGTATATGGGAACATCAATTATTATTACATCATTATTCAGTCTAGTATTGATTTCTTGTGAGTTGTTTTCCTCAAAACGTTAAATCCACATTTATTATACCCGCTTTATCTATCTGCTTTGTGTATTTAACATGTTGGTACTAAAGTAACATGTTATTTATTGACTAATATACCAATGGCTGTCTCATTGTTGCTGTGCATTTCCAAACATATAGCTGTGGAAGTGTTTCCTATTCTTTTGATGCCCTTCCACATTTATTTCAATAAAAGCATTGTTAATACTTTTAGTTCACCATCATATTTGCTGGGATCTGGTGCAGTTAGATAACATTTGCCAACCTCGGTTCCAAACCCAAAAACCCTCATTAGAGATTCAAAGCACTGCTACCAGGCTTCAGTTTTATTTAATCAGGATCATTACATTATGCTTGTTTTGTTATAGCTATTGCCCCTTCGTGCCCTCTGGGATCTTCAGTCTGTACTAAATCACACAGCTTTGAATTAACATGTTTATAGAATGGAAATTAACAGCCATTATGGAATAATTGCAATTTAGTTGTTGTAACTGTGTGTAAAGATGACTTCAAAGGGAGCCAGACTTTACTGTGAAGAAGTCAGAGGTGAGAAAAGCAGAACTTGAGTAGTCCAACTGGAAATACAAGCAGGGATGTGTCGGGCTTATTAATTTTACATATACGTGTTTCCACCACAGCTGTTATCTGATTTAGATAAAGATTTCTATTCAATATAGACTCAGAAGTAAGCCTCAGATTGTGACTTTGTTTTAGTTTTTTCACTTAAATTTGACTTAATTGTTCATTCTATTACATGGCAAAGTCACTGAATTAATGTACTGAGTTATAATTACCTAAAGGCCTAACTGAATGATGAATACTTTAAGCTGATTTTAGCACCTTGAAGGTTTACCTGGATCTAGAGCAATTAAATAGGCATGCTAAACATTATATGGATACATTTCAAGACTAGATGTAGAATGAGTGACCGCTGTAAAAGCACTGCAAGAGAAAATCATGGTACACAGAGGAAGTAAAAAAAATGGTATGACCCAAGGAGATGCACATTTGTTTGTGGTGATTGATGTAAATCCCAAATTTGTCTCGGGTTTTACATGATGCAACACACTCTGTTTTTCAACCCTTGATTCAAGGGTCAGGAAGCCTTTCCCCTTACTTAACAGACAGATGTTCTGTATATTGACATTTGTTTATACAGTAGTGGAAAAAAGTTTTCAGACACCCTAAAAATGACATATTTGTGGGAAAATTATTTTGATGTTTAAAAAGGTGTGGCTGCATCAGATGGGTAAAAAAAAAATACAAATGTTTTTTTTTTTTTTTTTTCTCAGTTTATTGTTAACAAGAAGAAATTATTGAATTCAACATGTCATGCCCTGTATGTGTTTCATTATCTTGCTGAAACGTCCTGTTTTAACCTCATTGGAACAGAGCATGTGCAGAAGGGACCGTGTAGGTTTGGAGAATGGAATAATACTTAGATTTCAGTTACTTAAAAAGGATTGTTAATGCTATATAAATGCACGGGATGTCCAGAAGCGTTTATTCCACCACTTTATAATACAGAAAACATACATATACACAAATACACATATACAGTGATGAATATACAGCTAGTGGATATGTAGATGATGGAAAAAAGACAATAATTCAAGGTGTAAAAAACATATTTTTCCTTACCTTTCAAATAGTAAAAAAAGTTTTATGGTCCATAAGAGACATATCCTTTCTGCGTCACATCATTGGATCAGCACGAGGCAGTGGTGCTGATCCCAACCTCATAGACTGACTCTTTTTTTTTTAGGTTACAGACATTGGGAAACTGTCTAATAGCTGTTAGGTAACAGAAAAATCCAGACACAACGATGTCAAACACTAGCTGACTCAAAGCATATCTGTTCCCCAAAGAAGTCTAGACATACTCTCTCTTTTGGGGGGGGGGAAGCAGACAAGAGACACATCAATGAACAGAACATTTTGTGCCTCACAGTTTGCCTCAAAGACTGTGGTTATGGTACATCATCAGGGAACTGATCAATGTATTGTTTACCCTTCACACTTTGTCCTCCACATCACACAGTACTCACTATATGTAATATACCTTTTGAAGGAGCTCCAGTGAAGCAGTTAAAATATTACACCTGCTACTTCACAGTGTTAGAACTCTGCTGATAAACTGGGATGAAGCTACACAGCAACCTACAAAATATGCTGTCAGAATGCCTGAGTCCTCATTACTGTCACTTTAATTTGCATAGGTACAAGCATTATTTCACTGTTGACTGGATGCTCGGTCAACCTTCTACAATGCAATGTAAATAAAAGCACTGGAAGGAAAGATGAACTGCAAACACTGTTTGGGAAGAAAGCAGCAAAAAGTTGAACGTCAGTTTCCTCTAAAGAGTCAGAGAAAACTTTTACCCATGCTGCTTTTCTTCTGGCATCTATTGTCCCTTCTTTTGCTTGATGGTTGGCACTGTGAGATGAGATTCTTTAGTTGTGGGAATACCATTAAGAGGTGTCTTTTTGTTAAGTGTGGAATTGTTTTCTTTTGATGCTTTAACAGATGTTATTACACATCACCTTTACTACAGACAAGGCTGACTAACTGCAAGCCATGCATTTGGCTGGTCTTGAATAGACTGCTCAGTTTGCCAGAGGACTTTTTGTGATGCTTTATTTTTGCTCCGGTATTGTTAGCCAAGAGAATGGGGTGGTGAAAAATATCTAGTCACTGCTTTAGAAGGGTGGAATTATTGATTTACTCGGCTGAACAGATTTCTCGCACCACCCGCCATTTATTAGGGTGGAAATGCTCCTGGCAGAATCACTGCATTTTGTCATTTGAAGGGGTCAAGTGCTTTTTGTTCTTTTTTGTCAAAGGTATCCTGAATAATGTTGGATATTGGGAGTCGAACTTAAATCAGTGTATAAAAAAAAAAGGTGCTCCAGACCAAGGGGCAGGGACCTTAACTCTAAAAAATGGAAATTTCTGCAAGTTGTAATACCTGTGAATGTTGCTGGGCTTGGTGCCAAAACTCCCAGCCTTACACTTACACCACATGTTCTCTCTAAAAAATATTAATTCATCGATCATTCTGGTTATTTGGTTTGGTTTTTTTTTTTAGAAATAATGACGGTCTGTCTCTAATTTTTTTCTCTCTTAGGCATCTCTCAGGTTTTGATCAACATGTTTGTATTAAAGCTCCTTTGCCTGTTGAGATTGCCTGATCTTCAGAGTTATTGTTTATTTAATAAAACACACACAAACATCTCTATCTTTCTAGTTCATAGTTTATACTGAAAAGACAGATGCAATGCTTCTAATGTTTACAGTTTGACTGAGTCTGTATGCTAGCACTTAGCATTAGCATCAGCTCACAGCTCTGACCCCTGACATTCCTGCAGTTCCTCCTGTTTTGTCCAAATATGGTCACTTCGTGCCGTCACTAATTGTCACACTTCCTCCATTCATTGATTATATACAGACTATGCTTATCATACGTAAGATTTGTCATGATCCTGACCAATAAGCAACATCATGTCATGCATGTATAGCAGTGTTCAAAAGGCCTGGGCCAAGAATAGGTTTGATGGTTTAGTAAAGTTCTAATGACCACATATGTGCATTTCTCAGTCTCTGCATTAAGATCCAATTTGGATATATAGGAAGTATGCTTAGCAGTTAAAACAAATAACAGGAAAAACCAGCATCTAAAAACAAAAGTAATAGTATTTATTGTGAACTCCCTTTACATTTAACATGTCTTTAACCCTTTTATTCAGACAATATTAGATTTACTCCACAAATTTTGTGATGTTTTACACCAGGTTTCATTCAACACGTCAGATCTTCATTAGTGTTTGTGCTGCATCGTGGGATCAGGGGTCACACTAAATAGTGATTTTATCCTTTAGAACCCATTTACTTCAGTTTTTTGTGTGTGTTTTAAGGCAGTTCACACTTTTCCTGTGTTTTTTTAGTTTACCTCCTGAAAAGACAATGGTCACTTTTCCATTGGACATATGTGCAAAACTGTCAAAAAAATTAAAAAAAAAACACAAGTGCGTTGTTGGTTTTTACATTAAGTCATAAATAGAGGATGATTTGTTTATTTATTACCATAAGATGACATGAAATGTCATGCCATAAACATGGTGATAAACATAAATATCATGTTGATTTACAGATGTATTTATTATTATTAATATTATTATCATTATCATCTATCCCGTCCTAAATTAAAAAGTGATTTGGTTTCCTGGTGTATCCACATATTCAACTCCCTGTTTCTTTTAAAACTGTTCTTCTTTGCTTGTTTTAACGTCCGTCACCATCCTTTTTTTTTTTTTAAATTCATGTGACTCTAGTTGTGGAAAAAGGTCTTTCCGTTGCAGTTTTGTATGATATACCATCTGCGCTATGCCCAAAAAACCACCTCTTGCCAACTCAAACATTTTTAATCGAAAAATGATATTTGCAGAAATTGTCGTTCTTCCATGAGGTAATTTTTTATGTGCAAGCTATATTCACGCAATTTGAGTGTCAATGGAAAAGCGACTATTGAGAATTAAATTTGTATACTCATTTTAACCCCCCTGCAAAAACAAAAAGGCTACAGGTGGCCTTGCACAGAATAGTACTTTCCAGGTACTGCCCATGATTGAATTTCAGCACCAGCTCACCACATATAATGCTTTTCATATGGGAATCTGTATTTATGATTTAATGTCTACAAGAAATGTATGTTTATGGCAGTTTATTACTGTGTCTTTGTTTGGAGACAACTATTTTCGCACAAGGTCTATCTTTCATGTACATAAAAGTGCAAATACACTGCTTCTTGGCCTCTAAAAATCTGTTGTGAACAAATAGACATAGAAAAAAAGGACAAATATGGCATTCACTGGCACAGCTGAAGCTGTAACCCAGGGGGAGTGACTCATTTTACTTATTGCCCACTCTTTTTTTATGCCATCAGTCCTTCCATCTTCTGTCCAGATTTATCTCACTCTGTTGCCTCTTCTTTTTACTCTCTATCCACCTCAGTCTACATTCTCTCTCTCCAATGCGGTAGTGCAGGGTTTCTGGCACAGATTCTTTATTTATGAAGTTGCATTTTGTGGACACATTAACATATTTATTGGACAGCTTTGGCTATTGTGTATAGGTTGCTGGGAAACAAGAAAGTATTTGGACACATTCTTCTTCTTTAAGTGTCTGATTTGCAAAGATGACCAGTTGTAAACATGTTTACATTGAACAAATAACAGATAATGTAATGTAGTAATGGACTTTATATTATTACAAAAACAATCACGACGCTTCATATAATTCTGCCATGCGGAGGTTGTAGATCTGGGAAAGTCGTCGTGTGCGTACATCCCTCTGCATTTGATAACTACTTTAGAAAGTTGCAGAGCCAAAGCAAATTCTTTGGCTGGTTGAGCAGTAATGTTCCCGCAAAAGGTATTGATGGTACAATAAAGATTCTGGTTTTACTTGAAGGCTGTAGCTATTATTGCTGAGAGAGACACCTCACAGGTCATTAATGTCTACTTAATTTATATCACATCGAGAGACAAACCTCCATAGGGGAGACAGAGCTCAAATGATCTGAGTACAGGGATAATTTAAACTGGGTTGTGTCATAATTGTTGATGAAGTTTGGTGTAATTGTAGCTATAGATTTCTTTATGTACTTACTCGCTGATTTTTCTCCTGACATTTATAGAGAAGAAGGAAGTGACCCAGAGTCTGGAGAACTACACTTCTAAGTGTCCTGGTGGAATGGAGGTCATCACCCTTCCTGATGGCCTGAAGCTGCCTCCGGTGCCCTTCACAAAGCTGCCCATTGTTCGGTGAGTGACACTGGATTAGGCTTTTCATGTCACTTCTTAAAGTCTGAATTAACTCAGACAAAGCATTATGGCCTGTCACAGAAGAAGAAAGTAATACCAATTGTCTACTAGTCAGGCTTCCTTTCAAATGTGTCATTTTTGTCAGAAAATCTAAAATGTTAACATGAGATTAAAAAAAAAAAAGAAATTTTGACATGACTGCACGTTTAGAGCAACAATCTCCAATTCTCTATCATCAAATGGTGATTGAGTTTATGTTCCACCAATGATAGATTATCCTCTTGAGATCCAGCAGTGCATTTTTTTGTCCTTTGTAGAGAAGAACACATTTGGAGTCTCAGGATGATTTGAAAGTCCATGTATTTACTGTTTTATGATCTGGGTGTCTGTGCCAACATTCTTATGAAAAAAAAAAAAATCATGTGCGAAAAGCAGTGGCGTGTGTTCCATCACCTTAGTGATCTGTAACTTATCACTTTATGTGTTGACATAAGTCCTGAGGCCTGCAGTGTGTTCCTGTGTTTACCGCACATAGACTTTATGGGGCCTTACAAATATTAATTACCAACATAGTTTATTCAGGTTATAGGGAGTAATTATAACATTTTTAATCTATACCAAAGTTATATAGTGCGCGTACACACACACACACACACACACACACACACACACACACACACACACACACACACACACACACACACACACA
>JAPSES010000058.1:15863459-15890821 GCA_029822895.1 Maxillicosta whitleyi
AGATTATTTTGATCAATGCTTTTGTTTTCTATCATTTTACTGTTAATTTATCTTTATTTATCTATCTTATTTATCTTTTAATATTCTCCATTGTTTCATCAGAGGGGGTCCTCCGCACCGGGGGGTGGCTGTGGACTCCGGCGGCCGTGGCACCTTCCTTCCCTGAGGTCTGCTCCTCCCTGGTGGGTGGGGGTCCCTGCTGCCGTGGCAGTTGTGGCCCTCTCTCACTGGTCAGGATGCAGCACTGTGTCGGTGGTGCCGGGTTACCGGGGTCGGTGGCTGCCCCCTAGTGTGAATGGCTCCCTGTGACAACACCTCCTCTGTTACCTCCTGGACCTCTAGTGCTCAGTCAGTCCTTCTAAATAGGCTTGTGTGTGTGTGTGTGTTTATGTGTGTGTGTGCTGTGATTGTGTGGAGTGTACTCATTTTTAAATTCTTAATTTATATGTAAAACATTTTGTGCTATGTCTGTACTGTACGAGAGTTATATAAATAAAGATTGATTGATCGATCGCAGCCTGTTTCTCACGGCGTTGCCTTTAGCAGGTTCACAGTTTGAAAACAGTACCATATATAAACGATAAACTGTCACTAATAATCCATTAAAAATATCTTATCAGTGATAAAGCAGTTACTAAACACACAGTCTGTCACTCTGTTGCCTCCACTCTTGCCTTCCAACTTGGCAGCATATCTGTTTACTTCCTGTATTGATGTTGAAGGTGGCATCGGTGTACAGATGTACTACAACTGAATGTGTCTTGTTAGTGTTAGTGTCTGTTGTGTCATAGTGTCATTGTGACCCTCTAATACTGGGTCCATGAAATAAAAAATTAAATAGTGAAATAATTATATATGCTTACATTGCTGTTTTAATTACTTCATGCCACATTTAAGTAATTAATGATATATGTATTTGTTTATATAATATATGCACTTCCAATTTTAATTAATTGATGACACATTTAAGTAATTAATGATAGATGTATTTATTTATTTAATTTTTTTCCCATCTGGAAATCCATAGTCCTCCAGTAAAAAGATGATAAGATGATATCAAATGGTTCCCAAAGTTGAGTGTGAGTAAGAAAATATCTATTAAGATTAACAGTATCTTTTTCAATATACTGAAGAACCCGAATGCAAAGCTGAATAGCCACCAAGGAAAGTAAACAAAAGAAAAACAGCTATTGAGTATTTAGTTTGATTATAAAGATAGACGTTTCCAAATCCAGTCTGGTTTAGATTCATTTAGCTTCATGAATTTAGAGCAGGTTGTTGTGATGTTTGACATTGACTTTGATCTGATTACATTTTAGAAAACGTAGGTCAAAGTTTACATTTTTTATGAATTAAAAAAAAAAAATCACCCCATTTACTTGTAATGGGTGAAATTTCAAATGTCTATAAAAATATACATTTTGTTTCAAGTTACTTCAAAGTTGGCACATATATAGAGGCAATTGATACTCTGACATCAACTGGATTGATAAGCTGCACTATATAAGATAAATGATAAGCCACTGGGATAAGCCACTGGTTGAGGTTTATTGAGTGATGTCCCTTTTCTAAATCTAAATGTAAAGTTTTTACCTCATAAATATTATGACATTGCCTATATTTTTCAGTATTTTGTGTGATATTTTCTTTTTTTGCTCTAAGTATTTTACTGCTAAACAGAACAGAGCTACAATGCTATTTTTCTTTTATTCTATTCTTAGTGCAAAAGTCTAAAAGTAAATGGAACACATTACGACTTTTCTTTTGTCATGGTAAGAAATAGTATAGTACAGTCAGTAACTCTACAGTGCAATCCCTTGAGCAGTTTTCTTTTTATTTCTTTGATTTCATTGAATATAGATATTCTTGTGGTGCACTCTGCTTTTCTGAGGCTTTGGGAATTGATTTGATGACACCTTTCCTTCTTAGTTCTTGTACTTCTATAGAGCAATCATTCTGTTGTAATGCCTTAGAGCCATCTCCCAGTTTCCAGATGGTATAGAAATCATTGCCTTGAACACATACATTTATCTCCAGTCGTCACATGTAGACACATCCTTCAGTGTTGAAGTTAGTATTATTTCAGCTTCAGCAGTCAGTCACTGCACTTCAACACAGATCTTTCAGATGTCAGATCTAGAGCGGCACCAATTCATTGAATAATCCATTAATTGTTGACTAATGTTGAGATCATCAACGCATGCAAGGGTCTGTAACTGCTGAGTCCTGCCCTGAGGTTTTGTCTAAAAACATTAGAAATATATGGAGATAAATAACACACATTACATTATTTGTGTTGTAGTCCTAAAGCCATTCTTGCATTATCCATCTACAGAAATGTGCAGAGTACAGGCAAAATAAAATCTTTTTAAAAAATATTTCCTTCACCACATTAAGACCCGTTGTTTCAGTTTGTTTGTTTATTGATTACTCATGCAATTTGATGTTTCTCTCCATTACCCACCAAATCATTTTTTGTGATTTTATTTATGAGAATAATAAAACTATTGTACTTGTATAATTTCATAAATGCACCATTGTGACATTATATTACTATAATGGAAATGCAAAGTAAATATAGCATCTGTTCATTAATAATAGCTGCTGCCAAGTGGTGTAAACACTGTTGTCAGAGCTTGGGACAAATATTTTTATTTTATTTTTTATCTATTTTGGGACAAAAACTGGTGATCTGTGGAGTAATGGATTGACATAATGCAAAATATAAAAATTCTTTGATTCTGGCATCTAAAATTATGTGTGAACTTATTATCATGTGGTTATTCACTAAACATCACACAATGACACTACGGACTTCTTCTAAAGTTTAGGATATTTTATAGACCATCCAATGTAATGCGCTAATGTCAGCCAGGCCATATAAGTTTATTTTAACACTAAGAAAATAATCATAGAGTAAAATAAAACAACAAAAACAAGCCTTTAATTAAATGGCACCTGGTGTTCACCTAAAGTCTATCATATGTACTAAAAAGATATACAGTATCCTGCTGCAAAATATGTGTCTGAGGTTGTTTTTGTTGTTTTAATCATAGAAACTAAATATCATTGCACTGTGCAATGATATTTTGCAATGACAATAAAGCTTATTCTATTCTATTCTATTCTATGTTAAAGTTGAAATTCTTCTGGTGTTTGTTTATGGAGGAGGTGGGTTCGAGTTGACCAATCGGTACTGGTGGTTGGTGGTGGGGAGGATATTAATTTAACTGCAAGGTAATAAAAAAGATGAAAATATGGAATTAGAAATTAGTGCCATTTTTTAAGTCCCAATACAGTGTTTGAAAAGCCACATCTAGGGTTCGCTCTAATATGCGCTTGCATTCTGATTAGTGAAGTGAGCACTGTGGGAATAATCTTAAGGATTTCATAACACTTTAATATGTGCCACAGCTGTAAACCTTAACAGCTTTGGATTACTCCCAGCCTCTGTTGTATTTTGTGCCATGCCTTGGCAGCTGAACTGTGTGGACTTTGAGAATATATGTGCATGTATTTTGTTGCTCTTTAAGTCATTTGCTATGGAGCAGATTGATGTTTGGCTATAAACCAAGAGGTGCTCTAATGGGAGATTGTTTTCCCTGTAATTGCTCTGAGACTCACTTTTCCAACTGGCGAGTCTATGGCCATTCATTTGCTGTGATGTAGGCAATCTATTATAAAAGTATATGAGCATAAAGGGAGGTCAGTTTTACTTCATTTAACCCTCACCAAGGAAACAGGGACCCGGTGCAATGTGGAAGTGTTTGGACAGTGACAGCATCGCTAGCACATTGGATTAGAAATAAAAAGATAACTATGAGGTTAAAGTGCTGACTTATAGGTGCTTGGGGTCATTCGGGGGCCGCATAGGACTCATTGCGGTTTTTACACAGTCTTGATGTCTTAGAAAAGTGACTTACCAGTGACCCGAAACATAAAGAGTGGAAAGTCAGTCACTTGATCTGAGTCTATCAGAGGACTTCACTGAAAAATAGACTGAAGGTAAAATAACTCTGAGCTTCATTCTTTTTTTTTTTTATAACCTATACCAAAGCGTTTTTATTGCCTAAAGCTGGAAACTTTATTTTTTGAGCCTTTATTATAGACAGATATTGAAGAGATTGACAGCAAAGCTGAGGCAGAGACTGATAGAGATACAGATACAAAGATCTGGTTCTGTGTTAGGCTTTTATATGCTAACTAGTGCATTGACCCACGGGAATCCACGTGTTCTAGAAACAGTGGAGTTGATAAAATGAGGAGCTGAGCTGGGCTTACAGTTGTAACACACAGATTAGGACAAAAAATAGAAAAGCCCTCATTGTGTTTTGTATTGGCATTGACCAAGAGCATAGATTTTTACACAGGACTGAAAACGATGGTTTATTGTGACCCATTGCCATTCTGTGTCCGGATCCGATGAACTCCAGTCCATCTGATCGAACATTAACGGGCCAGGTCTGACGGGGAAATGGAAGGACCAGACCAACCTTGTTAGTGTGTGATCACAGCTGGACCCAGTTCTCCCATCGTGTACTGATGGTTGTGTTGATCCGGATCCAGCGCCCCCCCATCCCTTTTGCGGCTGTGAATGGATTTTTCTGCAGGCCTTCTGTAAGCCCATTGTAATAAAAAAACCAAAAAAAAAAACCTAAAAGTATAAGTTTGTATGATTAAGCTGTTTTGGCCTGTCTGATCCTCGACCCAAAATAAATAAGTACTCCAAAAGTCAAAGGCTAGAACTTTGTAAAGATGCTTGTTTCTTTTTTTACATTCAGTTAATGACATATTTTTCTTGAAAGGTCACTCATTCATCATTTTTTTTTTTTTTTCCTGTTTTGATATAATAACCTTTTAATTAAATCTGAGCTTTTCAGAACATCTATATGGCCAATAAATTAAATAACTGACTTTCAATAAAAAATGTAGATTATAATAATATAATACTTGGTGATAAAACACTAGTTCAAGGTCTTAAAGGGTGAAACACCAGTGTCTGTAATAACTCTGAGCTTCAGCTTGAGTTACAGAAAATATGTGATGTTGTTGGTCCTTTTTAATGCTGTTCATGTATTTCTTTTTCAGTGTTTTCCATTACTTCACCATGCTTGAAACACAAATCCCATCGTTTCCTTAGCTGAATTTAAAGAAGCATAGTGCATCACCACTATGAACTTGGATTTATGGCTTCTAAACCTGAACATGAATCATGATCCCATGGACAATATAGTTTTCAACCTACAAACAGAAATTCTACCCACGAAAATGCATTGTCACACCAAGGCAGTAGTCTACTAAGATTGTGTTCCTGTTTACTTTATAACACCTCTGTAATCCTAAATTCATTGGAGTATTTTTACTCATATTGTTTCATGTGTTAATAATTATTAGTGACGGGAGTGATTAGCATTAGTGACTGGATGCTTCACTTTACTCTTGATAAGTGGTGCATTCCATTCCAGGTAGGTCTATGCTTTAAAGCTGCAACTTCCACTTAAATATCTTTTTTCCACCTGGCCTTGAAGAGCTTTGTACTGCAGCTAGCATTTTCTACTCTCAACTTCTTTCTTCTTTTTTAGTATCCGACTGTAAACGACTGGTCATTTTAAGACTTTATTAGAGGTGGAAGAGGCTGGGATCTTAGTCTTACTGTTAAACTGACACCAATAATATCCCAAATCTGTTCTTTTCACTCATATATGACTCCGCAAGGTCATGCATTTGCAGCTATGTTGGTAGTATTTCAGTTATCAAACAGGGTACCCATGAAGTGTCTTTACAATTTAACAAAATTATTACAAAAGCAAATGAATAGACAAATCTGTGGAAATTATTACAAAATGAAAGCAGATATTGAGGTGTTTTCTTTTTTGCCTCATTTAATACACTTGTGTGGGTACCATTAGTCCCATGAAGCACATCTTGATGGTACTAAATTTGTTGCCACAGCCTCATCAATGGCATCAGTGATCTTTTACTTCAGGTCATTGATGTCCTGTATCTTTGTCCGATATACAATATCTTTAACTTAACCCCATAGAAAGAAAATCCAGGAGAGTGATTTCTGGTGAATGAGGTGTCCAGGGAATTTGGCCATCCCTTCCAATCTACTGTTTTGGAAATGTTTGATTTAAGAACCTCACATGCAGTCCCCAATGTGGTGGCGCACCATCTACCAGGGAAATGATGGTTGGTTGAAGGTCATCCAGTTGTAGTGACAAATATTCAAGGTAAACATTTGCAGTAATTGATCTCTCGTTGAGGAAAAATGGACCAATGGTTGGATTAAACATGATCCCTTGCCAACCACTCCAACCTTGATACCCACTGACTACACAGAACAAATCTGACTAACATATCACATCCGTTGCTTTTGTGATACATTTTTAAAATTGTACAGAGACTTTGTGGACACTGCATATTCAGGCTCTTGGTTTCTTTCTACTCGGCCGTGTTTTTCTATCACGAAGAGACAGCAGGTCCATGTTGTGAAAATACCTTCCATTATGGATCGCAATTATATACAACGTAGAGGCAAACTCATTTAGTATTCCAGCCTATGATTCTTCAATTTACATTATTTTATTAAATTGCCCCAACAATTTTTGATGAGTTCAGAAGCTTTTACACATTTTTCCTGCTGTTATGCTGCTTCATTTCACATGCATGATTTTTGCTCCAGCGCTTCGCCATAGAGCACAAGTTATATTGCAAATGAATGATTAATGTTGCCGATAGTTATACAGAATACCTCTATGTATGATTCTCCAGTAAATATGTTTAGTCCCGTCTCTGGTCAATAAAAGATGAATTTCACAGTATATGAGAGATGTTTTGACAAAATAATTTGCCCTTTAAGGAAGTAAACTGACACAGGAAGTGTGTAAGTAACTGTGTGGCCATGCTCCAACACAACAGTCATTATTGCTTTTGTAGGATCGAGGTTACAAAGAGCTGAAAGCCTTCGGTAATCTGCGCGGAATCCCAATGACTGTTCGAGTAGTTAAGATTGAGGCAATACAAATAAAATGACAGCAGTTCACTTTGTTTTTCCTACTTTCTCAAGTGTATTTCACACTTAATTGGCCGGCTATGTGAGCATGCCTGTTAGCCAGACCCCAGGTTATGTGTGTGGGGGGGCATTTCTCCACATTCATATTACAGATATCTTTCTTTTGACTGACTTAATTTCCCAAGGTGCATGGTTGAAGTTTGCCTTCCATAAATCCTTTTTTTCCTGCTCGGGTCTGAGCCAGGATTTTCAGTCCGTCTTTTGCAAGTCTATTTAGAGCAATAGACTCTCCAAATGGACCTGACTACGTTACGTTTGAAAATGGAGATGGGTTTGGCTACAGTGGGACTAAAGTAGCTCCTCAGTCCAACAAAGCTTTTCAAATCTCATTCAGAAATGATGGAGTGGTGCCGGAATATCTTCATATATGTATAATATATATTTTTCATAAAGCTAAACTAGGCAGTTTCTAAACTCTCTCTCTGCAGTTTTCCTCTCAGAACTTTCCATTTCTGTAATCTGAACCTTGCAAAATCTCCTCCACTTCTATCTTATTTTACATTTTTTATTTGTATACACACCTTCATCTGATTTTGTAGTTGAATCATCACAGCCTCAGTAACTGTTATTTTTCACATCAAACCCATTCAAGCATCTATTTACAATTAAATTAGATGCTTATTACTACATCTAAATGTCTGCATTGCTTCAAGTATGTACCATATGTATAAATTTACAAACAAAACAGTGACAGCTGCATCAGCCTAAATTATAATAAAACTCTTTACTATTGTTCTACCTTAAAGCAACTTTAACCATGCATTGGAAGACCTTCATAGCTCTTAACATAAGTGAAAATAGGGCTGGCAAATGTATAATTGCTTTCTGAAAACTGAAAAATAAAAGACAAAATTGAAGCTGATTCCTCTATAGACTTTCTTGCGCAACAATAATTCAATATGCAACCTGTTTTCTTGTAAAATATTAATTATAAATCTTTCTCTGGTCGTATATAATATACAGTTTTAGTTAAGACAATATATTTTAATCATGTTTTGTTTTCAGTTCATGAAATTGATTTAAGTCATACTTGGCTCATTTTATTTAATACAGAGTTTTTCTATCACTGTATTTATATCTAATATAAATATATGATATTGTTATTTATTTTTCAATGATTTTGCATCTATTTCATTTATGGTTTTCCTTTTAAATTCTATATTTATTTTCAACCACAGTGCATATTGTATATAAAGTGTGTTTTACCTTCACTGTATTTGTTTGTCACAGTCTAATCTTGACAGAAATGTTGAATACATTTAAATGTATATGTGTGTTTAATTGAAAATTAAATAGGTAACTGGCGAAGTTAGATTTAATCTCATTGGTTTAGGCAAGGCAAGAATCAACACTTATTATTATTATTTCACCGTGTCTCTTTCTTTTCCCAGACTTCCAGTGGGTTCAGGGAGATGTTTGTGAGGTCCAGCTCATGGTCTACAATCCCATGCCTTATGAACTCAGAGTGGAGAACATGGTGGGTGGAATTCCTTGCAAATTTTATGTTCTGTGATAATATATATTGAACGAAAACGAGAGGTTTTGGTTTTCAAAGCATCTGATTTCTTTTAGGCTCCATATAAAGAGGTTAGCATGTAGCAAGTTAGCTTGCTGCTGTAGATGGAGAACACAGTAAAAGTAGCATATGTTTCGTGTAAAAGGCACATTTAAAATATATATACCTTTATGCTGTATTGTAACTACTTTCCTTTGCCATCAGACGGCACTCTCTGAAAAAATTGAAGCATCTTTTAAATCTTTTTAAAACCACCAGTTTCCCTCTACAGACACTGCATTGTTCTGACAGGTGGGTTAAAACACAAATGTCACAGTGACACTTAACAAACCGACTGGTCAGTTCAGCAGAAGATCAGCACGTCCTGGACACTGTGAAATGAAAAGACTGTTTTTGTCAAAACATCTTTTGGTTTTGAAGAAAGTGGTATGATGGCTTCAGTTTGATGCATATGTGTTAGAAGTACTGTAAAGTGTACAGTAAAACATAGTGTTCTCTAAACTGGACACAATTGGTATTATTGGTGCTGGTCTATCATTTACTGTATGTATGCATGTGTGTACATACATACATACATACATACATATATATATATATATATATATATATATATATATATGTATATATGTGCACATTATCAATGTTTAGTACTTACTTAGATTTATTACCCCGCCCCCCCAAGGCAAGAGGCAAGGGGTATTGTTTTTGGTTTGGTTTCTTTGTTTGTTTGATTGTTAACACACTAGCAACAAAACTATTAGTTGAATTCATATCAAATTAGGTTTATACATTGCCAGTAATGAAGAATAGATCTGATTACATTTTGGGAAAAGTAGGTCAAAGTTCCAATTTTTTATGAATTTTTTAAATATCTTTTTTGTCCCTCTTATAGTGGGTGAAATTTTACATGTCTATAGAAGCCTCCATTTTATTTCAAGTTATTTCAAACTTGGCACATATGCAGAGGCTATTGATATGCTGACATCAGCACACACAGACATTATAACATCAGCTGGATCGATGCCAAAATAAGATACAGTATGTGCGAGGGGCAGGGGTTGTTATGCCTGGCACCACTTGTTTGTCTAGTTTTGGGTCTCCAGTTCATTACAGAGCCATTTCTCACTTGGTAAAATATCCTCAACAACCTCAACTCTATTATGCAGGAGTTCACAGTCTTTACACAGGTTTTTAGAAGCTACTTTCATGTACATTGTGGTGAGAATAAAAGCTCTTACCTTACACATTCACAGGTTCAGCCTTAGCTGAGTGAAAACACCAGGTTGCTGATATAAAGCTAATTTTGCAGTGTGATCATACACCAGTCGGAATTATAACAGTGAGAGAAAGTAAAAAAGCTTTGTATGCTGAGAAAAAGCTTTTCTCACCTTCTTATCAGTAGGACAACATCACTAGTGAAGATGCCCCCCCCCTCACAGTGTCATTAATTTTATGGTTTCATACAACATTCTGTTAGATCAGATAGGTTCTATATTGGGGTACGTGTAAAACCACTTAATGCTATTTTCCTGTGCAGAGTAAAGTTTGAAGAGAGCCATCAGACATCAGGGAGTCTAGTTTAATTGTATTGTTTAACAACTGCGTGGCAACTGCAGCTTTTTAACTTGAGAACATTTCCTTATTAAAAGACCTCCAACTGAAGTATAGACCTGCACTTCTGTGACTTCCATTTCTAATTTATGCACTCTGTCACTACCTTCACACTTCTTTTCCGTTGCACATGCATATACTAATTGAGTCACTTTATCGGGTTCGAGGGTGCAAAAGATTACTAAATAAATTGCTTTTATTCCTGCTCACCACTGTGTGTGTTTATGAATGCATTGATGTGGCACAACTTGGAAATGTAAAGCAATCATGAGGCTCAATAAAAGGCCAGCAGGGAGAGGCCTACCATCAGTAGCAAGATAGCAGCGCCATAGCAATGTTCAGTGTACTACCTGTCAAAAGTGACGGTGCTTTAATTATTCAGAAAGTCGAGAACAAATTGCCGTGAAAGTTCTGTGGCAGGGTGTTAACGGAGACAGCGGTGTCTTAATTGTGTCTGGGAGGCGATGGCAGATAGACCCAGACAGGTCTTGCTGGTTGATTTAGCCGCCCTGCATCGTCTGGTAACGTGACATGCTGTTACAGACGGCAGGGCATGCAGACAATCTCCAACTACGAACATCTGGGAAATGCTTAAACTGGAGGAGTAATCACCTGCCAGTCGTCTCGAAGGTGCATTTGTAAGGATTAAAGCTCCAGTGAGTCATATTTGCATCTGATAAGTACTGTATCATCTTCCCAGAACCTGTGGACAAGCTGCAATAGAGTCTCCTCTATCTTCTGATTTCATCAAAGTGGACATGCAGATGATCTTTCTTTTTTGCACAGTCCAACTGCCTAAAAGGAAACATTTGGTATTGTAATATTTTGGGCTTTCTACTGTTTTATCAGTCACTTTAAGGCAATTTTTCTTACATAGCTTGAGCTCATCGGTTAAACACATACCTCGAGGGGCTTTACAAAAACAATAATATAATGCACACACTCTCCTTCGCGGTGCTGCCAAGTTAGGAATGTTTATGCCAGATTTGGAAAATTTTAACATGCCTCTAATGACCTTACCTCAAAAAGCACTTGGCAACAAATCCAATTACTTTCTACTCATTTCAACTCCCTGAGGAATAAAAATAAAAATGCTTGTCTTTTGCCTTTCTCATAGTGTATAGAAGCACTGATGTAAGTTCTTTGTCATTGTTCTAAATTATCCTTTTCTTTTCTCAAAAAAACCCCCATAGTTTTAAAGAGGTGCAGCACAATGGTGGGACCATACTATTAAAAAAAAAAAAAAAAAAAATTAGGATGTATCTGACTGTGAGCCATGATAGGAACTGTCTGAATTCTGTAAATGCAAAGTAAAAGCTGGTTTTGCTCCTTTATCAGAGGATACACTGAGCCGGTCTATGTCAAAGGAGAGGACAGAATGATGTCCCACAATTCACTGCGGCGCCAACCAGACTGTTCATGAAAACAAGCGATCAATACGACAGACAGGATGCACATTTTCATCTTAAGCCACAACTGTCTGATGTGTTTTTAACTTCAACCACTTGTTAGTGTCAAATGTGAAGTTGATGCAGTAGAATCTGTGCTTATGAGTTCTTCACAGTCTATACTTATGTCACTTTCATCTATTTCAGTCACAGGCACCTTAATAAATGTAAGCTTTGAACTGAATCTTCAGGAAGACAATCAGATTTGAGGAAGTGTATGAAAATGTTATAAATGTATGCCAGTGAAGTTTGATTCACCAAGTAAACGTAAGAATGACCACATGTGTGCTGGTCGATTTGTGGACATAATTTATAGCTTTATCCTTCCCTTGCGTATTTTCACTATTTTGATAAGATCGTGCTGATTCAGGATCTATGTTGATAAATATGAGTGAACAGGCGAATGAATGTGACTAATGGTAGCCTTTATATGTCTGTTTGTGGTCAAACCTTAATAAAGTCAAATTTATTCTATGTATGTTTATATCGCGTAAGAACAAGAAGTATCCAAGATATGATTTTTCAAGTCCGTCTTCAGAAAATTGTAGTTCCTTACCATCTTTCTTTAAAGGTGCCCTGCCATACATACTGTACTTCATTTCTTCTGTGGTCGGCCTTTTTAAGTTTTCATTACAAAAAAGGACCTGGAATCTGGTACCCGATGCTAGTTTTTTGGTACTGCCTCCACCAAGGTTCTGAAATAGGGGAACGGATACCCAAGTGTGATGTGTGAACACTATAGACCACTGATTGGCCGAGTTGTGTCTGTGTCATTGTGTTATCAATCAAAAACTAGATTCGGAGGGTTACAGGGTTATATACCGGTAGGTTAATCAGTCTGCAAAACAATAATGACAAACAGCCACATGCCAAGGATAAAAAATATCATCCCATTGACATCCTCCAATGTGTGCATGTATCACATGATCCTTGTTGTTGTTGTTCTTCTCCTCTTTGTCTTTGTTTTTACTGCCAGCTGTGTTGCGTTGTAGATGTCGACCAGGTACTCTACGTCGGTAGTATCCTGTAATGGAAACGTTCTCCAGGAATAGCCACTATATAACACAAACACGTATGCACCTCAGATTTTTCATAAAATACAAGTAAAAACAGTTTTGTATGGTATGGCACCTTTAATCCTATGTTGTTTTTCACTGAGGTACAGGAAAAATGCTTTGGAAAAGGTAGGATTTTTGGTCTTTTCGGCCTCACTTGTGTGTTGATTTGGACTGAGAGAAGGTCCTGCATATTTAAGTTGCTTAAAGAACTATATCTGTGTATGGGAATCAGTTACCTACAACTCTAACGACTCAAAAACTTCTGGAGTTCCCTCTGTGAACGACTGTAATTTAAATGATTGTGAATCATGCTGTAATAATCTCTTAGTCCGTCCACAGTTGCATCAGCCGAGTTCTTAGACTTTAAGTTTGACTAGTTTGCACTTTGTAATGGTTCGTGAAGCAGCCGGTTTGCAAAGTTGCCGTTGGGTGAAGCAATCGAACAGACAAGGTCAAACAGAAATGAGCATGCCATTAACTCCGCCCACCTACAGGTGAATTGATCAGGTCACAAGCGAAGGCAGCTGAGAACCTCAGGTGGTGCTGTCAACTCCCACCTACAGTGATAGACAGGGTGACGCAAGCTGCCAACATCTCCTCTATACCGCAGACAATGTGACTGCTGATGTGCTGCACTAACCATTTATCCAGTGTGTAAAAAAAAAGAGCTGCAAGCAAAAGAAACACACTGCAAAACAAACACACACACACACACACACACACACACACACAAGGTCACTTTTCCATCTTCCATCACCAAGGTGACCCTCTACTTTGGCAAGACCGTCCCTCTTTTTCAGTCACCACACGACTTCGGCACTAATACCCAGCTTTGTTTTGTACTTTATTGATTTTCTATTAAATTGGGCTTTTTAACTCCCTCCCTGCTCGTAGTCTTTCATTTCTATGGGGTCACCATAGTATTCTCCCTCTCCCCAGCAAACAAACATATTCATAATATTTGATTTTCAGTTAAGTGGATTTGTAATTTATTTGAATAATGAAACGTGAAAATACAATAGATGGAATATTTAATGGTTGAAAAGCTGGATGGTGTCATAAATTTGGAGCCAGATTAATTCTTTGTGCAGGGAAATTGCTGGTGTCTGTCTGCATGAATGTCTATTGCCATCAAATGTAAACGGGTGATTTTAGTGTTTGACCAGAGAATGTGACACGAATGTGTTTCCACAAATGTTCAGGCTGTTCGAAGATCATCTAAGATGTTAAATCTATGATAAATGATACATAACTATTTTTTCTATAATATTTTATCTTACAGGAATAAAACTTTTAATAAGTTTCTATTAAGTAATTTGATGTGTTCCACCATTTTCTCTTAAATCTGCTCATTTACACAAACCAGGTTTTTACTGATGTTTCTGGAGGACTTAAAGCATCGTATGGCTTTTTAATCACAATTTTTTTTTCAATTTGTAAAACCCCAGTGATAGCCTAATTATAACTAATCCGTTAGTCTTTCTGTGCTTATGCATCTGAATTCTCACAGTGAACAACTTTGAAGATGACTTCATCATAAATGCAGTCTGCTTGTTTACATAACAAATCGAAATGTCACTCAAGCCTTTTTCGGAAATTTCAAGTGCAGAGTGGGACTGGGAATTCCACACAGCAGCAACATCATTGTCTCTTCATGAGTGTTGAACCCAAATGTCACCTTTACCCCCATCCACTGACTATATTTCTTCTGTAAAACAACCCTGGTGGACTGTATAATTTTATGTTGTAGTGATCTATTTCATTTATTTTGCAGAATTTGTGAGAAACCACTTTCACTTGGTCGCCATTCCCACAGTGCACTTTACCACGAAATTTCTGAAAAGTTCCAAGTGACGTTTCGGTTTGAAGTTGTTCAACATGAGGCAACATTAGGCAATCACTTGGGTTTTACAAATTAAAAAAAAAAAAAAGTTAAAGTCATACTCTGCTTTAACTGTTATTGGATTTTTCTATGTATCAGCCTGGTTCTTTATGAATAATCTATTCATTGCTAAAGATTTGAGTATTTGATTGTTGTGAATGCAATATTTTGATTAATTATCTTAAATGTGGAATAAACATGGACTCGAGGATGAAATCAGCTCCCTCAAAAAAAAAAAAAAAGACCCTAAAATCCTTATTTTTTTAAGTGGACATTATTTGTTTACGGTGATTGTTATTGTTTTCTTCATGTCCATCCAATAGTGTCTATGGAGGTTTGTAGGAATACACAACTGAAAAAAGGAAAAGTATCTAATTCAACTTTCTTTAAATGATTATGTTGTATTTTATTGATAAAAAAGAAAATCTAATAAAAACTAACAAAAAAAAAAGAGTCTAAAATCACCCACCATTGGATATAGAGTTCCAATGTGAGCCAATGAAATCACGTCATCAAAATAATGTCGCTGTCATATACATTTAGTCGAAGCCAAGTAAAGGTTAACTATGCAGTGTGAGTGCAGCACAATGCAGTCGATCAACACCAGCCCAAACAATACATTTAATACACTTATGTGCATGGTCCAATCATTATTGTTAGTGAAACAGTCTAATTAACCTTTTCACAGCGGAATGCAAATGAACTATTTCCAATAGGTTAACTCAGATACTGCTGCTATCCAATAAAGACTTATCATTTCCTGAAGTGAAACCAAGGAGAGTGTAAATCAAAGCCGTGGCACCTCAGAGCTTCAGTTCTTCAGCAGCCTTCCTTCTCAGTGAGGTAGTGTCTGCTGTTAGGGATTGATGCAGTCATTACGTCACCCGAGTCTGCCTCATGCAACCTGGCAGTGTGTACCGAGAATGTAAATACAGTGAGTCTGAGGGGGCATGATTACACTTTCAAAGAAAAGCACAAGCAGACTTTGCTGACTACAAATGAGGCTTAGGTGGGGTTTTTTTTTTTCACTGCAGCAAGTTGAAAAGAACAATGTCAATTTCAGTTTATTCACTAAATTTTGAGCCCTAGAGGTAATTTTTTGCCAGTGATCCAAGTCCTGAGTTAATGTTAGTGAGTTGTTTTGATTGAAATTCTTTTTGACAATTAAAATATGATGAGAGTTGTTTCTTTTTAGCTGACTTTATGTTAAATTCCCTCTGTATCATGTGTGTTTAAAGCACTTAAAGCACTGCTGAATGCAAACCTGAAAGAGCTGAATTGATTCTCTTGAAAGTGAGGGTCTGGTCTTTGAAGAGTAAGAGTGAAAATACAACGAGGCAAACATTGTTAGAGGGATGAATGTCAGACAAGGGCAGTAAAGTTTTAGTTATGTAAATGCTGTTTCACACTGAGTTTACAACTCTTAGTATTGCATTAAACCAACAAGCGGTGCAATGGTGTTAGGGTTAGTGCTTCCGCCTCACAACAAATAGTAAATAGTGGTGCGCCTATTTGCACTAGATTTTAATACAAGTGTGTGAGTTTTATTTGTTTTTTTCTTTTTGTTGTGTTTTTAGATACTATTTATTCTTTTGTTACGTATGTGTTTTTATCACGTTTAATATATATTATATCTCTATATATTTTTACTAGTTTTATCATATCTTGTATATTTTTACCTATGTCTTTGTACAGCACTCTGGGCACTTAACATTGTTCTAAATGTGCTCATATACATAAACTTGACCTTAAATTTAAGCATTAGTTTTTGCTGTAACACAATTAAAAGTCAAACCATGATTTAAATTGTTGTAAAAATGAATCCTTTTTGCTACAGTCCAGACTTACTTTTACTTTCAAATACCCACTTCAGATGTGTTGATTTTTCTCAAGACAGATCCACATCTTTTTTTTTTTGTGCCTAACTGAAATCTAACCAAACACTTCTTCAGGAAAAGTGCCATTATGGGACCGAAACCAACCCAGTACATAGAAAGACACAGGATTTACATCTTCTGCTCTGAAACCTTTGTGATTCCTCCTCCTTCTGTGTTGCCATTTGTAGGATTTACAGTATTTGGAATCACTTTGGAGGCGCTTGTGGCTCAAATGGCCATTTTCCACAGTGAGCAGTTTTCTCCAGTGGAAATAGGCATGTCATGCTGACAGAGATTTAATCTCCACGACGTCATGGGTAGATGATGAATCACATGAAACAGTGGGATAGAAACTTCACACCAAACACTTTTGATTTGATTTCTAAAAGTTTTGTCACCACTTTTTTATTGTTCTTGATACAAATATTTCTACAGTGTTTTTTATGCTTATTTTCTCAGTGGTTTACTTTTGAATAACCCCACCTGGGTGTTTTTGTGTCGGAAAATATAGGTTTTTACACCTTTATTCGTGCTGAAGTAGACTTGAAGTTGGAAAACTTTTTCTCATTATAGCTCTCAGGAAACATTTCACAGATATGGGCTGCTTTAATGCTTGCTGATATACGTTGAAGGCTTCTACAATATATTTTATCCCAGTGTTAGAATAATTTTATCCCAGTGTTAGAATAATTTTATCAGGAGGCATACAGTTCTTCCTCTCTGCTTTGATGAAAGTGAGGTTTTTGATATATGCCAATCCTGTCCCATGCTTTTATGTGCTGTTCAGGGTTTGCTGACCTCTGGAGTGGAGTTTGAGTCCCTGCCTGCTGCGTTGTCTCTGCCCGCTGAGTCTGGCCTATACCCCGTCACTCTGGTCGGTGTCCCGCGTACAGCTGGCAACATCACTGTCAATGGTGAGTCCAGCCAGAAGCCATTTCATTTCTCCTCTATTTCACAAAATAATGAGCTACATGCTCTGCTGCATATGTTTGAGTAAAAGTGAACTCAATTTCAGAACGGCTTTTTCTATCGTAGAATGTCACTTTCTGTACTTTCTGTCTTGATCTTAACTCAGGTTACCACACGGCAGTGTTCGGTGTGACCAGTGATTGTCTGCTGGAGAGTCTCCCGAATGTCAAGACTAGCGGTTGTTTGGTCGAGGTCATTCCCTCCCTGCCTCGTCTTCAACTCAGCACTTCACTACCGCGGTGAGAAACTGTGCTCATACATACAGTGTATGTGTTCTATGTGTGTTGTAAGTGAATCATGTTTTCACTGCAGTTAAAGGTTAGATTTGTTATCAGTCAATCCTGTGATTATTTCTTTGATAAAATACTAAAATGTAAAAACACACAAAACTTATTTACTAAGTTTAGTTTCAAATGTGACTCAGATCCACACCAAAACCTCACATCTAAGAAGCTGAAACCTGCCAAATTTTGGTGTTTACTGCCCGACAAATTGCATCTGTAAGATTAATGCCCCGTCCACACTAATGTGAATATTTTGCAGAACAGATACTTTTCTCATCTACATGTAAATTTTTGGTTGAAAAAAGATTTTTTTCCAAGGTGAAAATTTCCAGTTTGTGTTCCTCCCAACTTTGCAAATGGCAGGGTCACACTCGGATTCATACATACCCACTGTTACTTTGTGTGAGGTGCCTACATTTATAACCATAGCAACAGCAGCAACAACATCAATGACATTATTAATTTAAACTTTCATTTATCTCAGACAGTTTTTTGAGTATCTTTTACAGACAGAATGAATGAATGAACATACTACAAACATCAATGACAATTTCGCAAATATACCAGCGTATTTACCTTTGGCTAGCCCTGTTTCCAGTTACAACTTTACACTTTCACCCTTAGCAACCCATAAGTATTTTGTTGTGACTTTCAGATGAGATTTTTTTTTCTTTTCCAATATGATTTATTACCATCTTCCGCATTTTTCAGTGAAAATCATGTATTCTTCAATGCCGAATGTACTATACATTATATGGATGTTCATAAAAACCAAGAGTAAGTTCAAATGTTATTATATCAAAACAGAGAAAACTGAGGCAAAAAAAAACAAAAAACCTTTGTGACTTGTCAAACTGGATGTTATGTCACAATGGGTCATGACACTGAAAGGCTGAAAAAATTTATTTTATCTGAATCATGAAATGTATGTGTATGTAAATGTAAATGTATGTAAGTATTAGTGGTTCATAAGTTATACATTGTAGATCATTTGATGCTTTTGGTCATCAGCAGCTACTTAGGTGATTGACAGTTCACCTGCCATTGCTACACCACTGCACCAAAATCCTGTGCGTTTACTGTTTCCATTACTTAGTCCCATTTCCATAGTTAAAACAAAAAAGGTCAGAAATAACTGTTTAGAATCAGGCAGGAATGACCCATTAGCTGGTAGGACAATTTCCAGTATGGGGTTGAAAACATCCACTATCTACCCTTGTGGTATAAGATTGCTACCAACTGGCCCAGCATGCCTTTTCTGAGTGTTAGTAGCTGGTTTTGCATTTTAATTTACTGGTGTACTGCATTCTTCTATGTTTGTTTGTGTTTTTATATTTAATTTTGACTCCAGACAAACACACCAGTTGATTCATTCAGTGATAGATTAGAGTTATTGTCAGAGTAACCCAGTAGATTTGAAGAGAACGATATTGTTGCTTACACCAGCTTTTATCCACTCGTCAACATCATTTGGAGGTCTATAGCTCACATATTGCATTCTGAACAACATTCAGGTTTGTGTTTATGCCTCGGCACTGGCAATAGCCAGGACCAGGGCATCTCTACACTCCACTGCTGTCAGTGGCCAGTTCTCATAGCCAAGTTTCACACAAACAGAACTCGAGGCTGGTACAGAGGCTGAGATGTGTTAGAAAAATGAAAGAGGAGATAGAACAGGAAACAACTCGTTTAAAGCGAGTTTTGGGCTTTTTATTCTTTTTTTCCCCTTTTGTCAGAGAGTTTTTACAGAGGCTAAGTTTTTTTTGTTCTCAAATCAAAGCAGCAGAAATGAGATGCTTGCTGAAGTGCTGTACACAGAAATACTGGAAGTAAAAATGCCAGTTTTTAGCTAATTTATGGTTTACTATCAGCCTAAAAGGAACCAAAGGAAGCAAACCAAACAACCCATTTAAGACGACCTGAGCTCTTATGATAGAGTGGTGTGTGCAGCATCAACAGACCTTGAGGATGAAAGAAAGAATGTAACTTTTAATGACTGGAAGACGATGGCATTAAAGTTGAGGTACGTTTTCAAAGACAACTGGATGAGACTGCAGTGATAATGTGTTTGGAGTAGTGATCACATAAATACACTGAATATTCATACATTTCAGACCCTTTGTTTCTACTAGTATCATGTGATAGAGCATATAGGGATTTTACACCTTAGGTTGTAAAGCCAGTTTTATGGAACGCTGAAATAGATATGGAGTAAGAGCCCCATAGATATATCACATGCAACTTATTCAGCCTCAAACCAAAAAAATGGACTAAGTTTTTTCCGCAAATGACTTGATAACAAAGATGGAATCTCAGTGTTGATCTGAGCAAAGAGGCTAAAGATCAGGACAGATAGATGTGGTTGCTTAACTTCAGGGTCATGTCCAACAAGTCAGCCGAAGGGTCCTGTATTCAGATTTGCAAGCGAGGTAATCGTGGACTGTCCATGATGTCATAAAACTAGTATTAACCACTACTCATTACAGGAGTTAAAGATTGAACAACAGTGGATGATTATGGTGAGCGTGGCATTGATTATTTCATTTCAAGATCATGGATGCAGATGAAATTATAGTAACATGCTACCGGATACCTCAGAACATTTTATACTATGTTCGATAATAACTCACGTAGTATTAATCATGTAAAATAATGACTTACTGTACCTCTTTCTTTCCTAGTTAACTACTCCTGATATATGGCTCATGCTTTAGACATGTACTGAATTAGCTGTAGTGATGAAGATGCTCATCCCTGGTAACTGTGTTGAAAGGTTTCTTTAGATTCAAAGGAGCAGAATTTGCATGAATTGGGTGAGTCACAGTTTAAACATACTTTAATAATTCATGGGATTTAATATTGGTATCACTTTGGGTTGTAAATCAGATCAGGACTGGGGCTGTGAACAAGTTTTTTTTACGAGTAAATCAGTTTTCCAACATTGCGCAACCCTCAGGTTAAGCTTTGCGAAAACTATTGATTTCTCGACAAGAGAACTACAACGACAACTTTGAAAGATCCACAGTAGCACTTTTGGAAGCAGAAAAAAAAAGCCATACTTGTTTGGTGAATCACTACATTGTCAAAGTGTCAAAAAGTAAATCTGCTCTGACTTAAGCACAGCAGCTGGGTTTGTTTACATACCTGTGAGGTAAAAAGAAATTTTCAACCCACTGAAGATAGAAAACATGAGAGGCAAAACCATGGGTTAAATTAGTAGCAGAACAGAACAGAACAGGTAAAGCAGCCTGTAGGGCTGTTGTAAATCATTTTGACAGCAGAGCTGCTGAAAAATCCACTGTTTAGGCCAGGCCTGTAGAGTAAAACACTTGAACAGCTTTTGATGTGGAAAATCTTTTTATTCTCTGGTGTTTGAGTTGCATTGTAGCAGACACATGAAACAAATAGAATGACAGTGTGATGTGTGTTCTCTGGGGTCATCAGACTGGGCCCACTGCTCCACTGACTTCTCACAACTCTTCATTTTTGTTTCCCTCCAGTACAAAGCTGTTGACAGGATTAAATATTAGCATTAATTGTTTATTTCATGCTTAAGGCACATGAGTATAGATGAAGATGTATATACAGGGTTAAGGCTTAAAAGTATTGAATTTACAAAGTTGCATTTAGCACCTTAAAATTGTCTTTAACAGACTTTGATATGGTAGGTCTTACATTATGTTTCCGTAACCTTGTTGGTTATATTGTGTTTAAATGTGTCTAGGAAATGTCCAAGCTGCAAAGAAACATTAGACTCACACCTTCTACCTGTTCCAACCGACAATTTATATTGAAATTTACAGCCAATTATAAGTAACTAGTTGCAGAAAAACACAAAACATTCAGCTTAACACAGAATCATACATTTTTGCCAGTATGGCCATGAAATAGGCTGTGAAATGGGCATTAAAGTCCGTTCTATGTAGTTTTTAAAAAGCTCTTGTAGGAGTTGTAGAAACCTGTTGGAACCCTGTAAATATAGAACTGTCAACAAGAAGTAAATGTTTTAAAAGTACAGAAAATAGTCCTTCTAAAACCTGAATATCCTCATTCCTTTTTTCCCCCAAACACCTTTACCTGCACTTTTTAAAATTACTTTCATTACATGTTCATATGTAAGTCGAAATTTATTTTTTTGGGGGGCAGTAACAGTTTTGAAACAGTCTGTAATTGTTATTTGGTCTAAGAGCAGGCACCCTGTAATAAGATAGAACTCAATGAAATGTGTAATTGTTGGTGTGAACCACTGGCCCTATAAAGATTTATTATTAGAAATATCTACTGAAATGGAAATGTCTGAGACCTTTTCAGCAGTAAGACCATTTATAGATTTGAAAGTATTTAGTGTTTATCTTTTTCACAATGTTTTATAAAGTGGCAGATACATTTGTTTTGGAGTTATTTCATTTGGCCTTCATATGAAAACTCTCAGTAGCTCTTAATTTAGTTTTGCCTCAGACGATGTATTAATTGCATTTAAAACTTATAGCACTGAAGATTTACATACATAATGAGATCTATGTTCAAGCTGGGAGCAGAAACGTTAATCTTCCTCCATTATTTGTTTAAAAACAAACTCCAAGAGCTCTTGAAACTCTGAGCTTTATGTGTTTTAATCTGAATTTGACCTGTGATGGATGATTCCTGATCCCACACCCCATTTAAAACTCATAAATTAGGTTATCACTTACTTATTGTTTGGTTTATACCAGGCATCACTGGTGTAAATTGTATAAAGTCAAATCAGGGTAAACTTATGTTGACATAAATACTATATGTGAAGTCACATATTCGCACGTTAAAGACTCTCTGAATGAGTTTTGGCAGCGACGCCACAAATCATTGACAGCAGTGTTAAAATCTCAGCAGGACTCCCCATGGTGGGGGAAAAAACCCATCAGCTAACGATGCTTCAGCAAATGGGATTCTAAAAAGCATTTCTCATCTTAATCAAAATGTGAGGGAGAGCTTTTTAAACACGTTTTTACACATCACCGTTTGATTAATGACTGAAGATCTGCATTCAATGCTGTGGTCACATTATAGAAAACACATCAAGCCTCAGTTCATCTCAGACCTCCGAAGTTCTTGTCTTATGTAATCTATATTATAAAAGACAAGTGGCCTCTGTGTGTGTGTGTGTATGTGTGTTTGAGGACTCACACAAAGTCCAGAAAGAGCTGACTGCTGCAGTTTGACATGCTCATGTATTTTTGGTCAAGGAACAGACTCGTGAAAACAGCTACTTAATAAGACCAATATTTTGGCAGATAATACTAATTACCTCCGCCGAGGAGGTTATGTTTTTGCCTGAGTTTGTTGGTCTGTCTGTCTGACTGTGTACAACATAACTCAAACAGTTATGGACGGATTTTTATGAAATTTTCAGGATTTGTTGGCAATGGCACAAGGAAGAAATGATTAACTTTTGGGGGTGATCCGAAAGAAATCCTGGATTCTGGATCGCTTTGAAATTTTCGTTAACATTGGTGTCAATGGGGCTAAAAATTTTGAAACCTGTGGATCCTCACAGGTCAATGTGCTAGTGGTAATATTAACAATAATAATAATGATAATGATGATAACACATGAATATATGGTACTTAAATTTATTAGGCCATCTGTAATGAAAACAAGAAAACTAAGTTCATAGTTTATCACAAAGTTGTTTCAAATTGACAATTACTTTGTTATTCATTAAAAAAAATGACCAATTGGAATAACAAAATAGTCCTTGACAAATAACAACAACAAATAACAATAAATAATAATAATAAACCAAAAATGTAAATATTTAATGTCCACCTTTGGTGCAGATAACAGTTTACATTCTTGCTGTCATTGTTTTTATGTAGTTTTATACAGGAATGAAAGATAATAACTGGAATTGTGCAACTTAATAAAAAAAAATTGTAATTTCCTGTTGCATTTACCTTTGCATTTTTGGAAAACATTAAACTTGAAAATTTATGGATAACAACAATAGTTATATTTTAGCATTAAATATATTATTTTATCCTTTGCATATACTGGTGTATTAACCATTATAGAAACACAAACATATATCTTGGTAAACAGAAATCCTGTTAGATTATGGCAGCAGTGGCAAACATCTACCAATACCTCATCTGTATAGCTTGGCTGTTGCATCGTTATTGTCTCCTCAACCCCCTGCTGCTTATTATTATATTCTATGTTGTTATATTGTGTATTGTTTATAGCATAGTTATACTCTATTAATGTTCTTTTTGCATGTTCTTTTGACAAAAGCTGACTTTGACTTGACTTTTTAGGCCACATTCAACAAACACCACTTACAAGCAATTTGAGAGCCTTCAATGATTTTGTTATTGTTCAGCCTTTTTTTTTTTTTTTTTAGGTATGAAAGAAATTCATAACTGGTTCTGAGATCTGTTGTACCAGGGATTTATAGCCTACTTTTATCCACAAAATGGAAAACACTTATTTGACATACCTAAGTCTGAAGCAACTGAATAAAGAAATAAGGCAAATTATGAGAGGAATGTTGCCGTACGAGGCCCATTATTTCTGTTTCATATTCGTATAAACACGGTTCATATGATAATAATGCTGCCAAGTGGTAGACTATCTTAATGCTTGAAAGAAGAAGGAACAAAAATAGCCCCGGTGATAGAAGGTGAAGAAAATAAACAATGCAAAAAATACTGGTATAAACACCTTTGAGTCAGTTTCCATCATGATTGAAAATATTTCTGCTCATCAGGTCAGCACACACACCTCAGCCGATGTCCAAAGAAGAACTGTCCAGCTCTGTGTCCGTTCAGCTTTTCAACGGAGAAACTCAACAGCTGACCATCACTTTAGACAACATAGGGTCTGAGGACATCGAGAGTCTGGAGCTCACATCTAAGATCGTCAGCACTAAAGGTAACACTATCAGCCTTTCTGCTGGTAAAACCATTCCACACACTATACATTTGATCCAAAAAATCATCACCATCACATTAGACTTATTATACATATGTATAATATATAATAGGCCTACTGTTTTCAATACAAAGCCATGCATGCTGGACAATTTTTACCCCCATATTTTTTTTAGCCCTAAGAATTATGCACATGCTGCAAACTCTCAGGCATGTGCAACAATATAAACATTCAGTAGTGAAACCTGTTGTACTGAATTTACTTTATTTTTTATTTACTTTTGTACATTACACTTTATTTGGATTTTCAAAACTACACAGTTAATGGGGCTAAAAAAATAATAATATGGGTGTAAAACCAGTTTGCTGCCTGATGTTGTAAATTTATCCATGTAGTGCACATGTGTGAAAATACCGAAGTACAAAAATAATACGGGGTAAAAATTGTACGTGACACTGCACATTTCTGAGGTAATTGGACGATCAGCACATGAAGGGATTTTTCGGGTGTTACAACAAAAGGTGAGTGTTTCCTATAAAATGATCCTAGTGTTGATCTGTGGCCCGTCACCTGCAGAGTTTCCATACAGGACAGATCTAGAGCTTGTGTGAGAAAATGGAATTAAGTGTAAGGACAAAACCTGTGCACTGTCATTGAGTGAGTCATGACTCAATAATTAAAGGTGGATATGACGTTTGTCACCAATCTTTTTTTTCATCAAATCTCTAATACCTGAGTGATAGCCTACTGTAAGTGTTGCAAATCTGTGAGTCTTTTTGTGATCAAGCACCTGAATCATTGTAAACAGCTTCAAAGTGTACTCCACCACAAACAGTCTAATTGTTTACGTACCAAACTGTGATCTAAACGAAACAAACAATGTTTTTTTTTTTTTTTTTCTGGAATTCCACGCAATCCCATTATGGGTGCAGCTGCAACAAACACAGAAGCAGCTTCATTGTCTCTTGCTACTGTGGCTGTGTGGAATTCAGAAAAAGCCAGTGACAATTTCAGGTTTTTTTTTTTTTGTACCTATTAATTATTTTTTTTAACAGATGTTTTATTTGACACACACATCCAACAAACATTAATCAAAAAATAATAAACATAATTTGTAAAAATAGTTTTACTATAAGGAACAAAACAAATATAGAAATGGTTACAGGTACATTCAGACATTTGCATACTGTTTACTATCATTACTATACACTCCATTTCCATTAAATATGTGACTTGACGATTTTTATCACCAAGGAGATTGAGAGAGGAACCTTTTTAGCCAGTGTTTGGTGATGGCTGTTTTGTCTGTGGCAAGCAGTATTTTAGGCAGATGTGTGTCACTTTTACATAATTCTTCTGGGGGAAAGCAAAGAACAAAATAGCCAATAACATATCAAAATGAACACCAAAAAAATGAATACCTCAATTTGATCGTATTTTCCCAAAAGCCAACAATACCAGGGCAGGACTGGAATACATGTGCTGGATCCACCTCTAGTGTTCCGCACTCCCTCCAGCAAGAAAATTGAACATGTGATTTTCACACAGGTGTTATAAAGAATCGGACCAGACTTTTCCAACAAAACCCCCTCCAGGATAGTGAGTTTGTGAGTGAGTTTGAACAGAAACTGACCAACTTGTATGTACCCCCCCACAACAATCAATTCCGGGAAACACACTGACCATATTTGTTACTGCAGTGAAAGTCGATCATTAACACATATGGTAAAGTATTTAAATGAACAACCACACACACACACAAGTAGGGCTGTACTTAGAGTTTGAGGCTATCGCTGTGTCATGCTTGTTATTATTGCAGTGGAGCCAGTTCAGACTTTGATGTGCGTCATCCCCCACAGAGTTTGCGCTCAGCCCGTCCCCGTCCTCGTGTCCACGATGCCACGGAGGTCACTCCCCGTCGTCTTTGCTCCTCCATCTTTCATGCAGCCGTGGCTTTTCCCTCTGTGTTCCGTCTCTTTGTTCAACACCTGCTCAGGTCCTCAGATCTCTGCGGTTCCCCACACTCTGACCGTCTGTCTCTGTCTCTGCTTCTCCCTCCTGCTTTTTTTGTCTTTGAAGGAAGAAAAGAAAAATGGCAACATGCTTGGAAACCTTCCAAAAAAAAAAAAAGTCAGTGGTAGTCGTTCCTGCAGGTGGCAAAAAATATCAGAAATGTAGCATCTGCTGTGTCATTACTTCAAAAACGGGCTAAATACAAAGCTGTTGTCTTTTTTTTTTTTTTTATCGACGGCTGAGAATAGAATACTTTATTTATTTATTTTTTTGTGATGGTTCTGAGAAAGTTTAAAGTTTGCCTCTATGATACATTGTTAAAACATACACTATATGAATAATATTATTGAGACACAATGACAAGTGTCATAATATAATTTCATATTGTGATAAATATCGTTGCGTTGATTAGTTTTGCTTCAAGTGTCATCTTTGCTTCTAAAATGCCTCAGAGATGCTTTATATGTAATTTCTCTCAACAGTGATTTTAAAAAAAAATTAATTACTTAATTAAAGGAGCACTAGGTAGCATTTTACGTACAATGAGCAGGCTTTACAAGAGTGACTTATGGAAACCGGACTACTGCATCTGTGGCTGCTGATCCAGTTCATTTCACAAAGCGTCTTCCCTGATAAACAATATTTTCACTTGTAATGTGTACCCAGACAGCACACTTACATCTTGCCGGCGTCGGTTAGATGTTTTTTACCCGATGTAAA
>JAPSES010000058.1:15890921-15915291 GCA_029822895.1 Maxillicosta whitleyi
CAATGTACCTGAGGGAAGCAACGGTGTGTCCAAATTGTGTAAAATGTGTGGCTACTGGGCTTCTGCTGTCATGATTTTGGATTGTAGACCTGTGTTCTGCAATTCTGGTTTTTAGTGGTCTTGTGGTTTTACCAATATACGCAAGTACGCATGGGCATGTCAACATGTAGATGACATTTGTGGTATTACAGCTGATTGGGCACAATCAGCTCAAAATAGTTTGAAATGGGAGCAGGTGTAGCGGACTTTATTTCTACTACTGTTTGATTCTCCTAGTCCAGCACCCCTTTTTTTGAATCGGATGTGCGTGTTTTTCTTCACTTAACAATATTCATCAATGCTGACAATAAATTTTGGAGTAAAATATTGAAAAGTCTCTGTTTCAGTTGACATGAGAATTTGGTAACAGATGGATGACTCTTTACCAGTGTATTCATCACCCAAAATGTATCAAAACATTATTACTTTATAAACGTTTCACTCAAATACCTGAATTATAAGTAGCTTGAAAATTAAAAAAATATATTTTGTGGTAAGACGTGGACAGGACCTTTTCAGCAAGTCACAAATGTTCTAACTCATAAATATCAAAAATATTCTGAAAAAACTGAAAATTGAATAATTAAAATTTTGCAGTTATCTATATAATCAACAGATTGAATACATTTTAATTTTTTAATTTTTTTTAAATCATTTTTAAAGTCAAATTTGAGCTATGGTGTAAAAAGTACAATCTATAAAATTGGTTGTAACTTTTTTTCTACAAGTGGTATTTTAAAAAAGGATAATGTTCCATAAAATATATGTTCACTGTCACATGATCGAACCCATATGTCAGTCTTGTGATGAACTGGTAACGCCCCCCAGTATCTCTGTGACCCTTCAGAGGATTATTGGGTTCTAAAAATGTATGAATGAACGTGTGAATAAACATCTGCAGTCATCTGATTAAACACACGTGGAGATGCAGAAACAGGTTTGTGGGTATATTTAGTTCAATAAGCTATTATAATTCATGAAAATGCTGCTAGCCTGATCATAATGCAGAGATTCTACTCAGCTACGCATCCTCATTGACGTTCACAGCCTCACCACAGATAAAATACACAGTTCATTTCCTTTTGGGTTTAATGCACAACCTGTTCAATATTAAGGTCCTCTGGTGTGAGGCATTGTTGAAGTGAAGCTTGGCATTTTAATCAGTGGTTAGGCTTATTAGAGATGGAACATGACTTGCAGCTCTGATTTCCAGTGTTGAAACCTTGATTTGAGGAAGGCCAATTACATATGGATTCTTGTTTTGCCAGACCTCTGCCTTAAATTCACTTGTAAGGAAGTGTTCTGCCTTTGCTATGATTTGTGGATGCTCTGTTGGGCATACAGTCAGTGTGCTCAGCAAATGCCTGAGCACTGATTCGTCTTGTGTACTATAGTAAACTTATTCTGGGTTTCAGGCAGCGTGACTCATAGACTGTATTTTTTTTCTGCCGTTGACTCAAACCCACAACACCCAACATGCATATGACACATGTTGACTTACAGGTGCTGGACAGGGATGACACTGTCAGGCTTAAATCCAAAAAAAAAAAAAAAAAGTTACGCAACACAGCAAGTTTTTTTTTTCTTCTATTAAAAGACCCACACTATGGAGGTTGGAAAAGAACTGAACATTTCAGCATTTCCAACAACCCAAACAGTATGACCGCGACTGGAAGTTACATCAGTCTATTGTCAGTGTACCAAGATCTGCCTGAGCTTACAAAATGGTCATGTGGCTCTTAATGTGTCAGTATGTGCATGATAAATTAAGAGAGAATTTGTAGCCGTTGTATTTGGCAGAGTGGATGGATGGACAGATGCACAGGAAATTGAAATAGTCCTTGCCAAAGTATCTGGCTGATATACAGGGTTTTTCCCTGCATATGGTAATTCTAGGTGGACCAATTAAGTATAAACATGGTAATTTCAGAGCAACTAAATAAAATGTGGCTAATATTAATTTTAGCTGTGGGCCTAGGGATGGGAATGCCTGTACATCACTGCCTTTTTATTTCTTTGTCGTCTCCAGTGGGTATTCCTCTGACTTTCAATATGTGCTAGATGAATGGCAGCAAAACTTGTCAAAGACACTAATGCTTCCCTTAGGATGAACTGTAATCACTTTGGCTGATCTCAACTTTTCACCTAGTGTTGTCATTGTAAACACACTACTCTGCAGAGATCAGGGCTTAACTCCAGGCATTTTACAGTCTCACAGATCTATTTTTCTGCCTTTCATTTATGTCATCTGTTTACCTACGAGCTTCTGTTTTTATTGTTGTCACATACAGCACGAGTAAGTAAAGCATCAGTCACCACTGATCTGTAATCAGTGCAGGAGGAGACAACATGTTTATCTCATTGACCTCTCATCGCTCAATCTTAAAGCCCATTTCTCAAGCGTTCAACCAAATGTTGAATGCCTGTGGGCGTGAAAAATGTTTAAGCCTTCAGGGTGGGATGCATCCACCTCAGGTGATGGAGGTCTAGCTCCTCAAACGTGTTGGTTTTGCTGATTTACACTTTCAGTGATTGATCCCCTGAGTGGCTGAGTGGAACATCTGCCAATTACTTTTCTTTGACATTGTCACTTACTTCTGTCACCTCATCATTGCAGCTTTATGTGTCCCTTCACCAACCTGCCCTCAGTGGGAACATATATTTTACTTACCTCTTACAGGTTGATTGCATTAAGTTTTCAATGGATGATAGGTGATTAGCGGCTTGAGTGATTTATTGTAAGAAAAGAGACGATGCAGTTGTTCTGTCTTGACTGTTTTTGTAACACTGGCTGGTGTGCATTCATGGTGTTCATTTAGCCCTACGGTGAACCTATCTCTACTGCACAGATGTCATTGAGGGCATTTCAAGAGAAGCCATGATACTGAAAAAAAAAATCCCAGACCACTCCAACACGCTTGTGGATTATCTTCAAAAGACCAAATGCCCAGGGTGCACCAGTCTGCAACCGGTGCAGTTTTATTTTTCTGTCCATACCACTATGTTGCTGCATTTTACAGATTTCACTCGGAATATCTGTTCCTATGAGGCACCAACTAAACATTGGAGAAAGACAAGGCTGTCACCCTGCCAGCATCAGGGGCAGACGAGTGCATGACATCTACCGCTTAACCTAAAGAAATAGGAAATGAAATAGTTCAAGTGCAGACATATCTCAAACAGTGGGTTTAAATAGCTAGCTCTGGGCTGGTGCTCCACTTCGACTCAGAGGTAGATAGGCAGATGGATTGTGAGTGTTTTATTTATCAACTGATGATGATCTTTAGTTTTATTCAGTCCTGCAGTTGAAGCAAAGTGAACTCAAACCACGTTCAACCAAACTATATTCAAAGATATATTTTGTTATAGACATCATGTCAATATAGTCATTTAATTAGATAACTGAGGTCATTCCAAAGTAGTAAAATGTCCCCAAAGGTGTTATTTAAAAATCCCAAGCACATATATTTGTTACTATTTAAGTAAAGCCACCATAACAGTGACCGGGGTGGGTTTTTATTTATCTCTTATGGCTGTTTGGATGCAAGCTCTGTTTTTTGTTGGGCCAAGTCCTGGCAGATGATGGAAGATTCTCCAATGTGAAATTACATTTGCTTGCAACAAAATCAAGACACAGATTATGTTTTGTAGCAAAATGTACCATGAGTCTCATTACATTTATTACAAAATGTAATTGGATTTGCAATTTAGTTGCATAAGAATGCTATTTCTACCAGACAGGGTTGTTTTAGTTCTATGAATTGGTTATGGAACTGCTATTCCAATGAGGCACAGAACCATCATAGAAGCACATCACTGTATATGTCTGTATATGATTGTATTCCCAGCCACACCAGGACCAGCTTCACACACATCAGCAGTTGTGGGCTACATTGTCTGTGTACAAGTGTCGCTCCTGGCTCTGCAAGCTTGGCATTCAAACAAAGCTAGTTTCATAAATTTTTATTTGCTTTGTTACAACTGGTGGTCACAAAGTTTTGGTTCAGGTCATGCAAACTCTGAGTGTTTCTGAGCTATAGACCAGCAAAGTGTTATTACCACTCTGGAAGTGTTTCTTTGGCTGACAGAAATACAAACTCCTCACACATCACAATCAGCTTTTAACTGTTTTACAAAGAAAATATATTCAAATGATGTTCCTTTGGGATGCTCGGTGGGTTTTAATTATTAATTGTTAATTTTTAGTTGAATTGTATTGTCTAGTATTTCTGTTTTTGGCCACGTTGTCTTTTGAGTCAACACAAAACTACTGTCACCATTTCAACATGGTTTTATTTATTGCTAGAGTGGTATTAAACCTAAGTCCCTGAATGTATGCCAAGATATTGTCCTGAAACATACTGGAGTGAAAGAAAATTGGATCACAGTTTAGAAAAGCCCATGTAAGCAGTTTCTTAACAGCGGAGGAGAGTGTCTGTGGATGTTTGCATTGAGAGTGGATCAGGCCTCCAGACTAGATTCACTGCCACACACACATACACAGCATTCAGGGGTGAGTGGGGGCTGCTGGGGAGGGCAGAGCTTCTTTAGGGCTAATCAAATCCAGTGGAGACAGAGGCAGACTCGGCTGCCTGCCTGCCAGCCTGCTATTTTTAGAAGCCGGGCCCTGACGATGGCAGTTGAGCTCTCTTTGCAGATACAGATCCCAGCTCGTGATACAGATATTTATAACTGCCACAGCTGTCTGCCCAAGTGTGAAACTCTAGCTGAACAGCCAAATCATTTTCTTTTTCTTGGCTCAGGTTTCAAATTCTTCCTTTTTCTCTCTCCTTTGGTAACTTTTTGTTCAATCCAATGCAACTTTCAGCACTATCTTTGACGACTGATCTTCATCAAATGAGCTGCTGATAATCTGCCCTTGTAGTTATTGTGTATCAGAAGTTGGTTTTCCTCAGTATTTTCTCAACAAAACTAAGGCTATGTGTGATGTCAATGTTTGTGAACCAAACAGAAGTTTTTCATCAACATTTATATTGTGTACGTTATAGGGTTTTATCCGATTGTGGTGTCTTTATGTCTGCGTTCACTGATCAGCAATAACATTGTGACCATTGACTGAATTTTGATTATTTCATGGCAATGATGCCTTTCAGCAGATGGGATATATTCAACATCAAGTAAATATTTATCCCTCAAAGTTGATGTCGGAAGAATGAAGAATGAGCTTGTATATATCCTTATATATATAAAGATCTAAGAAAGGACAAATTGTGATGGTTACATTACTCGAACAGAGCATCTCTGCAGGTCCTGTACGATATTCCCAGTTTGCAGTGGTTTGTACCTCCCAAAACTAGTATTAAAAAAGGACAATTGATCTCAGTCCAATTGAGCATCTGTGGAATGTGCCTGATTAACAATCCCAGTTCATTGAAGTCACATATTGCAACTTACAGGACATAAAGGATCTAGTGTTTTTGTTTTATTTGTTTGGTGTTGTGAAGTCCAAGCTTTGGGTAAGACTTGAATAATATCAGGTAGGTGGTAGTAATGTGTTATATTCCCACAGATACTTGGTTTGGTTGTCCACTTTTGGCCCGGTACTAACCACTGCCGGCTAGGAACACCCATAAAGACTATTTTGGAAACACTCTGAACCAGTCATTTGGCACAGTTTGGCCCTTTTCAAAGTTCCTCAGATCTTTATAACACATACAACACATAAAATCTGAGGTCTAAATATTCCTTGCTGCTGTTTGTTTATTGTCTACTGTTTAATGTCAATCCTATGCTCTTTCATTCCATTATGGTCTGTATGTTAATTGTCTTATTGTCTCATGGTCTTATTGTCTATCGTCTATTGCCTTTTGCACTGTGGGTCCGGGAGGACTGGAATTTCATGTATACTGTATGCTGAAAACGTATATATAGTATACTTGACAATAAAGAAAACTTTGAAACTTTTTGAACCTTTGAATATTTCCCACCTGTTGACAGGTGCCATTGTAATGATAATCAACATTATTATCACTTCACATATCGGTGATATGATCGGTGATCATAACTTCATAATTTTTTATGATTAGGTTTAGAACTTGACTTAAAAAACATTTTGTTGGACTTGCAGATCACAACCCACCCTCACCCTCCTTTTTCACAGAAATTTGGATTCCTCTAGTACATGTAGTTAAAAAATACCCCCCCCCCCCCCACACACACACACACACACACATATGTGTGTTTCAAGATATGATGATAGAATAATCTAAGGAGTAACTTTTTTCTCATTTGTATGGGGGCTTGTTTGCACATGTGTTGTACTGTAAATTGCAGTGACTAAATGTGCACATGAGCATAAAAATGACAGTGAGTCCTGCCTTATTCTCTTCTCAGTGGCCAGTAGAATCATAAAAGGACATCAGTGAAGCCAGTGTTTGGTTTGTCCATCCTGAGCTATTTCATTAAGGGATTATTAACTCTTGTCCAAACTCAAACACAGTGGCTGATGGTAATGCACCTTAATGCTGTAAGGCACCACAAAACCAAATAGAACAAAAAGAGCAAGTCCATGGCAGAGAAAATGGCACACTCCATCAAGGAGATGATACACCACTGGAAACAAATTATCATTATTATGTTCAGTTTCTGCCGGTAGATGCCCAACAATCTGAACCTTTGAAGCAAACCACACTCTTTTTCCATCACTTACTAAAGCACTTTAATAGTCGAAATGGATTTCAACTGGTGGGAAATTCCTGGATGTTGTTTATATGGCATCTAAAATTCAAGAGAAGAAACACTAGAGAAGGTTTGCACACACACACACACACACACACACACATACACACACACACACACACACACACACACACACACACACACATGACAAAATGTTCATATGAAAGTGATTTTTGATTCATAAATACTGGCACAATACCTACAGCAGTTCTGGTTTCCAGTACAATAGTAACACTTTTTCCAAGTGATTGGGTTGATTTTTTTTTTTTTTTATTTTTTTTTTTTTTATGTGAATGTTTACATGTATCAAGATCAGGATCAACTTTATTATCCCATGCCAGAAATTTTTCTTGGACACATTAGCACATTTGCATTGAGACACATAGAACAAACAAAACATACTCATTCTCAAGGTTTTCAGTATAATCACACTTTTGTATTACACTTTATGCACCTTCCTCTTCAAAGTACAATAACTAAAATAAAATACAAACAAACAAATGTATTTAAATAGATGAGAGAACTTGGATACTGTAAACAACAGTCCTCCATTTTCACAGTCCAAGGATACAATAATTAAAATAGTTATAAGATCTATATGCAGTATGATCAATCCATGATGGAAGTAGCTGTTGTATGTTTACTGTTTAGGTTTATTTCTTTATTCTACAGTAAACAGGCAACTGAACTTCCCTCAACCTCTGACACTTTCTTAAGGAATCATGTCAGTGGTTTGGGTTAATCCATTTTTCTTCTGGCGTTTCTGTTTCTCTGTCCTCTTATCCATCTAACCTATCTGCCACCGCTGAAAAAACACAGCAACAACTGATGAAACTCATCCTTCAAATAACAAATGTCAAACTTTCCTGTATCTTCATTTCACCCCATGTTGTTTTCAGCAAGTGGAGAGGCATGACCTGAAACGTAGGTATGTTTTCGCAAGAGGCAGCCATGTCACAAAGTTGAGAAAACCTCATTGTGAAGTTTTTCTTTTTAGATTTAGGTGAGGGTTGTGAAGGCACAGTATACAATTCATGCATACAAATTGATTCTGGAAATGGACAGATACAGTAGAATATTCAGCCCCCCTTCAGTTGAATCTAAAAACAGTTACAGTGTCTTTGGGGCGATGGGACTTAGGAATTTGCATGACTAAAGCATATTAGGAGTAGGCAGGGAAACACCTCCGAATCACATGTACCTGTGTCTTACATTTCAGAGATAAAATGGATTTACATTGGTGCAATTCCCATTGTGCCTAAGCTTTTTATACCATTAAATGAACTAACAGTAGGTAGCTACAGTATAGTCCACCAAGGTACTGTAGCTGCTTACTGAATAAGATAATCACGTCTGAAGAGAGAGCTGTAAGAATCAAAACCGACGGGAACATGTGGTATTTGGTATGTGATATTTTGGATTGACAAGTCCTTTACAAAATGGACAAATCCTTGTCCATTTTGTCATTGTTTTCTCATATGAGTAGGAGATTATATAGAATATAGTTTTTGTTTTTCACCAGAGATGAAACAATGGGTGGAAATATAGATCAAGTGCACATTGTCAGATCTTGCTGCCTGGTGGGCATTGAATATTAGGTCCACAATTGATGCCAAACCTCAGTGTGGTCGTAAACAAGTCAATAGTGTTTTATCAGTGTTTATTGTACTTCAGATCCAGAGAAAAACACAAAAAGACAGGTGGAGGTAAAAGCAATAAATCCATCAACCTGTCATTTGGCTCCAAGTACACCCAAACACCTTGCTTTTGACTAATGTATCTAAAGGATATTATCAGTCACTGGAGGCTGAACCATGCTTTAGTGCATCAGAGATGTTGCAGAGGAAGAAAAACACCTTTGAGCTGAATGGTTTCCTCATCTTTTAAAACGTCACGATGAAGGATCCAGCTTTATAGTATGACTCTGTCCCTTCTGTCTGCCATGTATCCACAGTAGACTGTTTGTTCTGTTAGCTCAGCGATTTCCCAGATATTCTAGTTTACAATTATTTCCTAAATTCAAAACTTTTTTTTAGTGCAAAACCTAAAAGAGAAAATGTGATAAAATATTACTAGAATATGCACATTTAATAAATGAAAATTATATGCATGTGCCTTTACATTTAAAATGTCAAACATATATATACAAAGAATAAGATTTAACTTATTTTATTTTTGCATTAAAAATAATAAGTCATCAAAACAAACAAAATTATGAATAAATTAAAATAACATAATCGTCTCCTCAATTACGCAATACATTATGAACTGTAACATGTAAGTATTATTGATTACAGCATAACATTAATATGCAAATGTTCTTCTTTCTTTCCCAGTTCAGCTGTCTCTACTTTCACATGAATAATAATAATAACAATAACAATAGTAATAATAGTAATAATAGAACATCGCAAACTTAATTGTTTGAAGTTCAGGAGTTCTTTGAACACACAATACACAATGATGCTCTGTGTACTTGAGCATATAAGATCAACTACAGCAATTCAATCAGCCGATGATAATGGCTTGTAAGACAATGTCACTTTGTTTCTGAACCTATAGACCTCTAAAAAGAAATAACACTGACTTGCATTATCGTGACAAGGGTAGTTGTTGGAGGTAACTATTGCTGATAAGTACTGTTTCTCAATGTCACATGTAACTTAAATGACAAAAATGTATCTCTGTTTACTCACTATGATGGTGTGACCAATAGGTTTAACGCACCACTGGACTAGGGGAGTATAAAGAGAATAAGTAAATTCATCAAAATGACTTCTGCCTGAATCACATTAGATTTTAATCAGCTGTGGTGATGAAATCAACCACTCCTGTGATCCCACTCAACTTCACAAAACCATCAATGAAATCAGTGAGACCCTGAGAGATAAGACCAACTTGTTAAAAAAATTACAAGTTAATTGTGACTGCGCGTAATATAAAGAAAAACAAACAAACTGCAGGATATCTGTGTCCTACTCTCTATCACTGAGCTGCTTCTCCTCTGCTTGAACCCTTGTCCTCTGAGCTTTTGACAAGTGCCTCCCTCAGTGAACGATCTGGCCTTATTTAACATAACTGTCTCCTGTGATGCCATGGGGGGAGACGACAAATGGGCTAAGTACCCCATCCATCCTCTCGGGGTGCTGAGCTCGGACTGTGTAGCAATCTGTCAATCTTAACATCCAATTTTAGGTTTTTGGCGTCGGGTCGCTGGAAAGTTTTCTCGCTGTGCATGTGGAGAGCAGACGTGTGAGATGATGGAGACTAATCAAAAAGCTTAATCATCATCATGGATTTGTCGTTTTCATGTACATGCACACACTATGCTGCTACAATCGCCGGCTGTTTGCCAGCATTGTTATCGCTACAAGCCGTTTAATCTCTCCAAGTGCTTAATTCACCTGTCGGACGAAGAGTCGTCACTGATTGGGGTTTAAAGCTACAGCTGCAAACCACAGCTGTTCCTTTCCTCCTCTGACTTTTCCAGTTTATTGGTGTTCTGCTGCCTGTTGTCTTCAGGCTAGGTTGCAAAAAAACATGAAGCACATCCCCTCGTGCCTCTGTGATAAATGAAGGTAGGAAACATGAGTGAGGAGAAATAGGAAGATGGATGGTGTTCGAGGTGGGGATGTGTCACTGAGAGGCTGATTCTCATAATGGAAACCCACAGGGATTGGCATACAGTTGATATTTTTTTCTTCCGACCTGTGTGTGAGTCACATATCAGAAGATCCTTGCTGCCTCCTCTGTCTCTGTGGACTGTGTATCTGCTTCCATTCCTCGTCCTATCACTCTCCAGCAGAGATGCAGCGGTGTCTGCTGGCTCTTTCATGCCCCAGGTAGTGGCTGGATAAGCCCAAATGTAATTATGTGCTTCAGTCTTTCTCAACCAGGACTGTCATTGCACTTGTGATAATGGAGTCTAAGTGTACTCCACTGAATTTCTTAATGCAGGAATCCTGCAAATATTGAGGGATATATATTGCATTTAGAAATTTCCCTTTACTTTTAATTATTTGCCTTGTGGTTAATATTTTTCTGTTGCCCGCTGAGTTTCAGAAGCTAACCAAATTCGTCCAATACTATTTGCCCACAGGAGAATTATTAATATGTGAGTAAATTTTCAAAGACATGGCTTGATTTCCTCTGAGAGTCACCAAACCTGCAGGTCCACTTTGTAGTTATAGTGTTGGCTGGAAGTCAGCGTGACAATTCATAGCAGATTTTTGCTATGAGGGCCTCTTTTCTTGTGGCAGGTAACCTTCCCAAATATTTTGCTTCTGCGTCATGTTTTTACTCTTACAGAGACAGAAACAGACGAAGAGACAGAGAAGACAAGTGAGCGACAAGTCATCTTGTCTCTCATGAGTAGCTGCTGCTACATCAATTCTCAACCCAGCTGCCACAACACTGCCATTGTGTATTCTTGTAAATCTACCTCACCTACCTCCAGAATTTGCAGATCCTTCAATAATGCATTATGTTTTATTATACACACCTCACAGATTACATTAGTAACAAAAGGCTGGATTTGCAGTTTAGTTGAATTTGAGGAAAACATTTTAGAGACAGTGTTTTCCTGCCTAAGGAAGGCAAAAAAAAAAATAGGATATCCTTCAATGACAAATTACATTGAGATTCTACATATTGTGGTTTGCAGTATTGGGTTGCAGCTCAGCACTGTAATAAGCCACCGCAGGCCTGCTGTCTCTGACTGATGGTCAAATGATCTGGTCCATTAAGACCCTAACCCCGGGGATAACTGAGTTTGTATTCGTCTTCCTAATTACCGTTCATGTAAAATGTACAACTCTGTCTGGGCTCTCGGGCAACTTTTTATGAGCGGTGGCTAGACAGGCAGATTGGGAGAGCAACATTTGGTCGAATAGTTTGCCTTGTGGCGCTTAAGAATTCAGTGAGATGGATTGTGAAGACCGCCTCTGCTCAAAGAACTAGCAAAGAATTATCTGTCAACGACTTTCACATTTTAACAATACAAGCATTTATTACACTATAACGTGACAGGAGTCACATTTTAACAAGATACATTGTGTAGCACATTTTTGGTTTTATTTATTCTGGAAACAATACATACAGTAGTCATGTATGTGTAGACCCAAGAGCCACCGTGTGCAGTCAATACACAGTTTTTAAGTAGAACTTCTGGCCTGGTGATTTAGTCATTTCAGTGGTGATTTGTGGGAAGCCACTGTCAGCCCATCTTTATGTTTATCATCAATTTCAGCAAGATAATTATTATGTCTTAACCTAAGCTATTGCTTTACAACATGATAAATATAGATGGTGTAATAACATCAAAATATATTGCTATAATGTTAAGAACACCACTAGGGATGTCCATGGATAATTAATTAGTCAATTGGGCACAATAATATTTTCTTATTAAATGTTTTAATGGTGGTGGTAAGAGGAGATTCATTTTATTTCATAGAGACATTTGAGCATGTTTATGCATATGTTTGTGTAATTAATGCATTTATTTATTTACTCAGTTATTTGTGTATGTATGTATGTATGTATGTATGTTTATTGCTGTAGATATGTGGAGGGGGACATTTGGATGACGTGACAACTAATTGACTTAAAGTGTCTTGATTTTTCGATTTCAGATACTAATTAAATTGCCTATCTCTATAGATAACAAGAGCAATTTCTCATTAACACATGATACTTATCTGTTCTTCCACATCCGACCTGATAGCATTACACTTCTTTAACTTTTCACTCACGTCAAAGATTAAATGGTCCCTACAAATATCCAAAGGTACTAAAGAAGGCAAAAACACACTATGGTTGAGTCGCCATGCTAAACTCCCAGTTTCTGTGTGTGTGTGTGTGTGTGTGTGTGTGTGTCTGGAATTGCTGGTGTATGCAAGCCTGGTGGGTGAAATTAGTAGAGAATCAAGCATTTCATCATGCTTACTGGACTTGAATCCATGTGTGAAATCCACTGAGCCAGGCCAAGCGTGGCTCCATATGCTGCCACGCTCAATGACTGAGCCGGTGTCCAACGGATCACCTTCAGCTGTAGCACCATGTTTATACACCACCATGCGTCATCATTTAGCTTTTTTAGTTGACAAGTAACTGCTGGTGATTTGTGTGTGTATACGTGTGGTGTATAATTTAGTATTCAGCAGTCCAGATGTGTGTGTGTGTGTGTGTCTGCTCATGCATCACCATGCAATTTTTCATGTTTTCAGTCTTTGGAGCTTCTGGCTTTCAGCTCGGCTTCTCCCATCTTTGGAGCTGACTTCACATCTCCGTGGTTGACTGCCTGTTGATATACTAAGAACATCGGTGTGAGGGCCTTGGGTGATGTAGAGCTTCTCCCTGTAGTTGCTCCAGCTGGTAAATGGTGTGACACCTGCACAGGACCACAGGGTTACATAAAAGAGCAGCCGTTTCATGTCTGAAGCACCCCTGGGTCCTCTGTTTATCTCTGATTACACATGAACGGAGGAAAGAGAGTGTGTGTGTGGGATGCAACAGTCATGGCAGACAGATGCCACTCTCCCTTGACAAAATTTAGTTCATCCTCTTTCCTCCCTTTCATGACTCACAAGCTATAATCAGATTGAACCATATGTAAGTGAATTAGTCAGCACTCAGAAAAATCAAATTACTGAGGCTCAAATGGTTCTTTTATTGTAAGAATTCACAGGAAGTATTTATATGCATGAAGCAGACACACCTGGGTTTCCACTGTATGCACCACAGCAAAGCAGCAACCTCTGGGGCTGAGACCTGCAGTTCCTCAAATGGTCACTTGAGGCTGAGTCCACGCTGTAGGCCAGGGGGGTCAAATTCATGTTGGTTCAGGGGCCACATCCAGCCCAATACGACCTGAAGTGGGCTGGATCATTAAAATAATAATATAGAAATTATATCAATTCCACAATTATATGTGTAATTACTATGTTTTTAGTATTAAACCAGTAAAAAATTGTATTATTAAAATGTTTGCATCGACAAACTATCCTTTAACAACATGAACAAGCATGAACAAAAACAAATTTATTAAGAAAAAAAGTGAAATATTTTCAATTTATGCTAATATTTGGTCTTAGTTCCTCATTTTCACATGTTCATTATGAAGTACAAATACACAAAATATTTAATAACAGGTAGAATATTGATACAATTACATTTAATACTCTTGAGACATTTCTGGTTTTTCATATTTGTTTAGATTGTTCACATTTTTTTGTAAAAGGCTAGTCTGTAAATGTAAACATTTTTGTGAATTTTACTTTTTTTTTTTTTTTTTACATTAAAACAAAAAAAGAAAAAAATTATAGGTTAATGATAGTGTTTATGATGCTATTTGTTATGATAGTGTTTTATCAGTCTGACCTAAACTTATTTTAATTGTTTTTTTTTTTTTTAAATTAATATCTTCAGTGTAATTATTCTATTTCACTAATTCATCCCATGGGCCGGATTGGACCTTTTGGCGGGCCGGTTTTGGCCCCCAGGCTGCATGTTTGACACCCCTGCTCTAGACCATAGACCACCATGTTAACCCGTAAACACCTAAACAGTCACTACCATCCAACACCATCTGCTGATCTCAAATGTTTAATAACTTTGGATCCACTAATTATAATAATACATTGAAACAATTCTGATAAAATGCAGTTTCTCACCTTTTCATCATCATCAGAAAATGGTCAATGTGGAAGTTCAGAGGCTCCATTGAACATGGAAACACCACCATGCCCTCTAACATTGAATCACCATTAAAACTCATGTAGTTTGGCAAGTAATGGTGGATGTAGACACTTGTTTTTACATCCAATTAAATCATGACAAGGTCACATTTTCTTCAGTTTTCTCCATTTTGACATAATAACCTTTGAATTAACTCTAAGCTTTTCTAAACATTTACATGACCAGTAAATCAAATGCACGAAAATACTGGATTGTCGCTAAAAAGATGTTAAATACAGAGGGTGATATTTTAGTAAATGGTAATAAATCCCTTAAGAAAGAAGTAATTTTGGAGAAAGTCACCACAAGTATAATTTTAGATCTTTAATGATTAAGAAAAAATGTTATGGGTTGAAAACTCACCATTTAAAAAAAAATAAAAATAAAAAAAAACAAGGATTTTAAAGTTGTGTCTGTATTTGCCAAATTGGCTTTGACTCACAGCTATTTTGTTTATTTAAAAGACAGACTATTGTTTTTATGGTTCTGCAGCAGCTGTCTTTTATTTAATTAACCCATAAAGCCCCAGTGCTACTTTTATGTCAGTTTCCAAATGAATTTTTCTCTGTATTTAACCTTTAAGTGTTTTACCATTTATTCTAATATTATCCTCTTTATTTATTTATTTTTTTGTTTTTTCAATGAAAAACAGGTATTTTCCTGTGTTTAATTCACTGGTCATGTATCAGTCATAATACCAGAAAAAGAGAAAAGTTAAGAAAAGGTGACTTTTTCTTTAAAATATATCATTAACTGAACATAAACCCAATGTTTCCGTTCACTGTCATTAATCCAACTTAATCCAATAAGATGACTGTGTTTCCATGGTAACTACAGAGCCTCTGAAAGTCCAAATGGGTCATATCTGATGTAAATTAAAAGATGAAAAATTGTATTTTACACTAATTATTTACATGGATTGACACAATTAGTGGATTGAGGTATTTAACAGGTTAGGTCAGTAGATGGTTTTAGTTTTACATCAAACAGTTCTTTATTTCAAAATCCAATATAAAAGTTTTTAAAAATTAAACTGGCTTGAAAAGTTGGCTGGACTGTGGCTTCCTTTAATGATGTCAGAAAAATATGCAGCTATAATTAAACTTTATAGTTGAAGTTGTAACACGAAAGGAGAGATGGAGAAAAACAAAATGCCAAAGCAAGTCATGAATTTCTCAACTTGTGCTTCATTTGTGATAACGTAGCCATTGATGACATCTAACGTAAAACAAAATTCACGATATTTATAGTAAATTCAATATATTACTGAAACAAAAGTGCAGGCATCAATTTCTATCAAGTTGTTGAAATCATTGTAGATCATTCATTTATCAGATGGGTAGTGTTTGTTTACCTGCTTGACTAGTTCTTCTTCTGACAAAGGCTACAGGAAGGAGCTGAAACTAGTAAAACAGGTAAACAAACACTACCCCCTGTCTGATAAATGAATCATCTACAATAACTATAAGTGGAAGACAGTATGAAACTTTACCAGAAGTCATTAAAATTACTTGTTACCATAAAACCAAATGAGATTGTCATTCACTTTCAGCACAGAACATGTTATGGAGTTTTCCAAAATTAAAACACCATATTGGGAAAAAAAAGCAAAGTAGGAAAATGGAAACTTTTTTTTGTTCTTTTACAAAATTGTCTTATCAGGATGGTTGTCAGAGCCACAGCAGCAGACCATTACTGCAACTGTGTCATTTATTCATCACATATACCTGCAAACCATCATCAGCGGCAAATCTCAGTTATTATTAATACATGGCTTTTATTTAAACGTATGCGTACTTAATCAACGATGAGCTGTAAGTTCTGTTGATCTGATGGTCGATGGGTGAGTTAATAGTAATTGGTATGCGAATGTTGCGCTGAGGTGTGGACAAGGCTGTGGTGTGCACCGGGGTTTGATGACCCCCTCTGTAATCAACCAGGGAATTGTGGTCTGAAATGTTTGCACAAGCTTCATGCATCTGTTTCCGTGGTAACACAATGAGGATTTGAGCTAGAGAGAGGATTTGTTGGGACCCAGCAGTCCTGAAGGGTTTTAGTAAGGTAAATGTTTAGGTGGCTGTTGATTTTCAGAAAGATGTGTGAACTCGGTGTCCTATGAGACCCAAGGTTATCAATTTTTCCAACTCCTCTGGTGATTTGCACTGAAAAACACTGAGCTGAATAATTAAATATAACCACAGTATATTATGCACTTCACACACCACAGACTTTAGTATTATTTTTTGCAATAATATGGATGTAGCATATTTGGTGTGTGTAACCATATCGTTGACAGGGTATGTTAGACACTGTATGTGGATGTGCAATAAAAAGTCTTCACGCAGGCAGTGCTTTGTTCTGTAAATGTAACACGCTGACAAAAATCTGCATAAATAATTTCTCTTCCCTTGTAGAAACACATTTTAGAAGCTTCTTCTGGGTGTGTAATTTATAATGAAAGTTAAACAAACCACTAAAATTTGTCTAAATAAGGTTTGCCAAATTTTGACAGATTTGTGTTCATGCTGTCCAGCATATTATAACACAGAAAATGTATACAAAATATACTGTTGGCTTTATCCAAATCTGAATGTAGAAAAAGTCACCTGCAGGTAACCAAATACGGGTCTTTTTTCTTCAATTTGTATAAATAAATAAATAAAAGTGACTGCTTTATTTTAGATCTTTATCAGTTGTTTACTTTCATGTTACTGTTATGGCAGAACTGGCTAGTTACCCTGTTATGTGACCGACATTTATTCCATCAGAGCAACCAACTGTTTTCTGTTGAATGGTTCTTTTAGGGTTTCCCAGTTTAGGTATAATTCGATGACATACACTGCCCAGCCAAAAAATAAGGCTGGGCAAATAAGGCATTTTCACACATGGTTTAGCCTCCATAAAGTCCAGACTCTAATTTAGGATGTGATGAATACTCTGCGTTCTGCATCATCAATAAACACAAAATGAAAATGAATAAAACTATGGATGGAAAAAATATTATGAACCTTATTGTGGCACTATGTAAGTATTATGTGGTTAAAAAAGAAAAAGAAAAAGATGTGACAGTGAATGTCTCCTGGAAAACTGAAGATGGTGCAGTTAAATACTGCATGTGTGACTTTTTTTTTTTTTTTTTTTTTGCTGTGTAGTGTATAATGTGATTGATTAGCTGGCTTCCAAAATATTAGTTATAATAGTTCATTCGGAATTTTATAGTGGATCTGACCCTGTTTCACTTCTAGCCTCCAGCTTGATTACTCATTGGTTCTCTTTTTTTCCCTCTCTCCCCTGGTATCCTATCATTTCTCTAATGCCGGTCATAATAAACTCTAACACAAAAAAAAAGCCAGTGCAGCATGATGACAGGATATTTAAGAGTACTGACCCAAAACTGCACTGTCCACACTTGGGCTCCTGGTTTAAGGGCCTTCAATGTGTGTCTTTTAGTGTCTCTAACTTTGTTTGCTGTCTCTCTATTATCTAACATCAAATCCCCCTAACATCGCATTTCCAGTCGTTGTATTGCGGTCTTTTTTGTCATCTATTTCATCTTTAAAAGTGATTATTTTTATATTAGAAAATATTTAGGTTATAGGAGTTTTTTGTTGGTATACTTCCAAATAATCTTCATTCATTTAAAGTCCCATCCATTTGATGTATGCAACACTCAAGCAGAATGCACCAGACTAAAAAATGAAGTAAATGTAGGTGTTCCAAAACTTGAAATTCCCTAGATGGATGCTTGGCTGGCTTCAAAAGCCAGTCAATCCACAATAACAATTCCCATTACAAGCCAACAGTATGGGGATGAATTTTTATACAACTTTGAATTATATAAAATCACAATTTACATAAATAAGGTGTAGCACAAAGAGTGTGGCCAATGACAGCTCACCAATCTGCTGATTTAATGAGTAAAGCAATTATTTTCCTACTTAATTACAGTGAGTGGCTTGTTAGCGTAGCTTTAACAAGACAAAGAAAGGCTAAAGTATTTGTATAGCACATGGGTCGGCAACCTTTACAATCTAAAGAGTCATTTTAGGACAGAAAAAGAAAACTATCTGGAGCCCAGAGATACCCATATACCTTTCCTCAAACTGGTGACCATTTAGGAAGCTCTTTAGGATTAGTTTGTACAGAATAAATCAAAATTTCAGTGCATTTACAGAACTTCAAAGAAATGACAACATTAAAGAAAACAGTGATATGTGGCAATGTTTTCGTTTTGATGCAAAATTAACTGGTAAATGAAGGCTTATAAAGATGAATACCTTCAGTTTTATACTTTTGCTGCTACTACTTTTTTTTTCTTGTATTCATTTGGATTAGAGTCTACATTTTTACAACTGCAATACATCAGAATCACTTTATTACTATGGCAGAATGTATACCAAAAAAGTGTTATTATTATTTCCATATGGTTTTGGAAAAGGGCCCAAGAGCTATATGTGGCCCCGGAGCCTTAGGTTGCCTACTGTTCATATCGCACAATTCATACACAGGGCAATTCACAGTGCATTAGCAAACATTAGCATTAATTTTGTGTTGTTAAATGTTTTAGTTCGATCACTATTCGGCCGATTGGTGCTATTATCCTTCACCATTAAAACAGGTACATATAGCTTAATCTTCCTGTTTGTGTCCTTGTCTATGGTGTTGATGAAGAGCTGAAAATGGTCCCTGACCACCTTCAATGGCAGCTCACTGCTGATGACCTAAACTATGTACTAATGCTAATTGCTAATGTCAGTGTGTGTACTGTGTGTTTATTAGGATGAGTAAAATGCAGAAACCAAATTTGCCTACAGGGGAAATAAAGTGAGTTAACATTTTAACCTTTTAATTTATATATGTAGAAATTATTGATAAAGGACAGAGTGATATGCATTACATGTAGTTAACATCTTTGAACTGATTTCCCAGTGCCAGTGTCATCTCAGCTCACCTTCACTCTGCATGCTTTAGCTTGATTGGCCCACAGCGCATTGGATTTCCAGTGTAGGTGTGCAATCCCTTCATCTTGGCTGTTTGTCATCATGACACTGGGTAAACTATTGTGACACCATCTTCAGCACAACAGCTATGAACAAAACAATAATGAGTGAAACAAAAAATGTAAATATAATTTCCAAAATAAACAATTATATTTCAGTAGTCTCAGGTGATAATAGTTGTTTACACTCACTTTTTCATTTTTTTTTCTTTTTCTCCGACATAGCAACATGAAGACACGTTCATATTAACTCGGTGATGATTCTGCATCAACTAATCAGCGATTGGCATGACTTCATGTCACATGTGGTACCGCTTTAGCCTTCATGGTACCGTGGTAACGGTGATACTTAAAAATGGTATCTGATTGCACCTGTTGGTCCATGCAGTTGCACTGTGGATACACTGTGAATCTGTGCCAAGTTGAGCCAGTTTGAGCTGATACCTTTAGTGGAAAGCTGGCTGACAAGTATCACACCTTGCTATTCCCCAGGTACAACCTCTTATCCAAGTATGACAACTTCTGTGGTGATGGCCAAAATGCTTACCTAGAGGTTTCTTAATAGACACTTACACACCACTGAGTGACATCACAGTGGCCACTTTATCTGTAGACCACAGTCACGGTCATTACATCAGATTCAGAGCTATAGTTAAAAATATCTGACTCACAGTTCACCAGCTCAATTGCATAATTTGGGGGTTTTGAGTCCAGAATATTTTTAGTTCCTCTACTGCCATCCTCCTCCCAGTACTTTCCACTGTCCCAATTACAATACCTGTCTCATGCTAAGCTAAGTACAGCTACTGCTGGGAATGTATGTCTTAAGGCTTTTGCACATTTGTGGTAATAATTTTAGCACCTTCTACTTTGTACATTACCTAAAATTGACATCATGTAACCCTCTTTGTCATAGAATTCTCATAGTTGGGCAGGTTGCTCACCCACTCTTTAAAATGTCTCCAATTCTAATTGCCACATCAGAGGCAATCCCTAACTGTGAGGGGGTGCAGAGCGTGACATTATAAACGCTGTGGGCAGAAATGTCAGGACCATCATTAAGTGGACTGGCTCAGGGCTGTTCGAGATAGGGTTTTGGTTTTGGGGTGGTTTTTGGAATGGAATCGGAAAGTGATTATACCATACTATGCAAACTTGTGTGCTTCACTGGGTCCTTCCTTTCCTTTTCCCTGTCAGCAGTGTCAGCTATTTTGGTCGGTGTGCAGCCTCGTTGTTACTGAGCAGTTTTAGATGCTCTAACCCCCATCAGCTGTCAAATCAACACAGGCTTGTTCACAGCACTCTTGCTCCTCATCATCCAGCGATAATTGTTAAGTCATTACACTGAGGGCCTGATAGGGAACATATTCACTCTTATCAGTTCTCCTGTCCTCTTCTCTAATGAATCATCAATTGCCAAACAAGCTGAGCACAAACATGATAATGTCAAGCTGTCTGCAGACCACAAATGTCATGGAAGTGCCTCTTAGAAGCTCAATCATAGTCAAAAACACTAAAGAAGATTGATCACAGAGCTAATATCCTTACAAAACCTAACAAACAAGCCAAACATGTTTCACAAAGCCCCTACAACAAAAAGATATATATGACTTTTGGTACACTGTGTCTAATTTTCACTATTGAGGACTGCAGAAATTGTCCTCCACAGCAGTAGGTGGTGCTATGAGCCAGATTTTAGTGTTAAATCAAGTTGTGACCAAATAATGCACATCAGAAGGTTTGAAACATCCACCTCAGTCCTTCACATTTCAGAAAATGTTTGCGATAGACTGTCTCACATTTGGTTCCTATTATTACAAAACTATGTTATTGGTAAAGTAAACACCACACCTAATTTTGGCCTCATATCTTTGGCAATTTTTGAAATGTAGAGACTGTTTTCTATTGTAATACTATATGGTACAGAAGTAGATGTTAAGGGTTTTTAAAAAATATATATATATATATTCATACTGTCTTCCTCTTGGTCTAAATGGGACATCAGAAATCTGCAGGATTTGTACATGAAGGAAATAAGTAATCTACAGTTAGCTAATTGATACCATATAAACATAGCTCGGTTAAAGATACCACTTTCATATTTTTCTCATGTATTAATGCTGACATGTTCTTTCCAGTGGTATAATTGGTTTTATATAATACATGAAGAATATGCATTTGAAAGGTGTGAGTTTTTTTATTGCCACATCACTTTTATTATGTTTTTACACCTCACATCCACATACTATGTTGTATGATCTGTAACACTGACTTTTAGATTTGACTACACGATGACACCCAGTCACAATACAATACACATGCATTTTTCTGATATTCCACTCTAATAGTAAGGTGAGAAACATGCTTTTCTTAGAGTTATGTGCATACAATAGTAAAAAAAAAAAAAAAAATCTAAATAAGGAACAGTACAGGATGTGGAGGCTTTGGAAAAGAGGCCAACTCCATATGTCAGGTTTATAAAGATAGCTTGAGATAAATATACATTTTTAGCATACATGGATGTATGTATTTGTGTGTGTATGTAGTAGGTACTTCATTTTCTGCTGCATCCCTGATGTTTGTCATAGGTCATTTCAGCAGTCACACTGTGAGGTCGTCATCTTACATTTCTGATTCTATCAGATTATATTTAGTTGCAGGACTGTGACAGTAGCCATCTGGGAACTATCATTTGTGGTGGAGCATTGTTGTGAAGCTACAACCAAAGATATTGCAATGTTTTCTTATCTTCTGTCAGTGACTTCCCAAACTTGTCATCTTTATGCACTGTGAGCTTTGTATGGAAGATATACAGAGATCTCATTTGTTCAGATTGTTGCACCGAGTTTGCAATAAGGCTGCAGTAATGAACAGCTATGGATGGAAAAGTGCTGCCCTGCTGTTTACCATATGGAGGCAGCAGGTGACTTGGTCCAGCTCAATACCTGATTTGTATTTCACTGCCTTGCTAAGCCTCAGCTAGAAATGAATTGACTTCAGGTTGCCGGTTAACTTTTCACTATTATATCTCATAGTCAGCAGTGAAGGCATGTTGGAACCCTGAGGTGTCCAACTGATTGGCTCAGTGATTGACAGCCGAGGTATACATGTGAGAGGCAGTTTGAGCATCACTCCAAATGGACATACTGCATCCGAATGCCCTCAAGTTATTTTTCAGTTTGCTCAGAGACTGATCCACCAGGTGACTAAATAGCTCTCCTGGCTGACAGCTTACTTCACCAGCATGAGGCAGATGCAACCTAAGCAGGGGTTAAGCCTCATTTGAAGGACAATTAGGCACACAGACTTCCATTTCAACAAATCATCACAGTACGCCGTGACCTTCTGTCTATCTGTACGAGTCCTGTTTATGAGGCAAACAGGGAACTATACAGTTTATCATAAAAAAAAAAAAAAGACATGGAGTGTGTTTTTCTCCACATTGTTTCTGAATTCAGGTTTGAAAAATAAATGTTTTTGAAACACACAAAGAAATTGACGTTGCAAGTGGATCTGCCATAAAAGGGGGCTTTACACCATTTCCAATTTGGCCGTCTGCAGGAAGATAATGATGTTTCACACCAGTGCCTTTTACGGTGGCTTTTGCTGAGACTGTGGAAGTGGTGTGGAGAAAATCTATCTTTTTGTGTTTCCAATTATTACCATCAGCCGTGTGTGTTTCTTTCTCCAAATGTTGAACGGAAAACCTAGTGGAAGAGACAGACTGCACATCTTATTCCATATTATGATGCATATATCCTCCTTTGGGCCTCTGGCAGTATGTATAAAAAGCACAGTTGTCAAAATAACGTGTACATTTTGGTTCATCATAGGAGACCAATGGATTCCTTGTGCTCAGTGTTGGCCTTTGACACCGTATGTCATGCTGTAACACGATTAAAACAGGCACTGAAGTGTTGCTTGATCTCCAGTGAATGGAAATTCTGCATATGAAAATAAAACCACAGATGGAACTCTTCATGTAATATGGGGGATTCTGTTATATATATAAAAAAAATTGGATTGTAAATACTAACGTTGTGTTTTGCCATATATTTGATTGATAGGTGTGTTTGTAGCGTGTGTGAACGTTAATGGTGTTTTCAATGTGCAAACCACACTGTAAATTAGGGACATATTAGGAGCACCATTCTGTGAAATCTCTGCATCAAGGTGTTTTTCTACCATTGAAGCCTAAATTATCCCCTCAGTACAAAGCAGTGAGGTCAGAGGTCAGGTGTAGCACAGCGCCTGATAGCAACATAACAGTGAGGAGCCCCTCAGATGCAATCTCAGCAAATCTATCTGTGACAGATTAACCACTCCCACAGCTTGATAGATTGTAATGTACTGCAGGCTGATTTCAGTGGTAAAAAGACAGAGGTCAACGGAGACTTTACACTCTTTGAAGTTTATTGTACCTTACTCTACACTGATTCACTCATCCACCAAAATCCATTTCAGTTGAAACATATGATACAAACTGGATGGAGAGTCCAGAAAATGTACAAATTGTCTGTATTCGTCATGTTCCATTTTCGTCAAAAAATATCACTGACTTTGAGAAGTGAAAATGGAGTCAGGCTGCACCAGTGATGATGAAAAGATTTTAGGTTCATCCAATTTAGGGGAGGTGGATCATGTGGAGTTCTGGCTATATTGCAGATGATATAGGCAGGTGACCACAGAAAGTTGAATATTTGTTCTGTCTTGTTCTGTCCTGTGCTGTTGTCTCAGTAGTGCTTAAAAGAGTGATATTAAGCTTTTTTTTTTTTTTTTTAAATGGAATTATACATTTTAAAACATTTCCCTGTGCTCAACATAAACTGTAAATGCTCTGCTTGGGTCTGAATTCTTCATTAATTCAACTCCACAGGTCCATCTTCAACACTATTT
>JAPSES010000058.1:15941095-15952250 GCA_029822895.1 Maxillicosta whitleyi
TATGATATTTGTAGTGTAGTGCTTTCTGTAAAGGTGTATCTATAGATCCAGTCTTTCTAAACCTTTCACATGATGAGCCAGGTAATTTGCCTCAGCCCATTAGGACGCCTTTATCAGACTTGCCAAGACTTATCACAGGCTCAATTATGGGTATAGTTGAAGCATTCCCCCTTGTGTCTGAAACCGTTAGTCCTATTGGATGCGTTTAATGCCTTTGTGGCTCAGTATGCACACAGATACAACAGATGAATATTCCTCTTTTAAAGATGCTGATTGTGTTTCATTGTAGTTATTCAATTGTTGTGAAGATTTATGGCCAATTCTTCATTTCCTGTCATCATTTTCCTCTTGCTAAGGATGGTAACAATGGTACTGTTGTTTATTTCTCTTAAACATGCCAGAGAATGCTCCTTTTTTTGTATTGGTCAGTCAGCTCCCATCTGCTGGTGTTTTAGCAGCTCTGACAGTCACAAGGTTTCACCTTTTATAAAAATAACACCTGAGCTAAACAGTCCTTCACAGGCCTTCTGTGGAGAAGTCAAGCTGGAAAATAAAGTAGTATCTTTGTAAATAGTCTGCGTAAAGTTTTGGAATTTCTCTAAAAGTTACACTAATCATCCATTGTCTAGAGTTGTGTAGTTCACTAATTTAGTCTAAACGGAGTTACAGTTGGAAAAACACAAATACTGAAGTCACGCATTCATCACATTCACTATAGGGTCAGAAGTATTGGGACATGTTGAATACAGAGGTCTGGACTACAAAACAATGACCAATGTCATAATATAGTTTTATATTGTGATAAAAAAAAAAAATCATTGCATTGGTTGGTTTTCTTTCAATTGTTTTCTTTGTTTCTAAATAATTTCAGAGGTGGTTTTTACTTTGATTTTTTTTTTTTTTTTTTTTAAATCCATGAATATGATTTTAAATTTTATAACTCTAAATTTTTTCTAAAATATTTTTCATACTCTGTAAATAATAATAATAATAATAATAATGATAATAATATCCTACCACAGCTGGCCATCTACTGTCTTCACATCTCACTTTTTTTAATAATGATATTTGGAAATGATATGGACACATCATGGCTACAGCTCATAAGATGTTGTGTTCATGCTTATTTGATACATAAACATCAATATGTCCATAAAGTTTAATAGGATATTTTTTTTTAGTCCAGACTGTTAGAAAAGTAGCAGTTGAAGTCAATGTGTCCGAATAATTTTGTCCACATAGTGTAGCTCATGTAGTGCTCTTTATTCCTGGTTTAAATCAGAATTAAAAAGCAGTTAAACAAACATCATATCCTCATGTTTAATGAATAAAAACTGTTGTAGTGCTCAGCAGTTTAAGCAGAACATGATCTTTGTGGTATTTGAAAACCAAGGCACCTTTTTTTTGATAGCTTTCACGGCAATCGCATTAAAAATGTGGAACATTTTTCAGCAACTTTAAATTGGGTCATCTCTCAGCACATTCTGTGGGTGCAGAGTCAGTCTGGTGAGTCACTGTACTCCAGTGCCACTCACGGCAGCTGCACCAGTTCTGCACCATGGCATTTTTCCATCAACAAGGCTGAAGCGATTAATGTATTTCTGTCACAACACTTTGGGCTGTTGAGCAGTACCTTTCTGTTTGGATACTCAGCTATGAACCGGGTGACTCGAACATGCAGGACACGCATGAGCTGATGACTCATATCTGCGCTCAATGATTGTATTTACTTTATTTTTTTAATACAACATCTTGTCTCCAAATCATCTACGTTACATTGCGGTTTATCTATGAAATGAGTCATGTGTCAAAGTTTCCATCAGGTTCAGGTCGACCTCCCCATTCTTATTTTTCTGTCTATTCCACATTTGTCATCCATCTGACAGGTATACTTAAAATTTTAAATTTCTGTTGAATCAACAATTATTAATTAATTTAACATAATGTTTAATCCTAAAGGAGTTTTATATATACAAACATATGATTTTTTTTTCATGGAATGTTGCATTTCAAACACTGTTGTGGTCTACATGGACTATAAATACTATACTTGGGTCTGAATTCTTCATTAAATCAACTCCACAAGTCCATATTCAACCCTATTTCTGAGTAATGACACCAGAAAGGTGGTTTTGAGCGCTGGCCCTTTAAATACAAATGTACCCCTCCCACACCTCCAGCTTGTTGACTGTGCTGCTCTGTCCCATTCAACCAACAACTGAACATTTTAGATAATCAGCTTGAAGTTTGGACATATTTGTATGTTGTATGGACTAAAACCACTGCTGCTGATAAACAATTACGTCGTACTCTGAGAAATGTTCATCAGAAGTCTGGACCTTAAGCCTCTCTTACATCCCGTCGTGCATGTTTAGAGATCGTGCAGACTCGGAGTTCCTGTCAGGTGTGAAGTTGTCACAGGGTGAAAATTAAATCAGAGGGGAAGTATGTTGTAAGTACTTAATGAGTGGGTGTGTCTTGCTCAAAAGGAGCAGCGCAAGTGGTCTGTACGCCTTTTTGGAAGTAGGAAGTAGTAAGGAGCACGTAAGATCTGTACTTCTGTCGCACACAATGAGTGGGTAATTATATGTGAATTGCAAGTGAAGTGTACGTTTTCAGAAATCGTACTCACGAAGTAAGAGAAACGTAAGGAGCACAGAAGTGTTAAGCAAGACAATCGTGCGTCAAATTGGAAGAACACACGGAAAGTCACAATAATATAAGAGGGTGCACTGAGTCTGTTCATCATTCACTGTTTCCATCCAATCCACAGTTTTTCATCTTTTCATGGACATCAGATATGACCCATTTGGACATTCAGAGGCTCTGTAGTGAACGTGGAAACACTGTCATCTTCTACAACATTGATTCACCAGTAAAACCCATGGAATTGGATCAATGACAGTGGATAGACACGCTCTGTTTATGTTCAGTTTTTGATAGATTTTGCTCAAAAAGTCACTTTTTCTTCTTTGAATTTACTTGGAGTTTTTATGAACATAATCAATGAATGAAACAGAAAAACACTTACTCTTTACTTAGAAATACTAAATATGGGCTAAAAATGATAATATTACAATAAATGGTGATAAATTACTTAAGAAAAGTTAAATATAGAGAAAAAAAATCATTTGCTAACCACTACAAAAGGTCTTATAAACCAACTGAATAAATTAATGTTGAGTGCTGTTTTTTTTTTTTTAAACCCATGAATGAGTAAATAATTATATAATTCATACACTGTTGAAACCTTGTAATGTAGAAGAGTAATGAACATTCAGATTGATGTTTTGTTTTTTTTCTCAGTACTGGCAAAAGAACAACATCAAACTTTTATCATTTATTTTAAAAGTGCAGGCTTTTTCAATATCACAATAATACGTGGATACACTACATTTACACAGTGGAGACTCTTGACATATCCGTCTTCTGTCTTTATTTAGCCTTTTGTCTGCTCTGTGTAACCTGATGCCTCTTCCTCATATGCTACTATCCAAACCTATGAATATTTGATCGTACAACTTCCAGTAAATGAGAACATGCCTGGGTCAATTTGATGGCTGTATGTTTACAAGTTCATTATTATTATTATTGAAATGAGAACAAACGGAGACTATTAGTAAATGATTGTACCTCTGGGCAGAAACATTGTCCAACACATGAATCATACATGACCATACATGATCAACTTCTCTGCATAATTGTCGATAAATAATGCAAGTAGTTTCTAATTTAGTAGCATCCTTTTGTTAATTTAATTGTTGCGAGGTTCAAAGTCAGACTGTCATTCGCTGAGTTGGCTTGAAATAAAGCGGATTACTTTTATGTTTATGTGGAAAGCTGGCTTGAAAAAGCAATTTTGACATAAACACAAACATAGATAAGACGCTTGTGTTTTCTTTGCACCGTTCAGAGTACATTTTTGCTTTAAATATGTAGACAGCTTGGACATAATTTACGTTATTTTTTCTGTCTGTGTTTGTTGCATTGGCAGAACTCTAAATCTCCATAAAACCTTCTGCCGTGTTTTTTTTTTTTTTTTCTTTTTTTTTTTAATATTATAGCACTGAAAGCATCAACTGTAGATACAACAGGAAAGACCATTATTGCAGTCAGATTACAGATAAAAATAGTCCCAACAGTACATATGGACACTCCAAAGAAAAGTCCATATTTAAGGTTGGAAGCAAAAACAAGGCTACTGTTAAACATTATGACAGAAGATATCAGCAGGTATTTGGTTATGAGAAAATGTGGAAAAGGTGACCTTTTACCGGGGAACAACAGAGGGAGGCTAAGTTCACACACTAGAAAAGTGAAAAAAAACAACAGTATTTTTAATAGAGGATACACAGCTGCATGTAGAAAGGAATATCAGAAGAATAATTTAGTTTTGTGTCTCCTTTTTTTTTTTTTTTTTTAATTACAATTACAAAATTACAATTACCCATACATTGCACATTTATGTAAATTTTTAGTAATTTATTTTTTAGTTAATTTTAATTTTAATTTAATTTTTAGTTATTATATCCACATTTTCTTTTGCATGCAATTCTTAAATGCCACTTTTTTAAATTTATTTCAATTTCCTACTTAAATTATTCTATTTCTTTTTTATACTTATTTTAAATTATTTTGGCAAAGTTAGATTTTCATCACACAGGGAATTTTTTTTTAATTTACTGAATCTTGAATCTCTTTAAACAATTTTCCAATACTGTTACATTTATGAGAAGTTTATCGTATGTTGAGTTTAAAACAGTATTTAAGTATTTTATTCTATCTGATTTCTCATTTCTATGCATGCAATTCTATTACAGTGTATGTGCAAATAGTACATAATATAATTTGGAGAGTATTCATTTCCAGTTTTAGCAATTATGCTAAGTTATTTATTTTTTAAATGTCCATATCTTACTTGCCCCAAGTGCCTCTAAGACTTGCACTTATCTCCACTGCAGTCATAATGCCAGAACAGGTGGTATCATTTGTTTTTTGCAGCCTGGCATTATGTAAATAGCACCATTGATTATAGCTCCTCAGCTGTCAATTTGATTAAAGGCAAAGTGGTGCACCTCGTGATAGGAGTCGCTGTGTCAACTTAATGGAGTGTTGCTAAATAAACAGTCACCTGGCCAATCAGACCAAGCTCTCAGCGGGGGCTGTGACTCTTTGCCACAGAAGAGCAGGATATGGGTTTCAGACAAGCCCAGGTCCTGATGCTTTAAGATGAGATTAAAGAGGGTCAAATTTGTATAACTACCACCTTAGGGAATAATTCAATAAGAAGAAATAATTACAGGTGTAGTTGAAGCTACATTATTGTAAATGTAATTACATAGAACAGGTAGTTCAGTAAAAGGGGTAGTGAAAATAGAGTATCAAGAATGCTCTTTTTCTGGGCAAAGAGTCTTATTTTTATTTGTTAAATAATAGGATCATGTATTTCATCAGAACAAGTAATAAAATGTATGTAAACTTTATTTTAACATAACATTCCAGCTAAGATCAGGTTGGATTTAACCAGTAACAAGTTAAAACAAAGGTTTGTGCAAAGCCTTTCATACTTTAACAGACTTCCTGTCCTTTTCCCTCTAGTTTTTTAGTCTATTTTATGTGGCGACTAGACTTTTATTATTTTTTTATTCTTCTTTTGACAGCAAGAACACACAATATTTCCCAGTTGAGTCAAATTTTATGTGTGTTTTTTCTTGTGGTCCAATGTATACATAAATGTCAAAATGAAAGCTATATTTAATGTGCATAAGAAATGATTGACAAGCTCATTATTAATATATTTTTTTTTAATCATTTAGTATTTAGCAACAGGCAGCACCTCTAGATCTAACTGTTAAAATGTGTTTCCCCAGTGACTCTTCTGCTCGATGCAAGACAATTAGGTTATATTTAAGAACATTTGGCTTCTTTCTTGTGGGGTTGTTTTCACACTGAATACATTAAAGGCGTGCTGAGAAGTATATGCAGCATGCAAATGTTATTTTAATGACGACTATAGGTTCATTAGAAGCCTTATTTAAGGGACGGTGGAAGAGCTTTGATTTTTAGCCTCGCCCCCTGTTGAGTGCTGTAACCAAGCAGTGAGATGGAAAACATCAAGGCTGACTGCAGACTTTGCACCCATTCCCCCCCACAACCCCCCCGCTTCACCATCACTCCGCCACCAGGAACCCATTTCAATGGAATACAAATTCACCCATGAATGGAAAGACAAATGTTTAGCCTGGGAGAGAGATGGAAAGAGAAGGGTGGGGGCACTTGCTGTAAAAGGCAGAGAGATAATTTAATAAGACAGTGCTTCTGAGCTGGCTCACACCCTCGCCTTTTTTTTTTTCCCCCTTTCTCTCTCCTACCTCGTGCACACACAGATGGACAGTTGGAGCAGTCACAGGCGGTGGCTTTTCAACACACAGGGGACCCCTCATGCAATAATATGCCTTTAAGCTTTTGTCAGGTGCCCAATTGCCATGAGTGCTGCAGGTTTGACAAATGGTGCTGCCAAACGGCCCAGACCCACCTAACTCTGGAGTCCCATTGTGTTGACGATGATTAGAACTGCTGGTCTGAGAGAAAGGTTGGGGATTAATACATGCATGACTGAAATGAAAGAAAAGGGTTCTGACTACTCCTGTAACTGGGTATACTGTACGTCGTGTCTGGAATGCTGTGCTTCCTAAAATAATGGAAAAAGGCCAAAATTGAGATTTCTTGCTCAACAAGAATTTTAAATGCAACCTGTTTGTGTATTCTTTCATTCATTCACTCATTTTACAAAACTTTTAGTCCTCAAGAGGGATGAGGGAGGCCATCCCAGTTACCAACAGGTGAAGGTGTGTTACAGAGCTTAATTCAATTCAATTCAATTTTATTTCTATAGCCTAATATCACAATGACAATTGCCTCAAAGGGCTTTCCAGGAATGTAATAAGGTCAGCAGAGAACACACAGCCAACAGAACACATACAACATGGACACAATCACTACAATGACTAAACATTTCCTAGCATATCCCCTGTCCTTAGACCCTCCCCTTCTCGGTGAGGAAAAACTCCCAAAAAAAAACCTGTTTGTGGGAAAACAGAAGAAACACTGAACACATGTATGATCCCACCTCCACCCAGTATAAGGTGTTTTCCACTACAGTAGTTCTGTTTAACATAATGTATTTTTATGTTTCTATAATGGTTAATCCACCTGTATATGCAAATGATAAAACAATATGCTAAAATGTAACCATTGTTGCTATCCATATATTTTCCAGTTTAATGTTTTCCAAAAATGCAAAAGGAAATGCAGCAGCAAATTACTTTTTTTTTTTATGAAGTTGTACAATTCCAGTTATTATCTTTCATTCCTGTGTAAAATTACATAAAAACAATGGCAGCAAGAATGTAAACTGTTATCTGCATCAAAGGTGGTCACACAAAATATGGACATTTTTGGTTATTATTTGTCAACAAGGACTGTGTTGTTATTCCAACTGGTCATTTTTTTAATGAATAGCAATGAAATTATTAATTTGAAACAAGTTTTTGACAAACTATGAAGTTATTTATGTTTTCTTGGTTTCATGGCAGGTGGTCTAATACATTTGTTAAGCACCGTGCACCGTACAACATCCTGGGCATATTGCCAGTTCAACAACCATTTGCTTTCCCATTAACACCCAAGGGTGATTGAGACTGACTGATTAACCTATTAAGGTGCATGTCTTTGTATGTTGGAAGGAAGTACCTGCAGAGAAGCCATGCAAACACCAGGAGAACATATAAACTCTACACAGAACAGAAACAGAACTCCACACTTGTAATAGATTAATTGTCAATAGTTCTAGTAAATGAAGACGATTGTTGAATCAAGTATTGTCTTAACTTAATATAACCAGAAAGCAATCTATTAAAATATATATATATTTTTTTAAATCAGACCACCACCCTGCTCTAATCATAGAATCTGCCGTAGTGTAGGAAGAATTTATAAATCCAGGTTTTTACCTCTAAAAGAGATTAAGTTTTTAGCATTTACCTTTAGCCAATGCTAAACATGTATTTTTAATACCTATATTCTTATACTGAAAATCAGTGCAAAAAATGAGATGAAAAAGATCATAGAACATCACCTTTCTAGCTGGAACTATTGACTAAGAAAGTTTCCATAACCACTGTGACATCACCTGTTGGTTTTTTTAACCGCCATTTTCTGAAGCCTTGATTTTGACTTTTTAAACAGACACCAAGTGGTTTTTGCAGAATTAGAAGTGATCATATGGTAAGGCATCATAAGGCATTTCCTTAAAACATTGCTAAATAAGGAAATCTTAAAACCACTAAGAAACTTCATCTTTCTGAATTTCTGTTGATGCAGTTGTTTGATAACCTTATTGTGGCTCCATAAAGCACCAGATGTCAGTTTACCTGAAAGGTGATATTAATCATAACCAGATTAATGCTAATGGTAACTAATTAGAGCTGAGTATCACTACCAGACTGGATATTATAATAAAGTTCACTTTAACGTCGATGTAACCAAATTCTTTGATGGTCTTGTTGATGTAACTTCTTAATTACAACAACATTGGAGACATTATTCAGGAAATATATATATATATATTTTAACCAGTAAATGGTAGGTCTGTCAATCAAGCCCCTCATTGGACCTAAAATTGTATTAAAAGGAAACATTTACAAAATAAACATCAGTACTTAGAAGAGTTCAGTTAAAGTGAATTAGACTAGAATGACTTCTGGAAAAATGCAAAGTACTACTGTTGTCTTTAGTGCCAAAATGTGTGTTTTCAACATTTAAGAAAATGTTAAACCAAACAAACGTTCAGAAACCTTATGGCACATATTAGTAATTTTGTCCAACATATTTCTTTGGAGCTTTACACCAACTCAATGCAAGATGAAAGAGAAAATAAATTACCTTTTTATTTTTGCCAAATTCAGTTTTGGCACCAAAGATACATTCCTAAGTATCCCTAGTGCACATTGTTTTGGAAAAGCTTAAACAAATGTGATCTATGAACTGTACCATAAACAGTTGGCAACACTTTCAGAACCAGCCTTCGCTCAGGCTTTAACCTGCTGTGTGGAATAACCTTGTATCATTATCTTTACAGCAAATGATGATCTTTATATGCACTGGTTATGGACTGTTTCCTTACTGTGTCAGGGTTATTTACTGAAGGCCTTGGTGTTCACAAGCCTTAAAGCTTTTACAGTACGTCACCTCGGTTCCTCTACACAAACCGCCCCTCACCCTGCATTACCTCCCACCTATTCCAATACAGTTTAAATTTGCGGCGGGTGCTGCCCATTTAACTGACTGATAGCGTACTGGGAAGGCAGAGGCTGATTTATTTGCTTGTTTTTCAGAACATGTCGCCCAGGCACTGTCAGTCAGCCACCTTAAAGGTCTTCTATTGAAGGAAGCCGAAAGCGAGCGGCATACTTTTTCTGGGAGGCTCGCTGTTGCCTCGGAGGCTAGTTCATGTGATTTACAGGTGCAGCGCTGAGTCAGAGGGGTTTGTAGATGGAGATAAAGATAGTCAAATGAGCGATGAGTGTGCAATGATGAAGTAAGAGGGTTCCGAGATGGCCTAAAATGGTGATGAAGGAATTGTCGACTTTTTAAAAAATATTTGACCAGCTAATTATCCTGTTATAAACGTAAATAAATGCTTTTACATTAAGCAGGATTATCATAACAGAAGACTATCTAACAAAGCACTGTTAATAATTTTTTACCACACCAGGGAGCAAACATGAAAGAATAATTTGTTCTACTTTGGCTGAAATCACCAGTCTTATTCTTTCACCTTTCATTTAATGTGGAAATGAGAGCAAAAAGTACAGCGACCCACTGTATGATTGCCCATCTAGGTTCTTTTTTTTTTCCAGAGGCCCTGTGTGGATCTAGAGTTAGCACATTTAATAGGCTTGGAGCGTCTGTTTATGGGGCATTTATCATGGCTACAGAACAATCCAGGCTGTCAGTGCGTCAGTTTGGGTGAGCTGTGGAAATAAATCAAAACTCCTCCGGCCTGCCAGAGGTAGCACACCACACACCCGCCCGTTCATTCAGACTAAAGAGATGAGAAGAACTGGGAAAGAATGGGGGGGGAAAAACACAAGGAAAGGGAGGAAAATATTACAGTGAAGTGAAAAAATGAGCAGGGGAGTGGAGATAAATGAGAGTTTGGAGAGATCTTCAGTCTCTGTTTTTGTAGCGGTGATGTAAGTGTGAAGACAGCTTTTGGCCTAGTTGCAGATGCCAAGAATGACTATGTGCTGAGTCATGTACTGTATGCTTTGGTGTTCCGCCTTTTATGCCGCATTTTATAGCTCCTCAACTCTGCATTTTTAATGTTTTTTTCAGTATCTTCCTTTAACATCAGTATAAGATGCCAGTTGAAATAATGCTGAGTTCAGATGAAACAATAGGACTAAAATGGTGCTGACCTGACAAATGTAGGGCATCTGAACTGACAACAACCATTACACACAATCCACTGTTTTATCCCACGTAGTGTACTACAGTGGATGATAAATGTCCACTAGCGCCGCAAAAATCCAAATCTTACCAAGTGTATTTTTCTCCTTTCTAGTCAAAATATCCCACCACACTTAAAATAGGACATACACATCTAAAGAGTAACTTTCCAGTGAGATATAAGTACTTATATGTTAGAGAATATATCTTGAAAATCGTATTTCCATAAATCTTACCAATATCGTTTTCACTTGTTCCATTAGCAGATTATTTTGTGCTTTAATTTAAAAATTTTTTTATTAAATATGACTGACTAGAAATTAAAAAAAGATACACCTTTTTTCCAATGAGCAAAGGGAACAATTGAAAAGACAAGCAAGCATAATTGGGTTGGTTTCTTTGCAGTGGCAATCTAGTTTTTTTTATGTATAAAAATTAAACCTTTAAGCTTTCCACAAAACTGAAACAAAATAAAATGCAATTTAACCCATAAACACCAAAATATCTACCAGTGACCAACTGTATTTGCTGATATTAAAAAAAAAGTACCTGTTGATCCACTAATCCTATCAATACATGTAAATAATTGGTGTAAAATATAGTTTGTCATCTTTTCATGTTCATCAGATATGACCCATTTGGA
>JAPSES010000058.1:15969807-15982443 GCA_029822895.1 Maxillicosta whitleyi
TAATACAACCAGAGGAGCTGCATGTGGATGGTAGAAGTGCGGAAAATGCTGGCAAACTCTCATCGCGATTAAAAAAATATTCACAATTTACATTAATCTAATCATGATTAATGCAATAATATTCCCAGCCCTAGTTAAAATGAAAGTCCAGGTGTGTGTGTGTATATTTCTGTCTTTGTACCTTTTTAAAACCTTTTTTTTTTTTTTTGCTAATCTCTATTGTGGAAATAGTTTATCTTTTTCATTTACTTTTAATTTCAGTGTATTCAATATTAAAACTCATCAGGGTTATTTAACAGCAGAATGTTTTGCAGGTACTAATGACAAAATGCAAACTTGAGTTTATGATGAACAACTTTCCTCAGTTGTTTTATTAGACTCATTTGCTGCTGGTTATGTTTGCATTATTATTCAATTACGAGGTTTGTAATGAAATCCAATGTGCCAACTCCCATGGTCAAATAATAATTAACATTTGCTGTTTCAACACTTAATTGCTGTAAACAAACTAGTGTTCATGTACTATCCAAAACTAATACAATAGCAGTAATTTATATAGTTTCTATTAAAATACATCAAATTACTCTAGAAACAATCACCAGTAACCACATGATGTAATTAATGTGTGATCAGAGGTGGTTTACAGCAACTCAGTTACACTATCTTGTGTTTTTTTTTTTCTACTGTGTTTACTGTAGTTCTATGTAATGAAGCCTATGGTGATTAATAGCCTTTATTTGTCCAAATCTGCTGATGGAAATGCGCATAATTGACATTTATATTAACATATTTCCTTCAGACGTGCTTAAGAACTACAGGAACAGAGCTATTAGAGACAACAACTGTGACGTTCCAACTCAGGAAATAGTAAAAATAGTAACATATGGGAAACGATACATATTAAGAACATGAACGCAGATATTCTTAGACTTAAAAAACAAAAGTTAGTTCAGAAAATGAAGTATATGGCACCTCAAAGGCAGAGATCTCATTTCTGATACGGGCAAAAATGACAGACACAGGCAGTGATGTCTTCAGGCCTTTTATTGGACGCCAAAGAGTTAAATCGGCAGCAAATGGAAAAAAAAAAAAAAACACCAAAAAAAATCACAAATCACACCTTCAAAAGGACACGGCACCTTTCCTTTTTGGGTTTTTATGCTTCTCTGGACCTCACACATGTTCCCACACTATTCAATATGTCCAGATGAAACCTTGCATTAAAGTGTTGAGATGTTTGGCTGGAAACTACCAACTATTTAATGAGTCACACTGTGGGTATTTACAGTTTGTGCACTTGACATTTATTTACAATACATATACGGTCTTTACATAATAGTAAATATAAAGTCACTCAGGTTATTTTAAGAAGAGTTAAAAATCACAAAAACACAAAACAAAGGGGAATTTTTGCATATTAATCAAAAAATGTCTGACTTCCTGTTTGAAACCAAAGACAGGAACACTTATGGAAACTTACTTCCTGTTTCAGAGTCACATGGTTTCTCCACTGACCCGCCTCTAGATTCAATGTTTTCTCATATTTCCACTTGTACTTTTTCTCCCATATCACAAAAGCAAGTCCAAGACCCATTTTCCCCACTTTTGTATCTTTGGAACACTGTGACATTGGTACAACATTTCAGTAACAAGCTCTCACAAGGCAAATCTCATTTGAATGAGATCAAAACAACTAAGAAAATGGCACGAATGATACTTTAACCCTTTTAAGACTGCCATTAAAAAAGACTGCCTAGGTGTCTTCATGGTTTCTTTACAATAAAAGTGTCAGAAAATGTTTGTTTTTTGTACTTTTGTTTTCAGGAAGAACTTAACTTTCAATATCTGGCCATTAATTATCATTATTATAAATCATAAATTCTTAAAACTGTGTGCTTTAGTAAAAAAAAAAAAAAGAAAAAAAAAGAAAAGAAGAAAACGGACTTGAAGTTTTTTGGCATATTTATTATCAGAAACAACTGTAACTGTGTTCAAAAGTGAAATCCTTTGTTCCCTGTATATTTGTTATTCTTATATTATTTACTTTTACAGTCTTTTACATGAAACCTTTTGAGGTATCGAAATAAACATCTGCTCACATGTGCTTTTAGAACATTCAGTATCCATATTGTGGCTTCATAGTTTTGTTATTGTGTAGAAGTCTCTTAAACACTTCCTTTCTACTTGAGTCCAATACTGCTGCCATAAAGTGTTGTATACTGTCAGAAAACTCAGGATCTCAGCTTTTTGATGCCATTTGAATTTTGTGGGTCGCACAAACAGTTCAGGAGTCACAGTAATTTGATTGAAAGATTCATCGTTAAAGGTTTAAATGATGATGACCTGATGTTAGAACATAATTATTTTATTCACACCTTTTTAGTCCACTTTCATCCACCTAACGTTCTCAATCCGTGACTACTCCCTCTCAGGACACATGACGTGTGGTGTTTTACGTCACTGGTAATGCAGTCACTGCCTCATCTTTGTAAGGGGAGGGGTGCTTTACTGACACTTTACCTGCTGAATGTGTTACATCTAAGCTTCATTTCTGACATTTTTTAGGCGGTGATACTGATCCATTTGGCTACACCAAACCCAAACCACATTAAATATTAAAATTTTGTTTTGTGCATTTCGGAGCACGTTTATCCCCTCAAAAGTCCACGTCTTCAGTACAGTATAGATCCAACGGGGCCTGAGCACTAATTGGTGGAATATGCCAGAGCCTGGTTGGCATAAAACGTGTTCTGAGAGCCTCAGTGAGTGCTGCTCGTCTCTGTTGACTGAAGTGTGTTTTTAATGCAGGCGTGGAGCTGAATGTCACCCTCCTGTGGCTCCCGCCTCCCCGGGGGCTCTCTCACTGTGTGACAGCAGGGCCTCGGCCGCCCACACCCACTCGTGCCTTCTCCTGCTGGATTGTCTGTCGGTCTGTCTACCCCCCCCCCCCCTGAACCCCGCGCTGTACGCAACAGATCGGCACACCGGCGGCGCTGAACGGCACTCAGCTTCTTCATCAGCCTGTCACACAGGCTCAGTCGCTCTGACTCACAGTGTTTATCGCAGCCGCAGGCGTGACACTAGAAAGCGTATGACAACCGGCTTTGTGTGTGTGTTGTACGCCACTGTTATTCTCATAGGAGTCATTACTTGGGTGATCTCTTCGGGTGCCCCAGAATCTCCCATATTTGGAGTCAGTCTTCTTCTGAACCTGCCGGGAGCGTCGAAGAGCTCAGTTCACTGAGCTCGTTGTTCAAAACAAATCATGGTGTCTCCTTGTGCACCTTAGCCAAATAGGGTTCACATCAGGAGTGACCGGTCACACATTAGTGGAATTGAATTGAACTCGCTCTGTGTTTCTCAGTTGATAGTGACAGCAGAGAGGAAGAGCTAGACGAGCAAAGAGAAATGTACTTCGGGGCGGTGTCTGTGTATGTGTGCAGTGTTCTGGAATTGTTCCAGCAATCTCATTCGTCCTTTTCTTGACAGAAATTAGTCATGCATGAGATTAACAGGATGGAATTTGGTTTAATACCCGCAGCTTCGGCACCCTCCGCTGATGTCAATAAAATGTATTTTAGGCCAAACAAAGCCTATTGATCCTTCACGAGAAACAGTATGATAGGCCATTAATGCCCAAGCGGGACTTTGATGAATACAAATGAAGTGCACATTGGACGGGAATCCTGTCAATGAATGAGACTGAAATATTACTTTGAAGCGTCTTTATTCTTGTTTCTGGCAAATCCCATCGAGTTCCGTTTTTGTATCGAGTGTAAAACAAAGGAGCCTTCCCTCCAACACTGCTAATCCTGTCTGTCTTTTTTTCTATTTCTAGATGTGTTGGTGAATGGGAAGCCATGTGATTGTGACGTCGTTGCTGAATGTAAAGTAGGCGATGCTGTGACCCTGGAGGTAAAACTCACCAATATGAGTAAGAACTCCGTTGGCCCCCTGGCGCTGACTGTGGTGCCGTATCAAGACTTCCAAAACGGGGTCCAGAACTACGATCTGGAAGATGCTGTGACTTTCATCGGCTCCAACACCTTCCACATTGACACGGTTGGTACACATTGTATTAAAGTTAACCTCTGCAGGGTAAAGGTACTTTTATAGTAATCACTTCCCTTTTTAAATAAAGTTATGGAAACTTGACAAAATACCTTTAAAGAAACACAATACTTTTGTGTTGACTTCCAATTTATTCAGTTTTTTTCCTAAATCAAACCTTTCTAAAGTGATCACCATTTATAATATTATCCTCTGCAGTTTGCATTTTTCACAGTGAATTGGGTATTTTCTTATATTATCTTCAATGATCATGTAGATGTTCATAAAAACTCAGAGAATACTGAAGAAAAAGTGTGTTTTTCAGCAAAATATATCATTAAATGACCATAAACCAAGTGTCTCCATCCATTGTTATTGATCAAACTACATGTGTTTTACTTAAGAATCAATGTTGTAGAAGATGACAGTGTTTCCACGTTCACTACGGAGCCTCTTAATGTCCAAATGCGGTCATATCTGATCACCATGAAAAGATGACAAACTGTATTTTACACCAATTATTTGCATGTATTGATAGGATTAGTGGTTCGACAGTTACTTGAGATTTTAGATCAGTAAACGCTCTTGTTTGCTGGTGTTTGTTTAGGTCTTTGAATTAAAAAGCTAGGACCAATTTTTTATGTTTTTAAAAATAGAAAAATCCTTGGTTGATGCAAGAACGAAGATTTTCTTGCATTAAAATGAAGATCGAAGTATTAATGAATGTTCTCTACTTAATGTTGGGTAGTAGCAGGAAGTAATTTCTGTGTGTGTGTGTGTGTGTGTGTTATATTGGTAAGCAGTGTTACTCACAGGGGGTTCGTTAGGTTTTCTCTGCGTAACACACTAACATGATGGCCTTTCGATGTTAATTGCCTTAACATGGTATTTTGTGTTGGGATTTCCTGCTGCATTAATAGAGGTGTATTCAGGATAGTCTCACATAACCAGGCCTATTACTGTTCCAGTGCAGGAGAAGACAATCTGCTCTGTGTATCTAGATTCAGCGTCATCGTATGAATCACACTAGTCTTCGACGGTTCATACCACAGGATGCACCTAAGCACCTTTACAACACTGCGTGTGGACAGAGCTTTTTTTGGGTGAACATTTGTGCAGCAGGAAGTAAATGATTAAATCAGCGTTAAAAAACACGTCTTTCCCAAAATGTATAATTTTCAATGTGTAGTTGCAGCTTAGATGTCGTTTCATGTAGCGAGTGGGACAGTAACAGAGAGAGAGGGGAGGGGAGGGGAGTGCCAAGTGAAATATTCGTCCAATGACAGGATTATTCCAACAGAGAAGATGCTGGGACCCAGACTAAGAGGGCAGTAAATGGGAGTCAATAATGTAAACACAAGGTTAATGGATATTTAACCTGTGTGTACGTGTCAGTGGCCTCTACTTGGATCATCCAAATATATAGGAGTAGCTCTATATATGTACAGTATGTGTAGCATTTTAGCTTTTATTCTGAATTTATCTGTCTGAATCTGAATAGAGGTAAAGCTAGCAGGTTAAATAAATAGTCAATTTATTAATATTAATACTATTAATAGTCCAAGTGAAACTAAAAAGCCATTATAATAATGTATAATAACAGTTTAACCTATAAAGACCCAAACAGTGAGTGGCGACCAAAACCATTTTCTGAGCTAAAATATTGAATAACATCAGAACAATTAATCCTATCAATACATGTAAATAATTGGTGTAAAACACAGTTCGTCATATTTTCATGGTCATCAGATATGACCATATTTGGACATTCAGAGGCTCTACAGTGAACGTGTAAGCACTCACTGTCATCTTCTATAATAGTGATTCACCTGTAAAACCCATTGAGTTTCATCTTAACCAGAGTTTCCTGTTTAAGGCTCATTTATCCTCACTTTACGTATGTAAATATTCAGTTTCTAATGCTGTCATGCGTCACTGTCTTTATAATTCTGTGCGTCCAGTGCATTGGACGATCAATCAATCCAACAGAGTAACATATTGGCTGACTACCATGAAGAACAGTAACATTTTTCGAGTTTTGAGAGGAAGAAAGTCGATAATAACAAACATGGCGATGACAGAGGAGGTTTTACTCATGTGGATACTAATGTTGATATTCTGGTAAATCTTGTATAAATATATCAGTAATTTTTCACTAACTTTCACAGTCGCTCTTTGAAAACTTCTGCTATTTATGGTCATTTTTCTGTTCAAATCTCAACACTTCCTCCATTACTGCTCCGTACTCTCCTTCCGGGTGCGCATTTGCAAGCTCCCAGAAAACTGATAGAATTACATACAGAATGTACACAGAGGACAGACAGAACGCTCCGTCCGTATCCGTGTGTGTCTTTGACATAGAGCATAAATGAGCCCTTAATCTGTTAATCCTGCACCGTTTATTTCTAGTCTGAATCACGTTGATGTAACACAAAACAATAGACTAGACAACAGCAGAAGCTTCATTCATACGAAGCCAAGTCATAATCAGAAAATAGTAAATAAGATATAATTTGTATCCACTGCTTCATAATGTGACCTTTAGCTCATTCAGTGTGTTTTATCAGTAGAGAAATAATATTTATAATAATACTGTTGGACCTACTTATCAGTAGTTTAGTGGTGCATAGTTTGTTTGCATTTGTCTGTTGTTTAATTAAATTATTTATGACGTACAATACTCTCACGCTGGTTTTTAGATATTTTTAGATATATGTTTTTTTTTAATATATTTAAGTGGTTTTTATTTGAGCTGGTGTTCTGTTTTCCAAAAATTGATTTTGTTGAGCTTTTAGCGGCAGGTCTTCGTGTTAGTGAATGTATAAGATGTATATATTACTATTATAAGTGTTGCCTAGTATTACCATGGCAACACAGACGGAACAGGGTTTAAGAGGCCACATAAATGTTAAATAAATAAAAATAAAGCAGTGTAAGAAAAAGCTCCAAAAACTTCTATTATACTTGTGTCTATTTATAGCGGTGGTTTTCAACTGCGGTCCTCGTGACCGCATGTCCTGCATGTTTTAAATATTTCCTTCTTCCATCACATCTGGACACCATTACATCATTACATACTTCTGCAGAGCTGGATGATGAGCTGATCATTAATTGATTCAGGTGCGATGGAAGAAGGAAGTATCTAAAACATGCAGGACATGGGGTCACGAGGACCGGAGTTGAAAACCACTGATTTATAGAATCAAAGAACCACCATGTTCAATAAAGTTGTACAAACTAGGACATGATCCACACCATATTCTCACTTATTATCTCATAAGCACCTCAGAAATGATCCTGAGTACAGCCGTCTCCCCTGTATTGAACATCTGTGTGTGTTCTCAGATTAAAGCTGACTTTCTCCTACTACCCCCTCCTCTGTCGTCTCCACTGTTGTCGTGCCAGGTTCATTAAGAAACTGGCAGAGTGTTTCCAAAGGTGGCGGCTCATGATACTTACCGCTGTGATTCTGGGTCATGTTACAGGTTCAACCCAAGGAAAGTTCTGTCTGTGTCGGCGCCCTGCTCTTCCTCTACACTGGAGATTTCTACCTTAACATCAAGTTCCAGGACGACAGCGCTGGACGGGAGCTGCCTTTAGCCTGGTTCACGCTGCCCAGTGTTCACGTGAGAGCCCTGGATACTCTGCTGCAGGCGGGGGCGTGAACACCTCCACGCTGAACGGAGAATAAAATGTTAAACAATTGATCACACATGTAAATACCTTACAAATTAAAGTTCGTGTAAATACCATTTGCTATGGCATCTATACAGTGGCTCATAAGTTCTCTCCATAACACCAGAACCCTTTATGCTTTAAATAACATCACCGTTTGTTACAGTCATATTTTGGACTTTGACTAGATTTACAGAGCTGTGCAATGATCTTAGGCCACTAGCAAAAATAAAATGACTGTAACATCTTGTGAATCTCTGTGTTTGTATAGGCACAAGTAGATGTACGCAAACAGAATTAAAGACAAAAATACATTTCAGAAAAAAAAAAAAAACAATTATGTTATAGCATCTGGAGCATTATAAGATAAAATAAACCAACACAAGAGAGAAAAAGATGTACTAAATCCAACACAGGCCATACTAAATACTGACCTTTATCTGCGGAAGACATTTAGGCTAGTCCATTTTATTTTTGGTGTTCCACTGCTGTGTGCACAGGTCCTGCATTTATTTCTTCTAGGAATAAAAATGCATGTTCATGTTCAACATACCTAAAGGTGGCCTTAGACATTCACACAGTAATGGAGGTGGCACTGGATTATATGTGGAAGAAAAGTACATTTAGTCAGTGTCGTCTGTCACCAGTTGACAGTATGGCCTTTGAAAAGACCAAACCGAGCCAAATGCAGTTAATTATGGTATGAGCTTTTTCATGTTAGCCAGTTTTACGTCCACAGCTGCCATAACATAGATGCTCTTTTTTGCAGTTAATTGTAAAATTATACAAATGTGTTTCCCTGAATGATTGATTTGCTTTAGCTTTGGCTACAGCTAGTTTGCTAAATGCTTATTAGCTACCTTGGCTAGCTTTTAGCTGTTTGCATAACTGAACACAATAAGTAGTTTTTTGTTGACCTGCAAGTTATTTTCTTTAATTTTTTTCTGAAAAAATCTTTAACACAAACATGTATTTTGTTGGAGTCTGTTTTATACCGGGAGCTGTTGTTGACATTAGTTAACACCATGGCTAAGCTAACAAATGATGGATAATGTCAACAGAAAACAACACAACTATGAGTCCACGCCCATATAGTAAACACGGAACCTTTTTCACACACAGTGCCATTTATTTACTATATTCCTGCCACCTGGTATTTCTTTAATGAAAATATCTGTGCGAAGAGAAGAAAACATTAGCATTAAGCTAAAGATGGCTGAACCCTTAATGAAGGAAAACACTGGAAACTTTCATTTGTTGTGCAAGTCATTTCTACTTTTTTTTTTCTTTCTTTTTATTGCTGTATGGACATTTTGTTTTGGCTACAATGAGATAGATCTGAGTTTTGTTTTTAGATAGAAATGATCCTTTTGTCTGTCACATTATTGCTGTAAATAAATGTTCAAAAGAAAGCAACTGTTGGTGGAGTTTGACATTAGGCCGACTTCCATTTTCATTTCCAGCCTAATGTATAATGAAATAGCTTTTATCACCGCAGCCTTTTGTTAAGTTCTAGTCTGACATTTCGGTTTGTTGAATGCTTTGCTCTGTATTTTCTGCTGCAAAGGGAGTAAAAGGATTGGTGTGTGTTAAATATTTAGCTTAGTATAAAACATAATAGTCATAGTCCTTCTTCGACTGGTCGTTTTATGTTCAGTGATCCACAGAGGAAAGCAACGAGTCCAAGTGGGAACCTGAATCAGCCATCTTCTTTGTTGTGTCTTCAGCTTCAAGGTGATAAGGTGATGCCGCAGGAAGATTATCCTCGGTGTCGCCGGGGTGGGAGGGTGGAGGCAGGGCTCGGTGCTGGTTTAAGGTTTATAAGTGACTTTGAAAGGGGAAGAAAAACACTCCATTCCCTCTGTCTGAGCACAGGAATTATATCCAAAGACCATCCATTTGTTCGTCTGAACAGACATACAAAGAAAGCTATGAAAAATATTCAACTTTTAGGTGTATTTCAACTGTAAAATATCATATAGCAAAGGTGAAAGCATTAATCTATTAACTCAACATAGTGATCACATTTAACTCTGATCTACAAATATCTTTCCCGCTTCCCCTTTTGCTCCAGAGGTGAAAAATAAACCAGTGGATGCAGAGTTCTGAAGCGCGCAACACAAACAATCACAAAGTCATGACCTCCACGCTTATTGATTTGTTTATCTATTAACTTATTTGATTAAGAGTCGTGTGTCTGTGTGCTTGTGCAGGCTTCCAAAACTCATTTCGTTATTTAGAAATTAAAGCACTTATAATTGGGTAGACATGATGAAACTGTCGTGTCCCTGGATGTTGGTGTCGGTGCGAGGAGATGAGCAAATATGCATTACTTATTCTGAATTTTCTTGTCTGAACCGTGTAGCGATATCATCCCTCCTTTAGTAAAGGAAATCCCATCTTATCGGTGTAAATTACAAAACCAGACTGCAATTAAAAGTGTCTCCCCTTACTGAAACATAGATTTGCCTGCTTTACTTTAATTAAATTCTGGCGTCTGTAAGGAAACCTCATAGCAGAAATAAAAAAAAGTGAATAAAACTGCTTCCAGAAAGAGAATTACTGCCGGAGAAGACAAGTTTATACATTTATCAACATTTTGCACATGCACTCTCTATCCTGAGGTTGTTGATAAAGTCTGGACCCTACAGCTGTGCCTCATGGGAACTTATTTTAAGCAAAAATGGTGAGAAACAAATTCAGTTTTAATCTACTTTGATGTTTGTCAATTTTATAGGTAATTTTACAAGAAAGTTGCAGTTTGTGGTCAAATTGTTATAAGATAAGACAGGTGTGTTTAATGAGTTCAATCCAGCAGTAATGTGGACACATTTGGTGTTCAACAGTCTCTGTCATATAAGCAGAATAACTTATATCCATATATTATACACATTTAAGTAGGTATTTTTAAGCACTTTAACATTATGTATAAGAACATTAGGGGAGATGCAATTTTTAGGTGAAAAATGTCAAATTTCTGCTCAGTAACATATGGACTTAAAATGGACAGAAACTTTAAAAACATGCAATTCTCAACATAAATTGATCTTAAGATGACAAAACCTTATAGACATTATCTTCAATTATGTTGAAAATACATTTTGGAATAAAATATTAAAAAGTCTTTGTTTTATTGACATGAGAATTGTGGTAACATGTGGACAGGTTGCCATAGTAACAGATGGACAACCCTTTGTCATCATATGCATCACCCAAAATGTTGATTCATTTTTAAAACAACAAACCAGATATGATCACCATGTTTTATTTAATGTATTTAACACTAACACAGAGTTATTTATAACTTGTGCAGGTCCGTACTGATGCAGGTAAATAACAAATACAGTCATTTCTCTGTAACAGTTCACAGATAGTTTGTTTATATGTGACCAGTGGATGAATTCACAAACTTCATCATTCAGATTTTTATTTCTTTAAATATCAGACAGTCTTTTCATGTGTTTTTGTTAATGTAATGCAGCCTAGCAGAAGGTTCAGAAAGAAGGTTCAATACTTATCCTGTACTGTGTAAATGGTGTGTAAATTAAAAAGGATAACAGTTCCATAAAATACAGATATTTAGCTAAAACATGAGCCCATTTGATAAATGATGTGTGTAAATGTAATTTATCCTGTTGTTTGGCTTGATCTGACCCTTGTACACAGTTTTACATAATACAATATATAGTGAAATGTTTCTTTGTACTTACAGCCTTTAGTAAAATAGGAAAAAGACATGCAGGAAAGAAGATAAAAATGTGTGTGCTTCATATATATATATATATATATATATATTTATATAAGTAGTAATAGTATGTATAAACAACTGACAGTGTTGTAGAACAGACTGATAACATACAAACACAATGACTACACATCTGACAATCACAGCAGTCAATGAATTCTCATTCCTCTACAGCAGGGGTGTCAAACTCATGTTAGTTCAGTTCCACATTCTGGTGTCAGTGTTGGTATCATATGTGAGGAGATGCAGTTAATTTCAGCTGGTGAACATTAAAGTATGTGTTACTTTATTATTCTGACAACAAACTGCAACTTTTAACTCTTATAGAATTACATGTTAAACTGACAAACATTAGACGTGTAAATTGTAGCACAATGGACTGTTAATATTTTTCTGATGTTTTTCTGTCTTTATATTATGTCTGTTTTCCCTTAACATTAATTCTTCCGCTGCATATGAACTTGCTCTCTACACTTGAGGACATTTTCCTCCTGAGCTTTATTAAATGTGTTCAAAGTGCATCAAGAAAATAGCTGCTTTGTCTTGTACGTCATTCTTTTGTAAGTCAGACAGGGCAAATTTCACACAGCACCACCAGAGACAAGTGGTGTGTATCCTAAAGAGTCTGTGGTGTTGGTACAAATTTCACAGCATATTAATGTTAATGCAACTTAATGCTGCCTTTCTTAAATTCCCTTTTGTGTTTATAGCCATGAGTTTCAGTCCTCGTGTTCAGGCTTTTCCTTTTCATAACAGCAGAACATCACATTTTATTCATAAAGACCCAAAGATCCACCATCGATCAAAAGCATCTACTAATCTAAACTGATCCAATAACACTAAATAACACATACATCAGTGGCCACTTTATCAGGCACACCTGGTAGAAGAAAGGTGTACCTAATAAAGTGGCCAGTAACTGTACAATCCATTTAATAAAAAAATAAAATAAATAAATCTTGGATTTAGTAACTGTAATAAAATTTTGTTCAACCGAAGACCCACCAGCGACCAAAATCATCTACTCATCTATAATGTTTAATACCTGTTGATTCAGTAATCCTATCAACTCATGTAACTAATTGGTGTAAAATACAGTTTATCATCTTTTCATGATGACCCATTTAGACATTCAGAGCATAGACCGCGGAACGTGTTTGAACAAG
>JAPSES010000058.1:15983568-15994652 GCA_029822895.1 Maxillicosta whitleyi
TACAAATACACAAAACATTCAATAACAGATAATAATATTGTTAAAACTGCACTTAAGACATTTCAGGTTCATATTTCTTCACATTATTCATATGTTTTGCAAAACTGTACTTTGTTTTGGTGTAAATACATGAAAAATGTTTACACAGTTGTGAGTATTTATTAGATATTATGGTAGTATTTTACTGATTTGACCCACTTTAAATTGAATTGTTCTGTCTATGAAACTGAACTAAAATGATTGTTAATATATTAGTTTAATTTTAGCATTTCAAAGTCATCATGAGGGCCCCAGGACCGCATGTTTGACACCCCTGCTTTACAGAATTAAACAACAGTCAAATAAACAGTTGCAGGAGTTGCATTATTGTCCTGTTTATCCCCCGTCCTTAGACCCTGATTCTCAGCAAGAAAAAATCCCAGTGGGAAAAGAGAAACCTGTGGAAGCACCACTCTGCAGGACCGTTCCACTCCCACGAAAGGTTAACTGTATATACTGTATATGTAAACTAATGCTATGTAGCCTTAACTGCTTCTAATTGTATCAACGCTTTACTTCTTACCCAAGGACAAATATTGAAAAATAGCTTTTTTTGCTAATACTGGCACATGTACAGAAATGTTCATTAATGTGTACTTTCCCTGCTCAATTAATAAATAAACACAGCAAAAAAAGTGCAGCGGTGTGATGAAAGAAACACACAAATTTATGCATTTTATTGTAAACAGCTTAATCGTTTAATTGACAGTTTAATTCAGTTTTAATGTGTTATAGTTTGCGGTTAATAGCCACAAAAACATGACCAAAGCCCCTGCAACACAGACGGTTACAGCTGCTGACGACACGGTGAATTATTTCGGAAACACATTTGTCGCATCTGTTTATGACCCACTAAACCTATGAATACATGGAAATAATTCAGGTAAAATGCAGATTCTCAACTTTTCAGTGACAGACATGATTCATTTGAATGTTCAGAGACTCTAACAAATATGGAAACACTGCCTTCTCTTACATTTATTCACCTTTATTTGATAAATAATAATAGTTTGACACTTGTTTTATATTCAGTAAATTGTGTATTTTGATGAAAAGTCATTATTTCTATGTTTTGGTAGAATAACCTTTGGATTTACTCTGGGCTTTTTTGAACATCTGCATGATAAGTAAATTAAATATAGGAAAATACTTACATTTTCACTGAAAAATGAAAAAAAATGCAGAAGATAATATTATTTTAAATGGTGATAAATCATGTGTCAAGTCACCAGAAACATACTTACAGGTATTTAAGGATTAAATAGTTTATATGATTTATTGGGTTAATAATGAATACATTTGTCTCTTGCAATGATTCATATTCCACTATATTTGTATTATTTTATTTAAGTTATGTAGCCTCATGATCAGAGATCGTTATGAGTGCAACAAGTTCATTTCTTTATTTCGTGTGCTTCCCAAACTCTTCCCTTCTTTTCCGACTCCTTCACAGAGTCAGTAAAACATAAATATGCATTAGAAAATCTTTTGTATTTTTGGTTTCTGATGAAACAGTCCTGTCCATTCTGCTTTCAACCACAGTTCAAACTCTAAATGTGTATTTATTTTGCATATTTATTCTGGAAGGTTGATACATTTCAGAATTCCAGTGTTATTTCACGTCTCCGAGTTCATGCAACCAGCAGATAGTGACTGAAAAATGAACATTTGTAGACAATAATATTACTGTAAATGGTAAGAAATCACTTAGGAAAGGTCAGATGTAGAAGAAAATTCATTTGGAAAGCAGCTCAAAAATAGCTCCATGTCTTTAAGGGTTAATACGTACAATATAAAAATCAGTTATGAGGATTTGTGGATCTTTTATTAATTTCCACATTTCCTTTTCCTCACATTTTAGGAGAAACAATGCCATTGCAAGGTCCATTTAGAGCAGAGGTGTCGAACGCATTTTAGTTCAGGGGCCACATTCAGCCCAATATGATCTAAGGGGCCCGGTCCAGTAAAATAATAACAATGAAAAATGTTTCATTAAATTATAATGTTCACATCTACAAAGTTTTCTTTAAAATCTGAATAAATAAAAAATGAACAACTTGAAATGTGTTAAGAAAAATAAATGCAATTAAAAAAATTATTCTGCCTCAGTTTATCATTTACATAAATTTCAATAACAGAATAATGGTAAAATTACAGAGTTTTTATTTACACATTTCAGGTTATTCACCTTTTTTTTTTTTTGTAAAAGTTTAGTTTGTTTATGTAAACATTTTCATGTAATTTGACTTTTTTTTTTTTTTTTCCACCAAAACAAAGAGAAATGTACTGAGTGACCCCCCCTGAAAATGGGTTTAACACCATTTAATCTCTTATCTTCAGTGTAATTTTTACATTTCACAAATTCATCCCACAGGCCAGATTGGACCGTTTTTTACAGGCCAGTTTTAAAACATGAACTATATGTTTGACACCCCTGATTTAACCCATAAAGATGTGGTACGACTTTTGTGTCAGTTCCAAAATTAATTTTTCTCTCTATTTAATATTTCCTAAATCATTTATCACCATTTTCTTATAATATCCTACTCTGCATTTTTCATTTTTTCAGTAAAATCATCTATTTGCCTATATTTAATTCACTGATCATGTAGACGTTCATCAAAGCTCAGAGTCAAGTTGAGGGTTATTGTATCAAAAATAGAGAAAACTGAAGAAAAAGTGACTTTTTTAACAAAGCTGATCATTAACCAAACATAAACCCAGTGTTTCCATCCACTGTCTTTGATCCAACTCAATGGGTTTTACTGGTGAATCAATGTTGTAGAAGATGATAGTGTTTCCATGGTAACTCCAGAACCTCTGAACATCCAAATGGGTCATATATGATGATGATAAAAAGATGACAAACTGTATTTTACACTAATTATTTACATGAATTGATAGGATTAGTGGACAAACAGTTATTAAACAGTTTAGATCAGTAGATGTTTGGGCCTTTAAAGCTATCGATGGTATGATGCTTATCTGCAGATGAAGTTGTACGCGAAGAAACAGAAAACTCAATATAGTTCATGAATTAGCTGATGTGGAGCCTTCAATCACATCAGATTATCTTCATCTAAACAGACACTAATCCATTAAAAACCAACAGCAACCAAGAGGAAATAACGGAAAAGAAACGGCAGCTAAAACATAATTAATACAGGATTTCCACATTTTATTTGTTTGTAGAAGTCCATCTGTTAGTACCGGATGACAGACATGATCGTGGTTTTCTGTGATTGAGGAGATGGTGAAGTTCTTGTGCGTTGATGTCAGTAAACCGTCACATGTCACTTACATAACAGTGAGTCTGCGGCAGCGACACACTCTGCTCAAGAGCACGGCAGAGGGCAAAGGTTTACAACGTTTGTGGAAATGCAACCTTTATTTTGGAGCATTGTTTTGTATCCAGGGGGAGAAAAAATGATAAAAAAAAAAAAAAAAAAATGCCAAGCTGGTGGGTGAAGATGTGACCCTGGTCCTGCTGGATGCATTCGGTTCATGTCGTTCACCTTCAACCACAAAACAAAAATGTGTTTTCACAGCAGATCCACATTAACCTGCAGCAAAAGTCAACACTGACCATTTGTCCACAGTGTGTAGAAGTACACTGAATGAAGTATAATGCACTTATGTATGCATTTAAAATAATATTATTCAGTTAATTACAGATGGACCATCACAGGATATAGATTATAGATGTAACAACTGATTGATGATAAGTAATAATGACATCCATAAACCTTTTGAACCTTATGTAACACGTTTTTAAAGCATGTCATCTTCAGTAGTTTCATTGATGATTGACAGTCAGATCTGAATAATACATTATTTATTAAGGCAAAAAAAACAACAACAAAAAAAAAACAATCACAATTATGGAAATGCTACAAGCAATTACAAAAAATTTGAGTTTGAAAACAATCCCAAAATAAATGAATGAAATAGTTTTGATCATGAAAAAAAAAAAGAAAAGAAAAATTGCTGTTAATGTCTTTATAGTGTTTCTCTGTGTGGTGAAAATATGCAGGAAAAAAATCATAGCAACTAAGTCATAAAGAAAAATTGCTGTTAATGCCTTTATAGTGTTTCTCTGTGTGGTGAAAATATGCAGGAAAAAAATGATAGCAACTAAGTCATATTATTGAGGGAATAATGTATTTTAATCAAACCTACTTCTCAGATTCTGTTTAATATACTTAGTATTTTATAAACACATTGGCATGAGATTTGCCTAAATTATTTTTTCATTTCATTTTTTCATCCAGGAATTTTAATCTATTGATATTGTTGCTATTTTTTTTTCCCATTTGTACTCTATGACCTTGCAGCATCTATCTTATAAATAGCTCATAATTGTTAAATGCGATGTACGTTAGCGTTTTATTTGCTAAATATTCCTTAAAAACTAACATACTCAAGTGTATAACAATGACGATATTATGTAAAATGTGATGCAGACATTGTGGATTCACCACTACTCATATTATATCGTCATCGTGGTTCATATTTAAATAGCCTAATGAATAATTTTATGTTTAATTCAGCACAAGATGATGTGAAACGGCATTTACTTTGTTTCATTAAGTAAATGTTTGTATTATTTAAGTATAAACTCATGCCAATGTCTGTTTGTACAGTGCATTTGTTCTGAACGAGGACCTTCTGGGGCCCCTTCAGGCTCCAGGCCCTGCTCAGATGTTCATCTACCTGTTTTAAGTGTCTACCAAACAAACAGCCGGTGGTTCGTGCGTGGAGCGTCATGCGTGGTTCTCCAGAGTGCGTCCAGTTCCCCTTCAGGACCTCGGACAGCGCCTCCGTGTGAGCCCGGACCGGAGCGCTGATCTCCGGCTGCAAATCCACGAACACTCCGCTGTGACGAGACCATACGAGTCTGTCCACAGTGAGTGAGTGAGTGAGTGGGAGGAGTGGTCAGTGTGGGAGGGGTCGCGTGGTGTGAGTACAGAGCACAGAGGGGGGATGCAGTCAGCTGTGCCCCCAGCAGATTTTTTCCCCCCACCCTCTGGAGAGAGTCTAAGAGTGGGCAGATCCACGGAACAGAACTCGAATGAATCGTGACACTTGGAGAAAAAGAAAAACACAGAGACAGGAGGAGCAACGCCCACCGATTAGAGTCTGGAGTGTGTAGGGACATAAAATGTGGAGCCTTCAAAATACGAGCAGTTCGTGACACCCGTGGTTAACTCCGAGGCCCACGCACAACCAGGAAAAACACATGTACTGTATTATATTTTCCCTTTTTCTATAAATCATGTCAAACTGATCAGCAGACTGTGCGCAGAAGGCGCTTTGGAGTGCGCTTGGATGTGCGCAACGGGGCACCAGTGCCAATGCGGACTCGTGGCGCGTGGATCCCTCAGATGAATCCTGCTCGTTCGGGTTCTAAACTCTTCTACATTTTTCTTCCACTCAGTTTTTACTTCTGTTCATCCGCAATAAACTACTGAACTTCTTTGTGTGCGATGGAACCTGTTGTCGGCGATGATCTGTTGCGTACTTGGAGTATTTTTTATTTCCACAAGTGGTGAGTTCATCCAGGAAAAAGCAGCTGTTGAGGGAAATGTATATGTGAGGAGCTGCGTACGTGTGAGCGACACAACTTGCTGTTTCCCTGCCTCACTCTCTAACCTTCCTTCCGTCTTATGGACGACTCAGCACATTTAGGAGGATGCGCGCTGTTTCCGAGGGAAATGTCATCAACCTGACTTGCCTTTTCTTTTGTGTTTGTGGAGAATGGTCTAAAAATAACCAGAATGCCGGTGATGCTACGATGAACAGGTTGGTGTTGAGTTGAAACTTAAGAGACATGCGGAAAGAAGCAGAGGTCTAGGAGCTTTCCCCCCTCAAAGTAAGAGCTTCAATCAGAAATAAAAGGATCAGTCAAACAGGTTTTATTGGGAGCATTTGTGAAACCAGTTTACTTGAGGAGAACAGAACCAACAGGCGATCTGGAAGCAGCTTGTTGATGGCACTGCGCACCGGGAGGACTTGGTTTGGGCAGGTCTTGCGCAGGGTCTCTCGGCTGCAGGGCTCCTGGTCCAGGCGATCGAGCAGTCTACTGTGTCTCTCCGTGAACCAGGAGCAGGATTTGGGGTTCTGTCACCGGGATCGCCACAAGGCAGGGGGCTTCCACCGCTGTTCCTCCAACTCCTCCAGCGTCCACCGCGGACACCACCACCGGCACCGGAGCGCACCTTTCTGCGCCTCCGCCTCCAGGCGCTGTCCACACGGCGTCCCACACGCTTGTTGCTGCGCCTATCCGGGGAATCCGAGGGGACATGAGCCCCTCGGTCGCCGGTTCCTGTTGGCCATGAAGCGGCAAAACGTGCGGACCTTGTCCCTGATCATTTGCACGTTTACGTACCTGCTGGTCGGGGCTGCCGTTTTTGACGCCCTGGAGTCCGACTTCGAGATGCGGGAAAAAGAGCAGCTGGAAGCCGAGGAGAAGCGTCTCCAGGGGAAATATAACATCAGCGAGGATGACTACCGCAAACTGGAGACCATCATCATGGAGGCAGAGCCCCACAGAGCCGGGGTGCAGTGGAAATTCGCGGGGTCATTTTACTTTGCCATCACGGTTATAACCACTATAGGTAAGTCTGTGTGGGTCCCGGTCTCTAAAACCAGTAAAAACCAGTTGGTGTGTTCAGGTATAGGCGCGTCCACGGCCACACTTACGCAACAGGACAGGTTTATTATAAGGACAGTTACATGTGGACACAGTGGGCAGGAGGTCCGTGGACGCACATGTTCATATTCATACATTTCTCCTGGAGTCTTTAAAGTTTTAAGCAACACGTTGCAGCTCTTACTCTGCTCCAAATGGAGTTGGAGTGTGTGGGTGGAGCTGTATGTCACCACACAGAGGAGGATTGTCTCACACTCAAGCAGAATAACAATATCTGGATGCGTTTTAAGATCACCAAAATGACGCGGCTCTGAGGCGCACATATCACGCACCGATCATTTCCTCTGGTGCAGATTCAGAACTGTGGGCTTCAACGTGTAGCTGCCGGTGCGTCACGGAGATGCAGCGTGAAAATCTGAGTTTGTGTGAGGAGTCCAGTGTGCAGAAAGCCCGAGGACTGTGTGTAAAAAAAGATGAGGAGTAAAAGGAAGCAGCGGTGTTGAGTTGTGTTGTTGTGGTGCTGAAGGGACAGCTCCGCGCGCAGGACACCGGTTCACATGCACTACTGAAGTCTGACGTCACTCCTGCTTTTCCTGCGTGACTTTTACAGTTTCCCCACTCTTACGTTACAATGATAGGATCACTTGAGGTTAGATCAGAACGCCAGCAGGTGTCAGATTAAAAAAAAAAAGGAAACACGTTCATTTGTTGTTGTTGTTTTTTAGTAGTTTGTAAAAATATGACCATTTTAAAACTATTTTTTTTATTTTATTCCATTTTCAGAAAATGTCACCACAGAGTCACCACAAATGACACAATATTACAACACCTTGACACATCAGAAGTTGACTTCACTGACATGATTCTGCAAATTCTTAGTTCATTTGAAGGCAGTGCATTAGTTTTATTCACATTTTAACAGTTTAAATGTAAGTATATGTCAAATCAGATGGATATGTTCCTTTTAAAGCAACTTTAACTGTTAAGGTATATGGATATTTTTGCTATTTTCTCCAACCAATTAAAAAAAAAAAGGAATCTTCAACTTTCTCTGAATGTTTGAGAGCTTCAGCTCAAATACTGAGTTATGCAGATGAGACTGTGAGTATTACTGTGATTGACAGATCTATTGTAGTTGTCTGTCAGTTTCAGTGTACCTCAAAATTATCCCTAAACACAAATATGTTTTAAGCAGATTTTTTTTCTTTTGAGAGAAGGCCCAGACGAAGACTGAGGTCAGTGTAAAGACTGTAATGGAGGCACCTGCTGACACAGTCATCAGCTCATAAACTTATTTAATATCAATGACTGATCAGTTTCCTGCACAAAATGGACTCCAATATAATCTTGACGTACAAACCAACACACATGCAAATGTTACATATTGAACCTTTAATAAAATATGTATTATTGACTTGAATTGGTACATGTTTAGCTCCCCCCACCACCACCACCACCAAAAAACAAACAGACAGACAGACAGAAACAAGGACTGAACGATCAACCAGACTCAGTGTAGACGTGAATGGACTGAGCAGAGATTATATTAGCTCAGAGTACATCTACAAGACAAGAAATACCCCTGTTATTATTATTATTACTATTATTATGTGAATTATCACTCAGAGTTTATACTATAATCTAATACAGAGGAGAAACAGACTGACACATATTGGACAAAAAAAACATTCAGTCTTTTTTTTTTTTTTTTATCAAGTAAACGTTTGTCTTCTTCATAGCAGAAACATTGAAGTACAACAGGTTCTGTTGGTTAGCGAGCTAATCCTGGCTAATATAAGTGTTTAAAGTCAAATTGACTGTTTTTATGTGAAAAGATAAATGTATTATGTTAATTTTAAGGACATTTTAGATTAGAACTTCTAGGAAAAACCCCTGTATTTCTCTTTGGTAACACCCTATGTCTGTTTGTTATTTTCTGAGTGTTCCCAAGCTAATGATAGTTACACACACACACACAGACACACACACACACACACATATACCTGGATTTGATATTTCTGGTGCAGGTTCTTTAGATTAAGCAATAAAAGACATGACATAAATCTACTTTTGTGACCTAAATAATTCAGGACTATTTAGGAAACATTGCGGTTGTAGACCTGAAAATGGAGCTAATCCTGTATTTGATTGCCACAAAACACACATTTATTGAACAAGAATTAATTAGAATCGTATATTTCCCTATTAAAACACAAGAAATTATATTATATCACTCTGGAACACATTCATTTACCACTGATATGAATTACATTTTCAGACATGCAAAGAGGAAATTGAATTTGTGGTATAAATTCAGTCGTGACAATGTGCCCATGAGCCTGGTGGTACCCGATAAAACCATGAGTATGTGATCAAACGTAGACTGGAAAGGCTGCACTGCTTTCCTACAACAGTAAATATATGAGACTACTAAGACGATGATGATGAGGAGAAACAGCCCCTTCAGTTGTTTTGATTCTTCTTCGGGAATTGCATCATTTTGACGCTCCTTATGATGATGCATGTGCGTCATAAAATGCATCTGAAGCTGGGGTAAGCTGAGTTTCTCTGTGTTTACGCTCCTCCTCTGGCTACAATCAGAACACACACTCAGCCTGCATTTTAATATGAGCGTCGCACCGAACCAGTTGGAGTTAATTGAATTAATTCAGATGTGCATGGCGTAAAACAACTTCAATCAGCTGGGTTTAGATTATCTGTTTGTTCCCGCATTTAATATGAACTTCCCTTTGCACAGAGGTCAGACACAGATGTGCTTTCTCCATTATACAAGTCACATAGTGTTATTGAGGAGGAGGACTTTTAGTGGTGAAGGGGGGTGGTGGTGGTGGGGGGGCTAATGCACCAGGCCTGTTCTCTGGTTTGCCAAGCAACACTTAAAAGGGCCGGCAGCGCAGAGCAGTGGAGGTGGATCCTCTGTTGTTTCCAGGCTACAAGTGACGAGAGCCATTGTAGTATTCATGTTGTGTGAAGTGTCGACATTTACTGCAGCGCACTGGAGGAAACACACTCGTACTGTCCAACCCAGGAGGCACAACAACGGCTTACAGAGGATCTCAACTCTGGTCATGAAAAAAAAACAGACTAAAAAACAAAATAGAACTGATCTAAAGTCATAGACGTACAAGGAAAACGGTTACTGTGGAGTTATCACAACTGCAGAAAACATTTACAGAACACATTTTTTTTTTTTTACTCACTGCAATTTTCCTTCTTTGTAAAATTCATAACAGATAGGTTAGACGTTTTTAGAAGTTTATATTTTTTTTCTTTTCGTGCCTCTTGGTTTCATTTTTAATGTAAGCCTTTATGTTTTTTTTATTTTGATTACAGTTAGTTTTAGGTTGAGTTTTTCAGGTATTATGAGGATAACACTGTATTACAGAAGCTTGAAGCGTTGTGCATTTGGTTTACGATGTTTTAGTTTAGTTTTAGTTTTTATTAAGTAAAACTTTCAAAATGAATGACTCCCGCCATGATTAGAAAAAGGAACTTTGAAAGCAACTCATGATGGAACCAGATTATTATTAACGATACACATAAACAAATAAACACGCAAATATAGAAGAAATGGTACATAGTGCAATAATCACAAGAAATATATACAAAACATACCTTGAGGATACTCCAAAAGCTGAGAAATTAATTAAACTATTCAATTTTAGTCATTAAAATCATTTAAAAAAAAAAAAACAGTCAAATATAAGTAAAATTAAAAACGGAACAGAAAACACTCGTGTCCTCACAATCATGGTATAAAAGTCAGTCTGGTACTTTATCAAACTTGTAATTTCATTAATTCACTACATTAAAAATGTCATTTTATTACTTGAATCTGTGCAAATGTAAATGTTTAAAAGGCTTTGTGTCTGAGCATAATGAGAGATCCAATAAAAGAGCTCTTGTTCCACCACCAGTCACAGTCAGGACATCTCTGTCTCATGCTTCACTTTCGACCTTTCTTAAATTTATCTATCTTTTCTGGGTTCTTAAACGTTATTGAAGTGTCATTCTAAATTACTAATTCCCCTTTTGAGCGGATCTTTTCACCACAGAGTGAGACCGCTGCATATTGAACGACAGCTCATTTAGAACTGGCTCAAAACAAGATAGAACTGGAGGAAACTTTTCTGTATGAAGTCGACAAGAAGCTCAAGAAGTCGGCAGCCTCTTGCTGACACACACTCGTGCAATGGTGTCCCCCAGGGTTCAGTCCTGGGCCCCGTTATATCCTAAGCAATGCACTATGTGTGTATTATAGTCTGCACATATTTGTCATTTCACTGTAAAGCTGGTGGCTGTATTCTGTTTTCAAACCCAGTGACCCGGTTAACATAGCAAGCATCCACAAACATCTGGATCACCCCCCCCC
>JAPSES010000058.1:16007052-16017803 GCA_029822895.1 Maxillicosta whitleyi
AGGCACGAGCGCTAACCACTGCACCACCGTGCTGCCCATTGGGCGGGAGCATTAAGGGTCTTGCCCAAGGACCCTCATTGGCAGCTCAGTGTTTGTATGTGTCTCCGGCCGGAATTGATAATATCATATATATAATCAAATATCAAACATATTTTCCCAAAACGTAGCTTTACCCAGTATAACATCTACAGTTATTATCTTTAAATTTAGTGTTTGTTGATCCACAGTTCAGACTCAACTGTGACAGTTCTGACCTTATTTAAATGAATCCACACAGATCTTTAATGCAGTTATTGACACAAACTGTACAGGAAGAAATAGGTAATTTGTGGTTTTACTGTCTGATTTTTTTTTTTTTTCCCAAAAACAGAGCTATAATATAACCAGCTGATGTGGTATGTGAAGATTATAAGACACAATGTTATTTTGAACCCGTGTCTAAATAAGCAGATAGTTTGAAGAAAACATGATGATCCTATAATACGACTGTGTGTAAACAACAAACTTTATTCAGTGAATGATGCAGTCTGTGGATACATAGCATTGATCTGTTTGTAGTGTCGGTTCTGTGTTAGGCTGACTCTGTTGTGGAGAATATGGAATATCAATACTACACAGAAGACCTTTAGCATATGTTGTTTAGCTGAAAAAGATTGCCAGGGCTCACTTTCATACTGATTTCACTGATATTCACAACGCAACATCACGGTCAGAAACAGACACTTCAACCCTGTGCCCCCTCTGCCTTTGGTTTGGGGGATTCAGTTTGATTTATGTACAGAAATGGAATGGAATGCAGTTCTTTGTGTTTTTTCCCTCCATTTTATGGCAGATGGCATCAAGCATTAACGTATATTTACATAACCTTTAATGTTTGATTGTGTAGATTTAAGTAGTGGTGTAGTAATATTCCTGGAGAAGTGGATATTCACATCTATTCACATTATTAGTTCGTTAGTTCACCCAAAAATCTGTCAGTAGTATTTGCTCAGTGTTATAAAATTATTATAATCTGATCTGGAGCAGTTTGTAGATTTTACTGGTCACATACGCAGCTGCATGAATGACAAATGACTCACTTGGAAACCATAAAAGCAGGTTTTATCTATGTGTCACTCACTTGAAAGACATTTATTCTGCCTTTCTTGTATCGTGCATCTTTCAAGGAGACATGCAGTGACCTGTCAATCAAATGGGGTGGCACTGGCACCTGAGGGGTCAGCACTAACAACATTTTCCTCTGTATGACCCGCCCTACTCTACCTGTGATTGGCCTCATGCCTAAAGTTAACCAATCTAATCAGTGATGGTACCAAGCATTATCCAATTAGAGGCAGACTAGGGTGGGTCATGGCTTCACCATCTAAGGGAAAGAATGGGCAATTTGTTTCAGATACAACTGAATAATGCACATCAGAGGGATTTAGAAATGGGTATATACAATGTTGACTGAAAAATAAGTAAGTGTGTACCTCTGGACTACACTAAATGCATGACCTGGCTGTTTTTCTATTCTTATTATTCATATTTTTAACAGACATAGATAAGTAAAAGGTATAAATAAGTCAAATGACATTGCAATTGTCAGATGACACTTGTAAATTCACATGTATTCTTATTGGGTGTCAAATTTTCTAATATTAATAAAGTCAATGATCACACTCATATCATCTACCTCTGATGTTATCATTATGTTACTTTCCAATTGACTTGAATTATAGCAATATTATAAACTCTATAGTTACAGTTATGGTTATACTCCTCGGTGTGGATCATTTTACAGTTTCCAGCGTGTTATTTAATGCTGTAAACTGCATAAGAGAAAAACTTCTAATATTAACCCTGTTTTATGAAGTTGAGAATATTATGCAGAGCCGCTAGCATTAAAAAGACACCCAGGCCTATAAAGCATTGATCATACATTTGTATCTGCTCTGGTTGATGATGCAAATCATTTTCATAGAGCCAAGTGCAACAGTGAATACATGCTTAACTGGGTGGAACTCCATCTGGGAAAACATAATCAATACTTAACGGTACAAAATGCAGAACTTACTTAGGACATGGTTGAAGAAAAGTAAAAATGCAGTAGAATATAAATATTCTCTGTCCATTCTGAAGTTGTTAGATGGCTGCACAAACCAAGTGAGGGTGGGTGTTTTTTGGCAGTGATTTGGAATTTAATGCTCACAGTTTTAGGCTCCAGTAGAAGAAAGATAATCAATAGGCCATTTTTATTTTTTTTTATTTTTTTTTTATCAACTCTGCACGTTCAATAGCAGTGGACTTCATACTGTTTAGCCAAAATACATTTTTAATTAAACTGCAAAGTGGATATGATCGTTTGTGTTGCATTTGAAGAAAAAAAATATATATATATACTAAAGTATATCAGTCCTATTGTTAGCCCCACAGGTTGATTCTGAAAGGCCTCTTTGTGTGTGACTCAGCAGCTTCTGGTCTAAAGATAAAGTTTAATTAAGCTAAAAGCTTCACTGGCTCCCCCATGACTCCTTTCCAATCCCTCGTCTAAACTCTTCTAACACACCGGAAACTTCTGACTAATTGGACATCCCTCCCCGCCATAATCTTTGAGCTCAAATAAGATTAATAAGCAGACACATTTTCTGTGGCATGCACCTATTCAATACCACTTCTGGCAGCGCTCGCAGACTCTTAGAGATATTTCTTGCTGGGTCATGTTTGTAAACAGAAGCTGATGTGGGTTTTTTTGAGTAGTGACTGCATTTGATGATATTGCCGCAGCCTCATGAGTAAGGATTAAAAAAAAAACAGGCTAAAACTTCCACTACCTCAAATGGCCACTAGAGGTACCTGTTCCCATTGAATCTCACATTTCATCTTTCTCCCTCACTAACTGCTGCTTCCTGTTTTTTTCTTCTCAGGTTATGGACATGCAGCGCCAGGGACCGACGCAGGCAAGGCCTTTTGCATGTTTTATGCCGTCCTGGGAATCCCTTTGACTCTTGTTATGTTCCAAAGCCTGGGTGAGAGGATGAACACTTTTGTCAAGTACCTCCTAAAACGTATCAAGAAGTGCTGCGGCATGAGCATCACCGATGTATCCATGGAGAACATGGTAACCGTGGGATTTTTCTCCTGCATCGGCACGTTGTGCATCGGTGCTGCTGCCTTCTCTCATTACGAGGACTGGAGCTTCTTCCAGTCGTACTATTATTGCTTCATCACATTAACAACTATAGGCTTTGGGGACTTTGTGGCCCTCCAAAAGAACCGGGCCCTTCAGAAGAAGCCCCTATACGTGGCCTTTAGCTTCATGTATATTCTAGTGGGCCTGACAGTCATCGGGGCCTTTCTGAACCTGGTAGTGCTCCGCTTCCTGACTATGAACAGCGAGGACGAGCGGCGGGACGCAGAGGAACGCGCCTCACTTGTCGGAAACCGGAACAGCATGATCATCCACATCCAGGATGAAACGCTGCAGCGCGGCCGGCGGCGACGGGAGCCGTACCGAGCAGAAGTGACTGATTTACAGTCAGTCTGCTCCTGTATGCACTACCACTCACATGACTTCGGCAGCTCTGGGGGAGGGATGGGAGGCCTGGGATGTGCCTTCTCGCATCAGAACTCATTCAGCTCGCAGTTGAACCCCAATCAGTACTTTCATTCAGTTTCCTACAGGATTGAGGAGATTTCGCCCAGCACCTTGAAAAACAGCTTCTTCCCTTCGCCCATTAGCTCGGTGTCACCGGGCCTTCACAGCTTCACAGACAATCACCAGCTTATGAGGAGGAGGAAGTCCATTTGAGTTCCACCACAGATACAGGACTGATGAGTTTCCATGTTTTCTACACAAGGTCAAACATTTCCAATGCTGCTCCTTACCAAATTTGATTTCAGCACTTTTTCCCTTTTGGTTTTATGTAATATATAAAGTATTCTTGGGAATAGATGAAGAACACTGCGCAGAACAGCAGGCATGGACGCAATGGGATGCAAAGCATGAAGCATGGATGTCTATTTTTTCAAGAGAATTGCTCCATTTAAAAAACAAAAAAAAAACAAAACAAAAAACTACAAGACCTTCCTTATTACAGATTTACAGTACAAAATTGATATATTAGTTTGGTTGTATACCAAATGATGCACACTTGGGGAAATGCTATTTTTCAAAGGGATTATGCTTGTTTCACCTTAACTTGAAGAAACTTACCGTTCTGTACGATTCCATTGCCTCACTGCAGACAGAGAATTTAAAATGACTTAAAAGCATCAGGTATTGTTTTCTATAAGCAATCATATATTTCAACCTTTTAGCCACACATCAAGCCAAAATCTTGTTGCCAATATTAGCATGTGCATTTGATGTCATTTAATGAGTGTGCCATGGTTTTGTGACATTCAGTCTGTTTTCAAAACAGCTACGTGAAGGTGTCTTGTGTCGGATTACAAGGATCATACTGTTGTTATTGCTGTTTTCTTATCATCCTTAAAGGTTATATCATCTGTGGCCACAAAGGCTTTAATTTTTTTTTTTTTTTACCAGATATCATTTATAATGAGAGTTAAATTTGATGTAAAAGGAAGTCCACCCTCCTCACAACATCAATATAGTACAAGTTTAGGTTAGGTCGATTAGGGTTTTTTTTCCTGCCTTGGATATTCATATTGAATATTTTTCAATTAAAGTGCACAGGGTTTTATTTAGACTGACTTTTAATATCAATATTCACTGATGTTTTATGAGACAGTTGTTTTAAATGTTTCAGAAGACAATTGTGCCATACTGAACAACCTGTAAAATTATTGATAATCTGAGAACTATTTTGATTTGGTCCAACTGTACTGCACAAAAGTCCAAAGAGACAGAAAATTATATCACTTCCTTTGGTCAATCAGAAAAATTTACTCTTCATACAGTGTTAAATACAATGTATTATCAAAGACCATTGGGGGCAGTGAAGGTTTTTGCTGCCTTTCCTCATCCCCTTCACTACATCCCTCCAAAAACAGCTTCTGTCCAATCCAACATTCATGTCCACAGCTAATAAAACATGGCCTGTCGAGCTTTTAGAACAAATGAACGCCAAAGCAAAGTGTTAATGGAGCTCATAGATATAAACATTCATGGGCCATTAATCACTTTATATGTTGCCAATGATTAACGGAAACAAGATACGACTGTTTTTATCAGTAGTTGAGGTCATTATATCTGATAGTGAACACTGACTGATGTTATGAAGTCATTAATGTTCATTTTTTGAGTGTTAACTTTATTAATGATGGAACCTTTAAGTGCTTTAAGGGGAGGATGTTGCCAATTTTCTTTTCTGATACTAAAAGTAACTCAAGCTAAACGTAGTATCAACAGTAATTAAGGGAGGTGGGGCTTAGCGAAGGGTCATTTGTCGATACTTTTTAAGCACTTTGGAGGCTAGTGGCTGAAAAGGCCAAAAAACAGATAAAGAAATATTTAAGAAAACAATATTATGATCAGATTATAACTCTGCATTCTTAAACAACAACTAGTGCAAAATGTGGTGTAGGTTGAGTTTGGAACGAATCAGCTAAACCACAGGTGTCAAATATGCGGCCCGGGGTCCAAATCCAGCCTGCCAAAGGGCCCAATCTGGCCCCTGGGATGAATTGATGAAATGCAAAAATTTATTAACAATCGTTTTAGTTCAGGTTCCACATTGAGACCAATTCAGTGTCACAAATCCAAATTTTTCTCTTTGGAAATGTAAACGCTTTCATGTATTTCGACTAAAACAAAGAACAAAAAACAATAATTTTGCAAAAAATCTGAATTACCTGAAATTTCTTAAAAGAAGTATGTGCAATTTTAATAATATTCCACCTGTTACTAAATATTTTGTGTATCTGTCCATCAAATCTGATCTGTAAGTTATAATGTACATGTGGAAATGATAAACTAAAGCATAATAGTGATTATAGTTTTGTTATCACATATTTTGAAAGGATAATTTGTCGATTTAAACAATTCCATTATGTCATTTTACTTTTTTCACTGTAAAATACAAAGAAAAGTTTAGACTTGGCATTATTTATATATTATTCTGTCATTATTTTACTGGTTCGGCCCTCTGCGCATCAAATATAGCTTAATGTGGCAGTTTGACACCCCTGAGCTATACCATTAAATACACTAATATGTAAAAGGATGTGACAACAAATAACAACAAGCTACAGTCATGGAAAAAATTATTAGACCATCAAAAGTCATCAAAAACAATATTTATGCAATCAAGTACTAATGCCTGTGTGTGTCATGTGACTGAAACAGACAGAAAAGAAAAAAATAGAATGTCTAAAAGCACTTTTTTTTATACAATGACATAGATATTGATGTAAGAACTGAAGTGATCTTGGTTATTATCAAGAAAACATGTTACATGGATAGATATCAGCTCTGAAATTAAACTATTTTGAGATATTTTTGTTGTTATCATTACATTTGTCCAAACAAATGTACCTTTAGTTAAAATGAACATGAAACAGAGGGTGGTCTAATAATTTTTTCTGCGTCTGTATGTCCAACAAAGTCCATGTGGAAGTCATACCACTGACACATGCCCTGATAATGGATCCAAAAACCTGGATCCACTTGATTTCCATTGAACCTCACTGGCCATTTGAGTCAAACTGTGTTAGAACTACTGTATTATAGAAATTATGTAGAAAATATCTTATATTAAACTGGTGCAACCTAATGCTGGGAGCAATGCAGGCGATAATATTTCACATTTTAATGAAGGTTACAGTTTTAGCACTGATACATAACCACCTCTGATTGGGTCCTTCTTAGGATTTCTCAAAGAGCATCAATGGAAATAGAAGTAATTAAAAGGAGCCAGGAAACTGAATTAACAGGTTCTTGGAAAATTATCAAAAGACTCAGATTAATGAAGTGAGCATCACAGATGATGACATAAAACAGTGTCAGAGGATCAATAGGTGGATTTTTCTTTTAACCTGCAGCTATCAAATGCTAAAAAGTGCAATTAAAATGACTCCGGTTGAATTTATACGCTGCGGCAATGATGTTTCCTAACCCTGTGCACCTACAAACTGCATGCCTACAGACTGATCCTGAGTCTGCTGATGAACCCTACTTAGATTTAACCTGTGAGCAACAGTGTTTACAGTGATGCAAAAGCATGTAGATCTAAACTGACAACTCTCAAGGTTTGGATGCACTTTGGAGCCATTAGGGAAACACAGCTCGATAAATGCATCAACACAGGAAAGAGCTGAAATAGAAAGTATGAGTTAATGTGAGTGGACAGCTGGAGATAAGAGATAAGAAAGATTAATAACATCCGTATGATCCTTTAAAGTCTCTGTAAAATACCAGAGGAAAGAAAGGAGATTTTTTTATTATTATTATTATTATTTTTTATTATTAATTGAACAGTCTGATAAGTGCATGACCTTTGTATGATGAATGGAGAAATCATTTTGTAATGACTTTAAAGGCTGAGAATCTTAACAGTAAGAATGATTAACAGCAGACGTTGTTTCTCCAGCAGCTCATAAGGGAATAAACTTTGGTTAAAGCTGCTTTCTAATTTTCCATTCAGACAAAAATATACAATAATGGTCTCAGGTTTGAGTGAGTCACCTTTTCTTTTTCTTTTTTTTTTTAAATAATCAAACAAACAAACAAAAAAAATGACTTCAGACACATAAAATCCCAGGCGTGCATTGACCAAACAACACTATGTACATATCAAAATCCAACCATAATAGGAATTTTGGAGAAAGGTGACTGAGATGCATCATCTCACTGAAGCCTGTGCTGCTGCAGATGAGTCATTTTGCATTTTAGACATGGTTTATGAAAGCCAATCTGGAAAAAAAAAAAAAAATGTTCTGGATATTTTATGTTGATTACAGGCCTGTTTTAAAGCCCAAAGTCTTGTTTCTGTTACAACGTGAAGATAAATGTTTCATTATTAACGAGGCCCGAAGAGAAGCAGCATTTAAGCAGTAAACACGATTCCTGAATGCAGTTGAAGATGTAAATGTTTAGATTTGTATTCTTATTATTGACAGAAGAAGAAATGTTGATTTTTTTTTTTTTTTTTTTAAGTTATACAGCAAAGACCTGCATTTCTTACAGAATTCCTGGACTGAGACTTCGGAAAACTGTCAGTATTCTTTATCCTCTTAACATCCACTGTTTCACCGGTGACACATTTTAGGGTTAGGGTTACATTTGAGCCATGTTTCAACTGATTACATTGTGTTTTAGCCACATGTTAGAAAAGGTTTGTTACATGCATTTTGGCTTTAACCCTAAAAAGGTGGATGTTAAAAGGTTAGAGCCTCATGAGGAGATTGCCATTTTTATTTTAATTTTTTTTTTTTTTTGTAAATGCCATGAATCCTGTTCAGTCATGACAAATACAACCAGGCGTGAAGTTAAAGATAAGCCCCGAAGCATTGTTTCATTAGTGGAACTACAAAGGCTTATCCTGTACAATATGTTTCTAACAACCTTTGGAATAATAATAACAATAATAATAATAATAATAATGATAATAAAAATTAAAAAAAAACTTTTCATGGCTGAGACGCATAGGTATTTTTACACATTAGCATATGTGCCTTGAAGAAACAGCAGTGAGTATTTCTGTTGGAGTGGGCACATTTAAAAGCAAAGGTGCAGATCTGTTTCAGCTTTCTGTTTATGTTATAGGCAGATCTACATCCACACAAACGAGGAGAGGAGATGGAGAATCAACATCTGAGGTTAGCCCAGACAATTTCAATAGACACCGAGCAAACAAACAGAGGACACGGAGCTATATTTGCAGTGCGAAGGCTGATTCCAGCTCATTGCATCTTCTTTTTGTACTTTGGCCATCATGACTATCACTGGTTGAGCTAACTGTGAGTGGTTAGACCTGCAGATGTGGTCACAGTGTGATACCGAACCAATAACGCACAGATGTTCACAATGATGCAGCTTATTCTTCATCTGTTACCATGTACAGAAATACCTGATGTTCACTGAAAAAGCACAAAACAAAGGGTAATATTATATGAAATGGTGATAAATCATTGAAGAAAGGTTCAATAGAATGTTGCATTTATTTAGGAACTGCCACAAAAGTTATGGGTTAATGCCACATTTTTTCTATCACATTTGACAGCCCAATGTCTGGACACTAAGGGATTGATATTTAGACTCATTTAGACCCATTCTTATATGATTTATCACCATTTACTACCGTGTTATCATCTGTGTTTAGGCTTATTTCAGTGAAAATCGGGTATTTTCTTCTATTTATTTTCCTGTATTTAATTCACTGATCATGTAGATGTTCATAAACGCTCAGATTAAAGTTGAGGGTTTTTATATCAAAAACAGAGAAAATTGAAGAAAAAGTCATTTCTTTCAATAAAATCTATCATTAACTGAAAATAAAACCAGTGTTTCCATCCACTGTCATTGATCCAACTCCATGGGTTTTACTGGTGAATCAATGCTGTAGAAGATGATGGTGTTTCCATGTCCAAATGGGTCGTATCTGATGACCATGAAAAGATGATAAACTGCGTTTTATACCAATTATTTACATGGATTGATAGGATTAGTGGATCAGGTATTGAACATTTCAGATCAGTAGAGGATTTTGGTCACCAGTGGTTGTTTTTGGGTCTTTATGGGTTAATACAAATGCAACTTTTTTTTTTTTTGTAATATTATGATTTTTCTCAAAATATCAGATATCTCTTCACTTTTCTTTTTTCTTTCTTTTTTTTTTGGCTGAAGCTTTAATGCTCTGTTATTACTGTCCCTGAACTGTTTATGGAACCATGACACATTTGATTTGCAATAAAGTGTTTTACTAATGTGTCATTGAGCTCATATTAAAACAATACAGATCTGACCTGATTTAGCCACTGTTTGTTTTTTATACAACAAATACAGAATACTGACTTCCCTTTAGCATCATTGCTACACTCACAGATATTACAGCTAATATGAATGGTGGCCAAAGCTACAAAAGTAAGCTTGTTCTAGAGTGGAACGATTCTTTAAAGGTTTATGATGACTTGTACTTACTCCGCAAGAACAGAGAATGATTTTTTTTTTCTCGTAGTTTATTCTCAACATATCATCTGGGCAGAACTTTTTTTTTCTGTGGTGGTGTGTGGTTTGTTCTGTGTGATTGGTCAGAAATCTCATGGGAGAGACTGATCTCATGAAATCACATTGTATGTCACCAGAAATCTTATGGCATTTGGTGTGTGATATATACGCATTATTTCATGTGTTATTCAACACCATTTGATTGAGTTCCAATTTACGCCACGATCTCCAGTTCACATCCATAACCGCTAACCCTTTACCCTAACCCTAGCCTTAACCCTTTACCCTAACCCTAGCCTTAACACTTTACCCTAACCCTTTACCTAACCCTTTACCCTAACCCCAGCCTTAACCCTTTACCCTAACCCTTTACATTAACCCTTTACCGTAACCCTAGTCTTAACCCTAGCTGTAACCTTAGCCCAAACCCCAACCATTAACCCCAAACCCTAGCCCTAACCCTAGCCTCAACCCCTAACCCCTAGCCCTGACCCCTAACTCCAACCCCTAACCCTGACCCCCAAACCTGCCCCTAACCCCAACCCCTAGCCTTGACCCCTAACCCCAACCCTAACCCTACCACTAGTACTAGCACTAACCCCAACCGCTAACCCTGACCCCTAAACCTACCCCTAACCCCCAC
>JAPSES010000058.1:16040447-16051339 GCA_029822895.1 Maxillicosta whitleyi
GCTTCCGCTCGAGCTGCCTACGGATGCGTAGAAGGAACAAAAGACTAGCAAACTCGAAATAGCGCGTTTAACCAACACAGAGTTTAATTACAACCAGAGGAGCTGCATGTGGATGGGAGAAGTGCGGAAAATGCTAGAAAACTCTGATCGTGATTAAAAAATATTCGCGATCACAATTTACATTAATCTAATCGAGATTAATGCGTTAATATTCCCAGCCGTAATTTGAAGACATTCGCAAAGTTTGCATCAGTCTTTTTTTTTAATCCAACAAAATTCATAGTGTCTAAATAATCATATGTCTATAGTTTATTTAGTTTTATTTTGTATCAGACACATAATCAGTTAATCATACCCGACATGTTTCTGACGAAGACGGAAATTTACCACCAAAACATGTCAGGTATGATTAACTGTTTATGTGTCTGATACAGAAATATGTTTTATGTTTGTTTATGATATTTGTTAATAATACACTAATGTTCCCTAACTCTATTATATGTGACTGATTGACGATACAAATCAATACAAGCACCAGAATGAGTTTATTTGACATGAAATATGATTATTTCATGTTTTAACCTTTGGATATGTCCAGCATATCTTTATTTTATCATTGAAAAGTTATTATAACCCATAAGGACCCGGTGTGACTTCTGTATCAGTTACCAATGATTATTTTTCTTCGTTATGTAACCTTTCCTAAGTGATTTATTCCAATTTATTATTATATTATCTTCAGAATTTTGTGTTTGTTCCAGTGAAAATCATCTTTTTTCCTTTGTTTAATTCACCGATCACGTAGATGTTCATAAAAGCTCAGAGTAAAGTGAAAAGTTATTGTTTCAAAACAGAAAAAGTGACTTTTTCAGTCAAATATGTCATTAATTGAACATAAACTCAGTGTGTCTATCCACTGTCATTGATCCAACTCCATGGGTTTTACTGGTGAATCAGTGTTGTAGAAGATGACGGTGTTTCTGAACGTCCAAATGGGGTATATTTGACGAACATGAAAAGGTGACAAACTGTATTTTACACCAATTATTTTAATGGATTGATAGAATTAATGGATGAACAGGTTAGATTAGGACATACCTTTGGCTGATGGTGGATGCCTGCGTCTTTATGGGTTAAAAACACTGAAATATATAAATATATTTGTCATTGTTTTGAGAACTAAGTCATTTTGTGTGATATAAGGCCATTATTTTATGATTTTACATAATTATTTTGAGGTAGTACCATAGGTTTTTGAGTTTCTATGTGATTATTTTAAGATAATACATTATTATTGTGTGACACTACATCATTATTTTTTAGATTAAACCTCATTATTTTAAGATACTCCATTTTCTATTTTGAGATTCTACATTACTATTTCAAGATACTATAATATTGTTTTAAAATGCTGATTATTTTGAAACACTACTTCATTGATTTGACATAGTATAATATTGTTTTGACATGCTGTGGTTATTTTGAGCCATTCCATCATCATTTTGAGATGTGACATCAATGTTTTGAGATACTACGCTATTTGAGGTACTATGTGGTTAATTTTGACATTCTACACCATTATGTCAGCACATTAAACCATTATTATGAGTATTACATGTTTATTTGGAGTTTCTACACTGATGTTTTGAGTTACTACACTATTATTTTAACATACCAAGTCATTATTTGAGACAATAAACCATTATTTTGGCTCAAAGGATCTTTTTTTTCTTACTTTATAGTGGCAGGTAATGATCTCCATATAACTGAACAACCATGTGTTTCAAGATATAAACAGATATAGCAGATCACCATCGGAGATGACAGATCATTACAGTCTGTGACAGTATTCATACAGTGCAGTTAAAGTACTGGACCCCATTGTAACATCATATCTGTTATTGACATTTGAAGTTAAAATCCCATTGGGTATATTTTGGAACTAGCCGTAGGCATTGACTCATTTACCTTTAGAAGAAAAAATGCATTTACAAGGAACTAAACTGACTCATATTATTACTTTTCAAGTTGTGTATAACTCAAGACTTTTTTCCACCTCCCTCGGTGGCCCCCCGCAACGCCACCGGCTCAGGATGAGCCTGTGTTATGGCTACAGCCGGCCACACATCAGGCCTAATGGCAGGCATCAGAACCACCAGTGTACAAAAGGAACAAGAATAGTTTTGTGTTTATAAGTCCGGTTTCTGTCAGCGCCACCCAGCCTTGTATAAATGAATCAAACAGAGCAACATACTGGTGGAAGCTCCACTACCTGTGCAGGAAATCACTATGGAGAATTCATGTGGTGCAGCATCAGCAAACAGTCCACATCTTGCTTTTTTTTTTTTTACTGTCTCGTGGGTGGAGATGGTGAAAAATAGTTTGGCAGTAAATTGTAACAATCTTTGGCGAGTCTTGTTTTGGAGTATTCAGCTGCTTCTGTACAGAGATGTGTATTTCAGTCCAAGGTTTCAATTATCACATCCTGAGTATACAGACAAGAGTTCCCAGAAGCATCTGTATAAGAAAGAAACTCCAAAAAAAAAAAAAAAGTGAACAAAGAGACACTGAACTACAGAGGGAATGGGATTTCTTTGGAAAAGTTTTTTTTTATACAATGAATAATGTGTCTGATGCAATTTTAAATAAGCCTTTCAACAGTCTCTTATAAGTGTTGAGATGTGGACTCCCTCCAAAACCAATGTACAAGTCTTTTTTAGCAACAATCTTCCCACAATATAACGAGTTCTTCATCCACTTTAGTTTTCCTGTCAGAGAAAGTATCATAAATTCAGCTCATAGTTTCAGAAAGAAGCATCTTGGTGAAAAGTGTTAAATTACAACATGGTTCATGGTTCTGCTGTAAGTGACTGTACGGTCTGCTCAGTACATGGTGAATTGTTGATGTTTCCACTGACCTTTCCACAGGCTGGAGAGCTTGATGGTGGTAATAAGCTAAACAAAACAGACCCAAACCGAGGCTGAGATGGAATTACGACTGGGATTTAGGATCAGCCTGGTCTTGGTCATCCTGGCCTTGACTCTTTCCAATGAGAGAGTGGACGCTCAGAGGGCAGGTAAGACCGATAAGCCTGAGCAACAACAGATTAGCATAAAGGAATATGAATGGGAAAGTAGCTGTAGTGCTGGTGCCAATGCCACCAAAAATCTTCTATATGTTGTGTATGTTCACATCTTTACTTTGTATTTGTTAGAAAACCATTGCAGACGTATGAAAAATCTATTTACACCATTAAACACAGGAGTTTTTGGCCTAGTTCTGTATTTAATTTGCACTATTTCATGTCCAAAATAGAAATTTAAGGCAAAAATCCCAATCACGGCTTCAACGGACATGGAACTCCCATGTTCTGTGATGTATAATTACTGCTGACTTTGGTGGCATTGAAGATACTAATACATGTTCATAGTGCTCTGCATTAGTGCATATTTCAGTGTAGTATCAACCAGTCACACTATAGCAACACAAGTAATTGTAATAGAGTTCAGAGTCACTTTTATTGATCCAATGTACCACCAACCACCAACCAGGGATGTACTATTTCTCTTGATATGTCCATATGGGTGTTATAAAGAAAATACTTAAACATACACAAAACTCATATTTTTACCAAATAATGTAAAATAATGTACGTATAGAAGATGATATGTTGATGTGTGTTGATTCATAATAAAGCAAAGGAGGTATTTTTGGTTAAAAAAAAAAGTGGGATCAATGATTTGTTGTTATATGCATATTGGTTGACTAAATATTTAATATATCTAAATATTCATTTAAATATAATACATTTTAGACATAATATCATTATTTGTTTTTCATAATCTGATTATAGTGTTACTTTTTAACATTTTTAAGTAGAAATATTATAAATTATAAAGCTAATATATACACAGTACTATTGTCACTATGTGTTGTGTATAACTAGTGTTGTGCGGCTTTCTATACATCCACATCCCATAGACAAAGGCAGCGGAATGGGGTCAAATTGACCCCAAAGAATACACAAGGGTTAAATGGTTAGTCAAACTTATTTTTCACAAGCCAGGAATGAAACTATGCACAAAAAGAGAGAAACTTAAGACATGTGAACATCACTCCATGTTTTACCAGTGGACTTTATTGTCCCATAATGCATAACATGTGTCTGTAAAATGATATGTTATGATCTGGAGCATGTTTTGATTTAATTAAGTTAATAATGAGTTATCATAATTCATAACAATTAGTTTCTTTAGCATTAAAATATAAGACTAACATACAATTTAACAAAGCCTTTCTGTCTCTGTCTTCTTCAGGGTGTAAAAATGTTCACTATGACTTGGCGTTTATCCTGGATACCTCATCCAGCGTGGGAAAGGAGAACTTTGAGAAGATCAGGCAGTGGGTAGCCAACCTGGTGGAGTCTTTCGATGTGGCGCCCGACAAAACCAGAGTGGCTGTGGTTCGCTACAGTGACCGGCCCACCACTGAGTTCAACCTGGGGAGACACCGAACCCTAGAAGACGTGAAGAGAGCAGCCCGTAACATACGCTACCTGGGGGGGAATACAATGACAGGGGACGCTATCAGCTACACCACCACCAACATCTTCACAGAGCGCAACGGAGCGAGGCCTCCAGCCAGAGGCTTTCAGAAGGTGGCCATCCTGCTCACAGATGGTCGGAGCCAGGATTATGTTCTGGAGCCCTCGAAGGCAGCTGCCCGAGCCGGTATCAGGATGTTTGCCGTGGGAATCGGAGAGGCGCTTAAGGTGGAGCTGGAGGAAATCGCAGCTGAGCCGAAGAACGCCCATGTCTTCCATGTGACAGACTTTAATGCCATCGACAAGATCAGAGGAAGGCTGAGGAGGAGGCTGTGTGAGAGTAAGTCAACCTTCGTGCTTCAGACAACACAATATAAATATAAACCAGAAACAAGTGGTTCCAGGAACAACAAACCCCGCCCCTCGTACATATTGTAGCTTATTTTGGCATCGATCCAGCTGATGTCATCATGTCTATGTGTGTGCTGATGTCAGCGTATCAATTGCATCTATATATGTGTCAAGTTTGAAGTAAATTGAAACAAAATTGATGTTTTTATAAAAATTTCAAACATCACCATGAGATTGAAAGATTGAACAAATTCTTGACAAATTTTAACGTTGACCTACTTTTGCCAAAAATGTAATCATGTCTATTCTGGGTCACTGGCAATCTACAAACCAAATTTGGTGTGAATTCAACCAATAGTTTTACTGTAAGAGTGTTAACAACCTGAACCAAAAACAATACCCATTGCCCCCCCCCCCCCCCCCCTTTTTTTTTGGGGGGGGGGGGGGGTAGAGTATAGACACTGACATTGTAGATGTTTGCAGATGGTGGTCTCTACTTAAACAGTGTTAGCTTTGCCAACAAAATAACAAATACTACTTTACTTTACTACTTAGTTACTTTTATAACTTTAGGATACTACTTTCCAATCACTAAAACTATGATAAAAAAAAAACCTGCTGCCACTTACATGTGAGACATGAATGTACATGTCCTTCACTATGTCCATGGTTACATACAGTTTATACACATTTTTCAAACCTAGAAAAAACTACATTCAGATTACCTCAAACAACCAGGAAAAATAACAGCCTCAGTTCCCATTTACAGAATTGGTGAAAAAAAAATCTGTCTCTCCGTCCGTCCGTCCGTCCGTTCTCTACATTTCTATATCACTTACCTTAAGTGTTATTGTTAGAACTCAGCTACAGCATGTGTGTGTGTGAAAAGGTTCATGTACACACCTACAATTTTTACATTTTATGTATGAGGTATTTTGTCTCTTCTGTATATGAGTCAATAATACAACAGGTGTGACAAGAGCATCTATATTGTAAAAGCCAAGTGGACACTGTGTATGTGCATGAGTGTATGTGTGTCTGGGACTGACACAAAATCCAGAAGGAGCTGACTGCTGCAGTTTGACATACAGACTAGTGAAAACAACTAGGATATAGAACCAATATTTTGGGAGATATATATTTGTAATTTTAGAATACAACAGCCTTACAATCATGTTACTGTACCCAGAATGCTTTGGTGGTAACAGCATGCAAGAATACACGACAACATAAAGATTATCACATCTACAATGATTAGTTTACACAATAATAAACATATGAAGCACTGAATGGTTTATATCCACTTGAATATGAGAGGGCTTTAATTTTGTGATGGTTAAAGACATGTGTGACTGGGTCAAAATATTAGGTACAGTTTCTAGTTTATTTCCAGTCTCTGGTGCTACAGCTCTGGATATTGCACATATGCCATCCACGCTAACAACCTCCTTCCTGTTGAGGAGCAGGTAAAACCCAAAAATGTGGATGTACTAGAAACTTAGAAATTAAATGTATTTCTGGTTCTCAAACGTTGCCATTAGATGTATCTGTGGTTTGTAGAAACGTTCAATGGCAACATCTTTCCCCGGCGATTGGGTTGCACTAACGTTTCATGCCACATGTCGTCCTTTTGAAGTGCCTCACCCTGAACGTGCACTTAATCAAATAAAGACTCTTATTTTAACCTTTAACCACACACCGAGGAAAGACCCTGACCAACAAACCCCACCCCAACCACAAAGTGCCGCTGCTGTTGCACACTGTGCTTTCGTGGCCTCCCTTTGATGGAATATGAAGCGTGTGAGGGGGCTGTTGCAAAAACTGGCTTGTAAATGACAGTTGTCTAACCAAGACATTTCTGTGGTGAAGCTGCCTTTTTGACTGCTGCTTTGGTGCAGAGGTGTTTAGCACTGGAAAGCCTGCCTTATTCAGCCTCAACAGTTTTTCCACTTGTGTGCTGAGAAAATCCTTCACCTCTTTCTCCAAAATTAATGTGGCACGACTTTATTTATCCGAATGAGTTCACTGAAATTAAACAAAGTAGAAGCTTTAGTTTAACAGTAGGTGCGGTGGTGAAGTTGAAAAGTATCTGTGTGTGAGTGTTTAAACACGGACGATGGATGCTTTGCACTCCAGCGCTTGAAATTCCTACCTAAAATTAGCCAGACAGGAAAGAAAAGGATGCCTTAAGTCTTTACCGCAAACAGTAAATACAAAAGAGGAAATGACATGATTGCATGGTTCAGCGTTGAGATGAGCAAACACTAACTCTCTCTGTAATCTGGTCGAATTTGACAAGGCAAAAGTAGAATTTCCTCCTCAGAAAGGAAGCGTCAAAGGCTGGTGTTTCACTTAAACGCTGCTGACCTTCAACCTTGCTCCTTGACTCCTTAGACTTTAAATCTGCCACCCAAAAGGCTCAGAAATCTAAGCTGTTTGTGATGTTGTAAAGCAAGGTTAGAACAAAATGCTTTGGCCAAAACGTACACCAGTAGAAAGTTCCAGTGTTTTCTTTGTGTAATCTCTAAAATCACCACAAGTGAGTCTCTAAGTATATCAGTGGTCAGCATAACTGGCTCACTAAGCAACGCAAGTTATTTTCACCCAGAAAATTACAGCTCTAATGTTACAAGTGGGTCCAATGCAGCCGTCCCAGTGTCCATGTTAAATGTTTTCACCTTTTAATCTATAGGTCTAAAAAGGGACGCCACTTATTCTGTCCAGCACCGAGTCATTAGACCATGTGTGGTCTTACCAACATCAAAACATCGTGCACTTATAACCTTATGTGACTCCAAATGACAGGAAGTTCCACCTTCACACCTTTAATGGGTCAGTGTGTAACATCTGTACATGTGTGTTTCTGAAATCTGTGCCTAAACAGTAGAAAGAAGCCAAATATACTATATAATATATTAAGCTAAAAGATAAAAAAAAAAATAAAAAAATTCTAGACTCTATCAAGACTAGATTAAAAGTCTAACCACTGGAGACCTTAATGGACCTGGAAGCTGATTGTGCAAGTTCTGCTTATTACAAGTAACAAAAACATAGTTATCATTTTTATATAGAAACAAGTGGTGCCAGGCACAACAAACCCTGCACCTTGGACGTGTTGTAGTTTATATTGGTATCAATGTCATCCATAATCAATATTTGTTAAGTATAAAAATTATATATGTGTCAAGTATGAAGCAAATTCATGATTTTATAGAGAATATTTGCCATTATAAGTAAAAGGGAAAAGAAAAAGATTTTTAAAAAATTCCAAAACAAGCTATCATTTTTATATTTTGCGGAGTGATGTCTATATGGTTGGATGGCTTATTTATTTATTTTTACAAAATCTATACTTCAGGTGGTTAAATTTCTTTATGGAATGTGCCTGGACCCAGTCATTTTTAGCATTAACTGACTTTATTCGCATTATAAGAAAAACACTGCAGAGTTTAAGCATTTTCAGAGTATTTCTGTATGCTTTATTATAGACGGCTTTGAAATGGAGTTAGCTAACATCCACAACACAAACTGCAAACCTTACACATTGAACCTTTAATACATGACAGGTAACAATGATTAATGCAAGAAACAGTAATAGTTCAGTCTTTGCTGCTAAAATGACAGCTGTTAGTTTTCTAATGCTAATGCTTCTGTTGATGCATGTGAACCTGCCTGAGATATTCGTTTCCAAAAGCAAGTTTTTTTTTTTGTTTCTTTTACATAGCTTCCAGTTTAACTCACAGCTGGATCCTTAAATTATAGCCGCAGGGCCACAACTGCAGGGAGTAGCTCTGCTATGTAGCATGCTAAGCCTTTAAAAAAAGAATGACGCACTTCCATTCATTCACAGGATGGTAATTGTTGGTAGAGTTGCTGGTTTTATAAACAATATAAGCCAAGTAAGCAGTCTAAGATCTCCCATTATTTCTTTAAAAAGAGGTTAAGTCAGAATGAAAAAAAAAACAAAAAAAAACAAAACGCCTTTAACAGCTGACCCATATACGGTAAAATATACATATAGAATTTCCATATACTGTTGCTATACTAAGTAAAAAAAAAATTCAACAACTTTTAGATTTTAAATATGAGATATTTTCTAGGGGAGAACGGGGTTAGTTGTCACAAGGGTTGGTTGCCACACCCATCATATCTGAGCCAATAGGGGGCGCAGTCACAAAATATTGGTAATGAAATGATCAGAATCTGGAACAGAGTAAATTATCATCCATGCTGGAGTGTGATTTTTAACCATGAGGTGACTTTTTTCATGTTGATTTGTAAATATAAAATACTTATACTACTTATACTAGGTTTTCACACAATAGATTTCTAACAGAAGCTGTTTTCATCACAAAGTATGAAGGGAAAGCTGTAGTTTTAGTTGTATTTTGCTAGCTGGCTAGTTGCTGGATGGTTGCTAGCTTTGTTCCAGTGTCACATTTTGAGGGGGGGGGTTGGTTGTCACATATGTCAACCTCTACATCAATATAGGGAGGTTTTTGTGGCGCTACCACATTAAAGCGTCCCACCCCAGCTGCCCCGCCTTATGCACTACTCCAGCTCACCCCACTATACTATTCTGATTTCTTGTATGTTTTGATGAAAACCTCAAGGACAGTATGTTTCATGTGTCCTTTTTTATGTTCCTTCCTTTTTAAACATAAAATTCAGTTTAAAGTTGCCATATTTTTTTTTTTATTTTTTTTTTTAATGTTCCCATTTAAATAATATGGGGAATCAACCCCACAGTGTGTGTGTCAGAGTGTCTTTGATGGTTAATAAATCACAGATGAAATAAGTTAAAAGAATGAAAGGAATGCCTACCACAATACAAGACTTTAAGCTTTATGTGTAAATGTAAGAAGGTAGGAGATATTCACACAAAAGAGTAAAAATCATTACAACTGACCCCGTTCTCCCCTATATATGTCTCATGCACAAAGAAAAGAAATGGTGTGTATTAGTATATGCAACATATACAAGGTTGTTATACGTACATATTTTGCATTTTGTCACATAATACATTTCAGTCAGACAGAAAGATATGGTTAAAATTAGCTAATAAGCAGTTGAAAGGTGGTTTAACTGTATGTGGGATTTGCAAAAAGCACATGGATGCAGACAGATTAATTAGCTGCTTTCACACAAGACTGCAGGCTCTGGACTTTGCATAAATTAAAAAAAAAAAAAAAAGAAGCCGTGTCAACTCCAGCTGCTTTCACAATGAGCACTGTAAAGGTTAAAAGCTTCTCTGACTCCATGATTTTTTATAGCTGTGATTTAAGAAAATTACAGGGTTTGATAGTAGATGTTTGGCAGATACTTGATCTCGTCGGGAACCTGAGTGTCTCAATGTGATTTTTTTTTTTTTTTTTTTTTTTAGCTGCAGATAATATTTACGGCTGACAGACAGGACACGGACAAATGGGAGACTAATATTAGGTTTAATGAGATGATCCTCTGAACAGATTGATTACAGGCTGATGACAGGAGCCTGATTTGCTGTCGTTACTTGAACCACAATATGAAAATTGATCTTTCCATGTAGCACAAGAGTGACTTCATGTTTATGTTCAAGTGTAGAGGAATCGATTGAACTGTTGCACATGGAAACACTCTATAGCTGCAGGGGCATTAAACCAATAACCTTATGTCCACCCAATTGTCTGTACTTTGAAGGAATCCTCATCTGCTACAAATATGAGATTGAAAACATGCATGAGAACAATTATCAACTGTCAATGTAAAGATAATAATAATAATAACTTTATTTTAGGGCTTGGAATATTAACGCGTTAATCGCGATTAGATTAATGTAAATTGTGATCGCGGATATTATTTTTAATTTTCCGCACTTCTCCCATCCACATGCAGCTCCTCTGGTTGTATTAACTAAACTCATTGTCGGTTAAACGCACTATTTTCGAGTTTGCTAGTCTTTTGTTCCTTCTACGCATCCGTAGGCAGCTCGAGCGGAAGTTTTCTTGTGTTCATTTA
>JAPSES010000058.1:16066787-16077104 GCA_029822895.1 Maxillicosta whitleyi
TCTAATAAAATAGATAAAAAACAAATGTGGGAGTAATATTGTGGGGTGTCAGTCACAATATGTGGGGGAACTGTGCTACTTGGCGGATGTTTGCGCTCTCTGAGTGCTTTTTTAGTTAAATATGTTGTAGTTGACACAGAGTTACATATTTCATAGAGGTGTAAAAGAGGTCAGGTGTGTCCCACAATGTCAATTTCAAGGCCAAATTCTAAATCAAAAGGTCAGTCACTTCAAACATACCCAAAATGCACTAAATAATTCTAGATTTAGATTCCTTATGCGCCCCCCTTTACAGAAACCTTGCGTTTTAAAATCGGACCAGTGGTTGATGACTTACAGTAATTTGACATTAGGCTGCAAGAGCCTTTTCCCCTCCAAAAAAAGTGCAAAAATGAAAGTGCCATATCTCCAAAAAAATCAGTCCGATAAAGTCTTCTCTGCCTATGAGTTACCTGTAAACCGAATTTGGCCAAAACTGGAGGAGGTGGGGGTTAATTCGTTGAGTGAACTGAGATGGACTGACCCTATTATCTATGGTCAACATTTCTTTTAGGCCTCACAAACATTCTGGATAAATCAGTTTAATGTTGAGAGGGTGAAAAGTAGAATAACATTTGAAAAAGTGTTAAAAGTTTGCTCTGCTGTTACCCAATCTGTTCTGGAAATCCAATTTGTCCTCCACTTTTCCAAAACTGCAGCTGCTTCTTGTCACCAGTATTTCTAAATAAAATAATAACTGGAAATAGCTGCTTTTTCCACAGGTGTGTAGAATAAAATCAGGTTTTCAGAACAGACTTAACATCAGCAGCTGAATATTTGTAGAAAATACAGAACATTCATTGTCTCGCCAAAAAATGCTCTCAAAGGAACTGTATTTTGTTGAAGGTAGGATGGAACAGATGGAGTGCGACATAGTAAGCAAACAAAATGGTGATGAATAAGTTCAGTCAAATTTAGATACACAATTAGAGGAAATTTAATCCATAACAAAAGTAAAATAGAGTTCTGTCAGTTTAAGAATGAGGCCTGAATTTGAGAGAAGATAGAAAATGTGTAAATACGGTTTACTGTAAAAATAGAAGATAGAAATACTGTAAATACTGTACACTGTAAAAATAGAAGATAGAAATACTGTAAATACAGTACACTGTAAAAAAAAAGATAGAAATACTGTAAATACTGTATACTGTAAAAATAGAAGATAGAAATACTGTATAGATTTTGAAACATTTGTATAAATATAATAATGTAGCTCATTTTAGAAAATAAGTAAATCACAAAAAGAGTAAAGACAGGAGTGACCCTCACAGTAAAAATGTGCCGTATGTGACTCAAAAACCGTTTGACTTACTTTGTCTCCCTTTTCTCCTGGGCTTCCGGGAAATCCGATGGGCCCCCTTTGACCCTATAATAACAAAAGAGATATTTAAAAGTCAACATCAACCTGGTCACTTGTAAACTAACAGTGGCTGTTAATGTGGCTGCTTACGTCATCTCCCATGCGTCCTGGTGGACCCTGTGGACCATCTGCTCCATTCTCTCCCTGTGGAAAAACAAACAAGAACAAATTAATTAAGGTGCATGACGGATCATAATCATATCAAGCTGTTTACATGATGCCATCACTTTGCAGACACGTGGCCTGGACAGAACTCACCTCAGATGAGAATGAGAACAGCATTAGGATGGACAGCAGAAATTCAATGAGTTAAATGTCAAGATGAAACAGCTGTTTTATTTTTGTCTTACCTTGTCCCCAGGTATTCCATCCTTTCCAGGCTCACCAGTCAAGCCTTTATGTCCCTAAAGATGACAATGTCTTCTATTAGCATTTTCTTCACTAGTGTCAATACATTTATCTCATTTTACAAAACTATTATCATAACTCTAAGATTTTTTTTCTCTACTAAATAATTGCAAAAAAAAAAAAAAAAAAACAATCCTGGAATTTCTCCTCAGTACAAACATGTCTAAATATTTCACCCTAAGCAGCTTTTGGTTTTCATTGTTTTTAGTGCTAGATTATAGCTATGCTAGCTACTTTGTAACACTAGCTCATTAGTAGTTTACTGTTATGCAAATGGTGAATATCATGTTTGCTTTGCTTTTTTAATGAAGTGCTGAATTCCTGAATGGTCTTTAATCTTTATTTTGATAAGTGTTAAATGTTGAAGAATCTGTCTAATGTTTTCTAACTTCATTAGCTTAGCGTGCTAGCATAACAGCCTTAGCTGCTAATACCAGTAGCCTTACAGAGCAAGTCTATTTGTATTATATGTTGTTATATTATGAAAACCTTTAAAATAGAATTATTATACAGAGCCTATATTGTATATAACTATTCGATATTTTCTGAAATGTATGCAATGAGACAAAATGTTTAAGTTGTCAAGTAGTGGGAATGAATAGACATTGGAATCACACGTACATGTTGCGGTAAAAAAAAAAAAATACTGTTTTTGATGTAAAATCTTTCCAAAAACTTAATGAGGGCACACATGTGAGTGACAATGTGCATTTGTATGTACTTGTAAAAGTGCTACAATTTCAGATGAATATATAGGAGTGAAGGCCTCACAACTTGTGATGATGATTACATAATCAATATTTATATTACATTGGTATTTCATTTGGAACTGTCCTTTAAAAAAATATTACTAATAACTATTTAGAAAAAAAAAAAGTTTGTTGCCAAAGATCAGAAATTAGTTATGTCCATTCATAATCTACAACAATGTAAGATAAATATCTGGTGACTTTATTAATGTTTGTGGTCCCTGGACTAGTCTTTGAGTCACTTTTATCTTTTACTAAATGAAACTGAGGAATGTTTATTTTCGCAGTACCATAATAATCTACACGGCTTTGGACATTTGTTGCTGGTTAACACACATCATAGTAATTGCAGTCTAAATATACTTTTGCAGTTTTCAGAGTCACATTGGTTGAATAACTGACTGTCCTTCATCAACATACCTTCATTCCTGGTAGCCCTGGCAATCCCTGAGGTCCAGCGGGGCAGGCAGCGGGACACTGCGAACGCACCAACAGATAGGATTGAATTCATACACGGGACAAAGCAAACACATCTTTAAAAAGCATGGCTGTGGCAGACACATGGTAACATCAATGTGTCTTTTTGATCCCAAAGTCCCCGTCACCAGTCCAAACTGTCGTGCAGCTAAAAAACATTTGGCAGAGTAAAAGACAGTAAACCACTCACAGCTTCCCCACTTCCCTCAGCGTTGGCACCAGGAGGTCCCTAAAACACAGCAGAGTGACATCTAAAACAGCCGTCAGGGTTTAGATGTCTGTATAAATCAACCAAAGCAGAGATTCCCACAGAGGTAAAGGGAAAAGACATGCCAGCATCCAACATCATTCATTCATAGTTTCATAGATATCAGAGCCAAAAGAGCCATTTAGAAATGTCAAAACAGGAATGACAAATTAGCATAAGGGTTATTTGGGTTAGGCCTGTGCTGCAGAGTGTTGATCTCACATTTGGTTCCATTACTGAGAATACATACATCAGTATCTATCTAACTGTATCTATAATGTCCTTGATTCTTTGGCTAATTTTTATGATCTCTGCAGCTCCGTTGCCTTCAAGATGGAGTTTCTGAGCTTCTCTTAGAGCAGAGGTGTCAAACATGTGGCCCGGGGGCCAAATCCAGCCCGCCAAAGGGTCCAGTCCAGCCCCTGTGATGACTTTGTGAAATGCTAAAATTAAACTAAGATATTAACAATCATTTTAGTTCAGGGGCCATAGACAGAACAGTTCAATTTCATCTGGGTCAAATCGGTCAAATACTACCATAATATCTAATAAATACTCACAACTCTGTAAACATTTACATGTATTTACACCAAAACAAAGTACAATTTTGCAAAATGTGAATAAGCTCAGGAAATACTTATGAACCTGAAATGTGTGAAGTGCAATTTAACAATATTATTATCTGTTATTGAACGCTTTGTGTGTTTGTAGATTCACTAATCTATAATTGATCTATAAGTTAGTACATGTGGAAATGATAAACTGAAGCATAATATTGATAAAATTACACTTATTATTTCAGTCTGTTCATATTATTTACATTATTTTAAAGCACAGTTTGTAGATGTAAATATTTTCATAACATAATTTTACTTTTAAGTTTGGAGTTGACATTATTTATATATTACTAATTCATTGGTCCAGCCAACTTCAGATCAAATTTGGCTGAAGATATATGGACTGCACTTACATAGCACTTTTCTACACCTTGGTACTCAAATTCACACACACCAGTAGGTGCTACTATGCTAATGTACCATGCAAGGCACTGCTATGCCAGACCTACTGGGAGCAATTTAGGGTTCCGTGTCTTGCTTAGGGACACTTTGACAGTGGCATTTGAACTGCCAACCCTTTGGCCATTGGATAACCCACTCTATCAACTGAGCCACAGCCGCCGAATGTGGAACTGAACTAAAATGAGTTTGACACCCCTGTCTTAGAGAGCTGTTCAGCACCTGTCATTAAAATATATTCGATATTTCTGACACCAAATGGATCCAAGAAACAAAGGCCTAAATACAGAATTTGAATTGGGTTGGGTGTTGATGTATTCTGTGGCTTTTTTTGTCAGAAAATCAGAAAATATATGATGATGATTATCTTGTTAAAAAGTGTGTCCCCTGCAGTGGGGTCATTGTAGTAGTAGAAGTTTTTTTTTTTTTTTGGCGGAAGATGATATCCTTACATACCTCTGTAGACCTATTTTTATATGATACACATATATAAACAGAAGAAAGTAGCACTTCAGACATTTTACAGGGACAGTCAAACCCAGTGGATGATAGCACATGCAGTTACATCCACTTCTACTCTACAGTCAGTGTGTGTGTTACAGAAATCAACAATTATTATAGTGTATCATGTTTATAGTGTATGCATGCCATTCTGTGGGAGTCTGAGGCACCATTTACATGCTAGCATGAGCGGTTAAAATGTGGAATAGTAGCAGGCATCCACAAGATTTTCAAGCTCTGGATCTTACCACAGGCCCTGGGGGACCAGGAGGGCCAGGAGGCCCTGCTACACCAGCTGTACCTCTGGGTCCAGGTGGACCCTACCAGTAAAAAAATATAAATAATATTTAATACACCGTACAAAAGCACAAACCATGATCTAAAGTAGTTTGAGCATCACTGAACTCTGACCTCAGGGCCGATGTTTCCCTCATCTCCTGGGGTTCCTGGTTTCCCTGGTGGTCCCTAGTGGTCAGACACAGATACCAGTTAGTACAGTGGTAAACTAGTAAACTATAGATTAATGCATTTCAATAACATTTTTAGAACACAACAAAACATAGCAGCATCACACACAGCGGGTCCTTCTGTTGCTGGGCCCTGAAAAATGACAGAGGATATGAATCATTTGCTGGTTCAACACATAGACCATGAGAGTAATGTACATATGTTGCTCAGTTGAGAGATTGTTCACTTACAGGAGGACCTGCTGGTCCAGGAAAGCCAGGAAGTCCCTATAATTCGGAGGAAAATGATCAGTAACACTTAATAATAACAACAAAAATGTCATTCAACAGATTTTTTTTTTTTTAACTTACTCTCTCACCAACAAGTCCTCTGGGACCCATAGGACCTGGAGAACCCTGCAAAAACAAACAAAAAAAAAAAACATTATTTGGCTAAAACTCATCACAGCATTAAACATTTACACTTTGTACCCAATGACAAGTGGTGCTAAACAAGACAGAGGGGTGCAATATGTTGTCATGTCATCAGTTTTCATTTACTCATAGAATTGAATCAATTGTCTCCCACACAACAACCCTAAAATCTAGACACTCTACTAAAAACCAGCTACTGTAGTACAACCTCACATTGACTATGTAGTCAATGAGCCGAGACGTGTTTCCTCCCATATATCATGAAAATAATGTCCTTTGTTACAACCTGTAGAGTTCTGGACTAAATGTTGACATTTGGAGCAGGTTATTTGTACAGGTTTCTTACAAAAACAGCTGGGTTATTTATGTAAACACACTGATGGGATGATCCCAGCGAATCAAAGGGGTTGTTAGAGGCTCATTTAACAGATGAACAGCTGATTGGGTTACTGACTCAGCTGCTGGCTCATTCATTTCCCCACTCATACATTGTTATATAAAGTTCTCAGAATATCTTTTGGACTATACACGATAGACAGGATTTCATGGTCGGTTACAATGCATACATCTACGTAAGTATTTTGTGGAATAATATGATGAAGGTGAAAAGACAGGGTTTTTTTATTTTTTTTATCATTTTACTTTTTATCCATAATCTCTAATACCTTGTGGTGTTCGTGAAATATCCTCCTGCGAGATGAGAATTCATGTGTAATTTCTACATTTCTTTCTTATGGTAATATGTGAACCTGATGAATGTAATCACCAAATTAACCTTTATAAGCATGCTAATTATTAACCTCGAGGAAGGCCCTCATCTTGTCTGGGAGGGGATTGTTAATTATAACAGTAATATTAGATTCTAATATGTTCCACAGAAAGGAAAGAAGATTCTTCTCTCTTTAACTGGACAAAGATTTAAGATTTTTCGTCATATTTCTTATGCTTTTAAGGTTAGCGATAAGACCCAGAACAACATTAGCACACACAAAGACAGTATTTGTGAGTATGATACACATATTGGGTTTCAGTGGAGATGGGTCTGGTTCTTACAGCGGGTCCTGGAAGGCCAGGCAGACCTCTCTGCCCTGGAAGACCGATCTCTCCCGACTCCCCTTTGCTGCCCTAGGAACCAGACACAACAAAGATAAAACAGCTTTATCTTCTTCCTGCATCTCCCTGCAGTGTTGCTAAGATACACACAGGCAGTGACAGTAAACATTTAATCAATGACCAATGAGTGACTTTTGTTGTTACTGAGACCAATGACCACCTACACTGATGTGGCCATGCAGATACAAATGGACTGGACAAAGATAATGCAATTAAATCTCAGGTTTGCTAAATATCAGTGTTAAATGGTCCTATTTGTGCGGTTTGGAAGAAGAATGACTTCAAAGAAAACTTTTTTTAAAAAGCAATAAAAATCCATTTAGGGTATTGATTATCCTTCAAGAGAAATGTGTGGGGTTTTTTCAGGCCATGTCTAAGGAGTATTTTTCAGAGACCCACTGGACTCATTTCTCAAGTTGTGTTTTTATGTATTGTAAAAGTCAAGTGATTTAAAACAACCTTTTGAAACATTGTAAACAAGGAAAAATGAAAAACTATACAACTATCTGCCATGTTTTGGAGCTTTTAGGAAATATTTGGCGAAGTAATACAAACAGATGATCAGTCATTGTGTTAACAACATTCTCAGCAATATTTTTACTTTGTCAATTTTACCTTAAAGGGTCATTAATGTTTAAAAATCAAAATGTATTTACAGGAATGGACTAAATGGACTCACTAATTACAGCCACAGGTCAACATGTCACTGAATATATGTGGTCATTACAGGTTTCACCACTGGACACAGCTCTAAAGTAAAAGAACACCATTTGATGCTGAATGCTGCACTGCCATCTTTGTTTATGAAGTTTATGACGGTATAAACTTATGCAATGTCATTTTTGTTGCTGAATTTGTTGTGTGTTGACCCATGGTTCAGACTAAACTATTCTGATTTTTTGATGATTCCAAAACAGTCTTTAATTTAACTATTTGACAACAGAAACCATACAGAAACTATATCTAGTGTTACTGAGGATGTTCTCTGTCTAAAGTCAGCGCTAAGCTAACAGAGGTAATGTAAACTATCAGCACTTTAAGAGTACAGTACACTGTTATTGTGACCAACTGACTTTCTTTTTAAGAGGAAAACTTGAACATAATATTATACAGACGTGAATAAACACTGGATATGTAACATTGATGTGTTGTTTGTTTTGGTAGTATGTTGTAATACACAACATCCTCCTGGTGTTAAGAGTTTGGAATATCAATGCTACTTATAATTAAAATGTTCATTACTTCAACATCAGAATCCAACCAGCAAAAGTTATTCAAATGTTTTCTGTTAAGTTGAAAAGTGTTGTCAAACTCAAAGGGAAGTTCATTTGAATATTTGTGTCAACTTTTAATATGATGCTTAAAAATGACCTAGAACTGGCTAGAAAGTGATTATCTTGAAAACAGATATTGAGGTGGTGTAAATATTCCATGAGGGACAGAAAAATAGCAGCAGCTAAACTTGTCTATGTTGCTAATTTGTTCAAGAGTTGGTAAAATGTACTTATAACACATAGTAGGACAAAACATAGTAGTATTACTGGTAAAAGGTGGGTCTAAAAAATGTTTTGTTTTTTTTTTTAGTATTTATGAGCTCATGAGGCCAGGGGTGAAGTGTTCAAAGACAGCTCCATGGATCTAGAGTCTCTGAAGAATTTTTCAGTTCAACTTTTACTATTTGATACTTACAGTAGCGCCTGGACTACCAGGAGAACCTGGAAGACCCTGGAGGAAAAAAAAAAAAAAACGAGTCAAAGAAAGCAGTGACATACTTCTTAGAGTACAGGAAGTATTCGGGCTGCAGAGACACATCAGACATTTATTTGTAGAAGGAAAAGTGGTTATGAGAAGGCAAACCCTTACATCTCTTCCATCTCTGCCATCCTCTCCGGGGTCCCCTCTGGGGCCTTCAGGGCCAGGGGCACCTGGAGGGCCTTGGACTGATTTGTCAGGCTGAGAAAAGCAGTAACCAGTGAGTAAATGGAACAAAACACTGCCACTTCATTGTCAAACCAACCAGATGATGAAACAGCATTATCAGCTGTCTTTATGCTAATATATTTTACATCAGATATTTCTAGATTAATTTTTAGCTGATTAGACTCAAAAGTGTGATTTTAAGACCCTTATAGGTTCAATATATAAGAATTATTTGAGAAGTTTGTGTTGGAATGTGTTCGTTCCTGGTAGCCATCTGTTTTAAAATGTTAGCTAGCTTAACTACATTTCCAAGCTAACTGTAGCTTGCGTTGAATACTCATATAAGAGCAGAAATAACGATTTTAAGGATTCTGAAGTCAGCATGAGGATTTTTTTTGAAGAAAAAAAAAAAAGCAAATCCTCTCCCTAGCAATTAGTGTACAGTTGTTATCATGGATGTTAGCAATCAAAAGCTTTGTTAGCTTAGCAATGGAATTAACTAACATTAAGAATGAATATCTCATAGCACAAAACAGGTTCCAACACCAACTTCTCGTAATCATACAAGTGTGCTAATTTTACCTTCATGAATAGTTTATATTACATGTTTTGGGTTTTTTTTGTCAAATTGTGTAGGCTAACTCAACTTAAACAATGAAAATAGCCACACTTTCATGCTAACTTTCTTTTCCTCATGTTTTTCTGACCACCAAAAACAATCATGCAAGTTTACAAGTCTACTCAAACAGATAAGTGAAATTAGAATAAAGACCATCCTAGTTACATATAAGGTGATGTAAAATATGCATATTTACTATCTAATAAACAAACAAACTGTAAATGACAAATAAAAACACAACTAAAATGAGATGTAGCATAAAGCAATGAGGTAATTAGGCAAACAAAGCAATGAAATAGATTATTGGTTTAAAACTACAAAGCAAAAAGAAGGTAGAGATGTAGAAAAATAAATACCTCAGCATTGGCATACATCTGAAGAAGCAAGAGAAATCAGATAAAAAGGAGTTAGTGAAAGTAGTCACACCATCCCCACCAAAAGTGTTGGCATAAGCTGTTTATAACTGTAGTAGTGAGTAAATCATGCTGCCATTTGATTCACAGCCCACAGTACCATCACTCCCCACGTACAGGCCCGCTTCACAGCTCGATGCAGAAATGTTAGCCTGGAATCTGACAGAGCGCACTAGGGCAGGGAATATTTCTGTCTGCAGTGGCTAGAGACATTTGCATCTTGATAAAAAAAATAAAAAAAAAACCTTTCAAATAACATTCTCATGCTAATTTCGATTTGTTGCACTCCAGACCTTCCACAGTATGAGACACCAGAGTGGCATTTTGTTATTAACTTCAAGTATTTCTCCAAGGCAAAAATCTCATTAATTGTTCTCTGAAAGGAAAGATAGAATTTAATCTGAAATGTCATATTGTGCAAAACTTTTCTACTTTGATATTATCGCCACAAGTTAAAAGAAAAAAAAAAGATATTATTGCCACAAAAACAGATTAATAAAAAGGATTACTTATTTTAACATTAGTAGCATTTTAGGGATTGCTCGACTTCAAAATAGCATATTCGTGTCAAATG
>JAPSES010000058.1:16089590-16101595 GCA_029822895.1 Maxillicosta whitleyi
TGAAAATTTCAAAGTGATCCAGAATCCAGGATTTCTTCTGGATCACCCCCAAAAGTTAATCATTTGTTCCTTATGCCGTTATCAACAAATCCAGAAAATCTTATCGAAATCTGTCCATAACTTTTTGAGTTATCTTGCCAAATAACAAACAGACAAACAAAGTCAGGTGAAGCATGAACAGACCCAGGGGAGATTATGGGTATGTTCTTTTAAAACAAATTAACCACTAGATGTTCTCTCGTTTCAGAAAATAAAAATCCAATTACCAAAACATACAGTGACCCTGCTATTTCTGGCTTTTGCTTTGTGAGAACTGATAAAGGCAACAGTCAACATGTGTGTGGGCTTCAAACATTAACCAAGGCTCTTTGTCAGTGTTTACATGACAAACACATGCATCATTATGACACGGTACAATGGTTTTGTGATGTGTACATTTCACTGTGGGCGACTTACGTCCAAGTGCCGGAGCGAGGAGGAGGGACAGCAGGGCCAAGCAGACAGGTGAGGACATCAGGACGTTCCACGGTTGTTTTCTGTGCAGGAATGGTGGAGAAAACCCACAGGGTTCATTGTGTTTCTTTGGGTTTTAATCCATAAAACATGACAGTGATGACACAAACACAAACCAGGTGACATCTCCAGTTTAGTCAAAAGAACATTTATGCTGTTCTAAGTGTTTGCTTTGGGTTTGAGATTAGAGCCATTGCTGCAAGACATTCATAGCATCCACTTGAACACAAAGGTCATTTTAATGTGTTTGATAAATACTGTGCATATGCTCTATTGAATCTGGGTTAAGCTCTTTGGAGTTAAACGGACGTCATACTGCAGACTGTAAAAGCAACTGAGCCAAATCTGTTTTCAAATTTATCAGAGTTTATAGGAAACCAAAAAGGGAAATATGCCCAGAAACGTAAGTATAAAGTAGTTTGATGTAAGACTCCACCTAGTGCATCATGATCCAATACGTGGTCCAACACTAAGAAAAGCTGCTATTTTTAATGAAATGCAACAGTTTGTTTTTCCATCCTGAACTCAGAGGTGATAAATAATTTTGCATCCAATGACAACAGTTAATTATTATGGTCCAAACCCATGACCTACATCTACCTAGTGGTTAAACCCTGTTCAAACTGGTTTTAACATACGCATGCATTCCTAAATGTGCCTTGACTGATCACACTTTATGCAAACACATGCTATTCCACAGCCTAGAAATAGGGAACACAGTCATTTGAAGACTGGCTTTGTAATGTTTATAGTCATATTTAATGGACTGAGTGTCTCGAGGTACCAGCATTGGCTTAAGGTCAATATAACCAGTGACCGGTCCATTTATTTTGTATCTTATTTAGTTACTGATCATTAAATCCTCAAATACTTGAAATATCACATTATGTTAACTGTAGATCATGTATTTGCCAAGATAAAACAGAGGTGGAGTTTTATTCTGGTGTTCAGCTAGTATAAACACATGAAACTCTGATAATGAGTTTTTATAATTATTAAAAACACTTAAATATGATAAGAGTTAGTGCAATGACCTAACATCCTTACGTACAGAATGTCCTCATGCTAGCTAGCTAGCTAGCTTCTTTAGAGCTCTAGAGCTCCTTTAGCCATTTTTTAAACTATTTAATTTCACTCTTTTATGCTAAACAAACTTTTCTTAGTAGTTAAGTCTATATACTGTTTTTAGTTTGTATGTCTACACGCTAACAAAGAAGCTCAGTAAAACACAAGAAACAAGAGTTAAGTAACATTTCATAAGCATGCCTTAGCCTACTTAAGCTTTCTTGGCACTAAATGATTGGCTTGGTTAGCCAACTAGCTAAGCTACCTGGCTAATTTTGTCACACCTGTCACTTTAAAAAAAGATTTTTAGCCAAATAAGTTGTTGTTCCCAAAACATCAACTGTTAACACAAACATGCTCATCTGGAATTTACCAGATCTTCAATACAATACAGGGCTACCAACTCTCACGCATTGAGATTGAGACACACTCTTTTGGGCACCTTCACACGCTCTCACGCAGAGCTGCCAACTCACATGCTTTCGCCTTGCGACACACGATTTTGCCGGTCTTCACACGCACTCACGCCGCACATCCATTTCTTACGCTTAAAAAAAATCCGATTTGGGAGACGTTTGGCTTGCGTTCATTCTTCTATAAACTCCGCGACGATAGATGGTGCGGAGAAGCACCATTGTAAACACTCCACAGTCCACACCCCACTATCATAGATAGACGCCGCACGGGTGGGCGGGCCCTTAGCAACGGAGTGCGCAAGTGCGTCCACCATGTTTGGATTGGAGCCGCCGGCTAACAGACCAATGTCACTGAATAGACTATTATCATGGGGGAGGGCGGGGGGTCTTAGTAATTTGGTAATTGTCAGGTCCTACAGAATCTCACTCCAAGGTTTTTTGAAAAGTTGGCAGCTCTGCAATAACAGATAACAGTGTCAACATATGTGTTTTTTCAAGTGATCTTGCATTAAAATTGTCCCCATAGGAGTCACCGCTTAAGTTAGCATCCTTTAGCATAAAGCTAACTTAATGTATGTCTTATTTTCTGTGTCCACATCCATCTCAAACCCACCAAAGATGACTGAAATATTCGAGCCGGTGTGGACATAACTGGACTCTACCTCTGCTCGTGTCGTGTGTGTGTGTTTGAGGAGATTACATGCATGTGTGTTAGTGGATTGACAGAGAAATGACTAATGGCCAAGTCAGCAAGGTCTTCTTGGAGGAGGTGTTCGTGCTCTAACATTATGCCCTTCAAGTTTAAGGAGCATTCTCAGGGCCCCGTAGGGACGGTCTGCCGTCACTGCCAATCCATCTGCATCAGACTGATGCAACTACAGACTGGAGGAGGAACCTTCTGCTGCGAAAGCCTTCAGTTTTAAACTACATATTATAGGTACTGAGGACAAGTCTAACATTTTCTTTTTCTTTCTTCCTTCCTTACTTCCTTCCTTCCTTCCTTCCTTCTTTCCTTCCTTTCTTCCTTTCTTTCTTTCTTCTTTCCTTCCTTCCTTCCTTCCTTCCTTTCTTTCTTTCTTTCTTTCTTTAAAATCACAGATAAAGCCAAGGACTAATCTAACATGTACGAAGTGTCAGATTTGTTACGTTTAAGCTACTGTGTTTGTCGAAAGTTAAGCTTAGTGTCCACAAAGCAGCAACAAATGTAACAAATAGAACATTAATATCAGACTTTTCTTCCAACCACCATCAGCAACACAAACTGATAATATGTGTTTATATGTAAGAATATCCTGTAAGAGAGCTGACAAAGTAAATAATAAATCACTGCTTCTTATGAGTATTGGAAAAACTGGTTTAATATAGAAAAGAAAAACTAAATGTGAACTGATATTTTAATCAGGGCTACAGCCACGATGCAACAAATGCCATTAAATATGTATTTTCCTGTTATGCAATCATCATCAGTCTAAATATTATTGCCATATATTTAGTCTTTAGCAGATGTAGGTCTTTTAAGTCATTTTGTCTGTACTACTGGTATACATTCAGGCTTAGTACTCACTTAAGTTAACATGTTGTCATGTATAATGTGTTAAAAAAAACATTTCTATTCCACATTCTGTATAAACTAAGTCCTGCTTTGAGAAACGTGATTTCATTCAAGGTCACACTTTTCATTATAACAAGCTATTTTTGCTCAGTTATTCTGTGTCTGGTAAAAGCTCAAATTATCCTTGAGTTTTCCCTTGAAACATTAAAAGATAAAGATGTTAAACTTCATAAAACAGTTGGTGCTTCTGTTCTTCTTCGTATCGTGCAAAGAAACCTGTGGGGGTACATTGTCACTGTTGATGATGACAAAACGGCAGCTGAAGATTGATGGACTTGATGGACAACAGTGACGGCTGCAGTAGTGTCAGGTTTGGAGCTTGTCTTGTAAAAATGTTACTGTTCTAGAGTTCCCTGTCGACCATGAACAAAACCAACTGTAAATGATTTGATTCTCACCAAGATATTTTTGAAAAACTTAGACTTAGAAGTGTTACATAATTGATCTTGTTTAACCCATAAAGACCCAGCATTACTTTTATGTCAGTTCCCACATGAAGTTTTCTCTTTATTTCACCCTTCTTAGGTGGTTTATCACCATTTATCATGCCATTATCCTCTGTAGTTTTTGTTTTTTCAGTGTAAATCCTCCATTTTCTTATATTTAATTCACTGATCATGTAGATGTTCATTAAAGCTCAGATTAAAGTTGAGGGGTTTTATATCATAAACAGAGAAAACTGAAGAAAAAGTGATTTTTTTCAGTCAAAGTTTGTGTTTCCATCCATTGCCATTGATCCAACTCCATGGGTTTTACTGGTGAATCAATGCTGTAGAAGATGATGGTGTTTCCATAGTAACTGCGGGGCCTTTGAACATCCAAATGGGTCATATCTGATGACCACGAAAAGATGAAAAACTTTTTTTTTTTTTTTTTTTACCAGTTATTTACAAGGATTGATATAAGTTGCCAAACATTTTTGATGAATCAATGGTTTTGTTCAATGGTGGATTTGTTATTTTAACTGTTCATACATCTGTAGACATGCTTATTTCTAGATTTAACAATCTTAATTCAAGAAATCTTGTCAAATGAAATCACCTTGCTGCAGTGACAGATATTTCACTTGTTTTAAATCCCTTTTAGTGTTCTTATCTTATTGCTTTTTTTCCCAGTGCACTGTACAAACACATGTATTTCCCTACAGATACTGATGTTAATGCTCAGTAATAACCAAGTTCACATCATAGCATAAAAAATCCCCAAAATACATTTCCAGTACATTTCCTAAGCTTTGTAACACATCAGTCAAGTCAATTAGGTAATGGCACGTCATGTACGGTAATTCCTGCCATTCATCAACATTTGATGGGATTCCCCTGCCACCCATGGAGTGATTTCCCTTATGTTCTCACCAAATATGTGCCAACGCTCCTGGCATGTCTTCCACTCTCTCATTGGTATTAATTACCCAAAATGGATGTTGAAGTTGACTGTAGCAGAAAATAAATGGGCGGAGGCTTTGAGGTGTCTTTATAAACGATCAGACTATCGATTACAGGTGGGTGCGTCTAGGAAACCGGTCCCTAAAAACAAGACATGGGGGCTACAAACTCAAACCAGATGTAGACGAAAGTTATGAAGAAAGTTTGGAATCAGTTTGGGTCTGACAAAACACATTTTAATATCGGTGTTGGGTCAGTGGCTGCTTCCTGTGACAGCGCCTCCTCTCATGCTCAGTCAGTCAGTTGGCGGGGGGAGGGAGGGGGGTGTTACTTTGTGCTATGTCCTTCCTGTATGGAAAGTACTCTATAAATAAAGACTGAGTGACTGACTGAATGTGTTTTAATTTTTTTTATATATATATACAAAAATCCGCATGTAACAGCAAAAAGGACACAAAAATTACATGCTACAGTTTTTAGATTGCTTTTTATTCTGTCACAGGTAAATTTGGGGAATTGAACTAATTACGTAAGGCAGAGTGTTTCACATAAATTACTGCTGTTGTAAAATCGCTCATGATTTATATATGTTTAAATGGGTAGGTTCTGTACGTAATGGAAGTGGACACAATGGGTTACACGCGAAACCTGGAATGAGACTGTCAATTCGTGAATAACCTGCATGTCTGGATTAGAAAATACACTAGGATCGACATATTTAACACAGTGTCTTTATTTTTAGCAATATATAAGACCATTTACAGCTATGTTTTCCAGATCAAATGCACTGACACTTAGGTAGGTTTTCATGTCCCAATTGTGGTTCTACTTTTGCCCCCAATGTTTTCATTAAAAATTTATTATTTTTGGGATGTCTCAGAGCAAAAGTATATATTTTTTCATTTATTATTAGGTACAACCTGGGAGGTAATATGTCTAAACTTCTTTTAGTCTTGGGTCTAAAAAAGCAGTTGAACCCAGTTTCAGAGAAGCACCCAAATAAACAACCAGAGTGGAAACATATCACAACCCTGCTATTTATCCCTTAAAAGAATTTTTCTTTTGCACTTAAATTGTTGACACATCACATGATAGAGGTTTATAGGCTGCAAGTATGCATCTGCAGACCAGATTATGATTATGGTTCAATCTCCATCCGTGTCAAATGGTGATCTTCTGTAATCTGTGCTCAGATACATATCCTATTGCATTCATAAGGTTGAGAATCATCATGGGTGAAAAGAGGAAGTAAATATGAGCTACCATGTCTGACCTTTTCAAGAAACACTGAGGGTTAGGGTTGTTTAATTCGCATTTTTATTTATATATTTGTTTATTACATATTATTTCTAATTATATGAGACATTATATTGTTACATGTGTTTTTCAAGTCCCATGTCATATACGCATGGGATATTTTGAAAGCATATACATGAAATATGCTATAGTATATCAGACATAGTAGTGAAATGCACTTAAAGAATACAGAATATTTAGAATGGGCATGAATAAATATGTCATATGTAGTATATAATGGACATGAAATATTAAAATCTATGGACTATTATATAAATAATGGTGCATAGTAAAATGGATCATGAAAGACTAATGTACTACTAGTCAGAATGATCATACTAACAGGTTCCTTGCACTGTAAAATATGTGTAAAATAATTACACAGAAAAATGACTATGTTATTGAACACCATGAGGTAGTAAATTATAAACTACTGAAATTAAATGGTGTTGAACTGGAGTCTGGATTGTTGGATGTATAGATATGGACTGTACTGACCTGGTTAATTGTGCAGCTCTATCTGACATGAGTCTGTGTGTTTAAGTATAAATGAAAGGGATCTGAACTTTTTGCTTTTATAACTATAATCTGTGGGTTATAATATGTGGAAGTGAGATATTTTAATATGTGTCAGAGCCCAGGAATTATAGCTGTAGGCCCAGAGTAACATTTGTTTTTTTCACTGTATTTAATCATCTTCAAGTGGTTTACCACCATTTATTATAGTATTATCCTCTGTATTTTGTGTTTTTTTTAAAAAAAAAACGGATAAAGACAACAGATCAAGAAAGACTTTTTTTTTTTTTTTTTTTAGCAAAATATATCATTAAATAAAAGTAAAAATAAGTGAATCCATCCACTGTCATTGATGTGACTTCATGAGTTTTATTGGTGAATCAATGTTGTAGAAGATGACCTTGTTTCCATAGTAACTACTGGGCCTCTGAACATCCAAATGGGTCATATCTGCTGACCATTAAAAGATGAAAAATTTATTTTATTTTGCACCAATTATTTACATGTATTGATAGGATTAGTGGATTAACACGTATTAAACATTTTAGATCAGTAGATAATTTTGGTAAATGGTGGATGTTTGGGCGTTTATGGGTTAAACTAAACACACACATCCATCCTTTTCATGACAATTTCACTTGGTTTTATAGTTTTGATAACTGAAATGTTAAAGAGACTACATGTCAATAGTTATATTTCACTTGAAAATGAACATCGAGTGTCAGTGTTTCCTATGCGACCTAAGACCAACCCTTAAATGTGTTTCCAGTTACCTGTTATGGGATGTTAACCATGTAACATAAGGTTACATTTGAGCCATGTATGCCTCCTTTCAAATGGAGACAGATACCTGCACTTTGACGCTACATTTTATGGAACTTTTACTCAGGTTTAGGGTTCAACAAATACATCAAATAAGTGACCAGTATTAGTCAAAACCTAGTCTGGAAACTTGAGCTTGTAATGAGGAGGAACCGTGACAGATATCCAACATGAGGCGTTTACCTGGTCAGATCAGCGCTGCGGAAGGCCATGTTTCACACCCCTCCGTGGTGGGAGACCGGACAGGTTTGGCGATGTGATGCACAGGGATGAGACGCAGGAGCAGAAGCAGCAGCAGACCTGAAATTCCCCCTGAAGTCAGTCCTACCTGCGCATGTTGAGGACTGACTGAAGCCAGCGTTGCAGGAGATGCTCAAGCATTTTCTGAGGCCACATAAAAGTTTGTTCAATGTGTTCCCATTGGCTGGAAGTTGCTCAGGGGGTGGGGACTGTGTTTTATTACCGACACTTAAAAAGATGCAAAAGTCAGTGGGCCTCTGTGTGTAACCCCCACCTTCCACCTCCCCTCCTTTTCTTTTACAGCACCCCCTAATGACATGTGCCGCCTGTATGTAATTCTCTTTATAATTATCATCAGGATAGGGAGGGAGCAGAGTGATGAAATGTGGATTTCATAATCACGTGTGCTCATCAGTGTGGCTGAAGAATGCTGGTTAGAGTGTGTGTCTGTTGACGTGAAGGTATAGCCTTGTTATTAGCTGAACAGCCTCAGGCCCACATGCTGTTTATGTATCCTGCATGTTATGTAATTGCGTTGCATCTAAGGTGTCTGATCAGCTAAATAAGTTCACTTTACCTTACTCTTGTGATCTGCGATGCACAATTGAACTGTGTGGTTCATTTCTTACAAAACTCCTCACATTAACCCCAATTAGCCAAAACCTCTGAGGCATTCTTTCAGTGTTTCACAAGATTTATTCCCAAATGGTTGCTCTTAGAGTACCCGAGCTTTGTGAAGTGACATGAACCACTTTGCCTGTGGGTACTGATCTCTCCAAAGCACAAAGCAAATGTCATACACTGTGTTTTAAAAGCATGGCTTTGCAACACCTGCTTTAAAGGAACAGCTATTTTGATCCAAAAAAAAAAAAAAAAAAGATAAGTACTGCTGTCCAAGAGCATAACAACCACTTTGACTTATTCATATTTTAACATGGGTGCATGTCACAACACAGAAGATATGTCTTAATTTAGCTTTTCCAACCAGGTCACTAAAGGGAGAAGTTACCATTGGACACTTGTGTTAATAACAGATTCTATTTGAACTGATGTACAGACGTTCCAATCAACATGTGTGATAAGTGTATATCAGCATTATAGTGTTTTAACCTCTAATGGTGTGTTTAGTTTAGTTTAGTTTGGTTTAGGTATTAGCAGTAAAACCAAGCTGTCACAAATTATGTATAATGTAAAATAAAAGTGTGAAGCTCTTCTATAAATATGTATTTATTTTATATTGTTTTAATTACGCATGTTTCAAATGTGTCCATATCCAGGGGTAATCTGATAACATGGTTTGGTTTAACCCATAAAGACCCAAACATCAACAGGCGTCCAAAACCATCTACTGATGTAACATGTTTTATACCTATCGGTCCACTAATCCTATCAATGTTTGTAATTAATTGGTGTAAAATACAGTTTTTCATCTTTTCATGGTCATCAGATATGACGCATTTAGATGTTAAGATGCTCTGTAGTTACCGTGGAAACACTGTCATCTTCTACAACATTGATTCCCATGAAACCCATGGAGTTGGATCAATGACGGTGGATGGAGACACTTGGTTTTATGTTCTGTTAAAAATAGATTTTTTTTTTTCCATTTTTCTCCATCTGATTTAATAAACCTCTGAATCATTAAATTAAATATAGAAAAAAAAACAGATTTTTACTGAAGAAATACAAAATAAAGAGGATAATATTACAATAAACAGTGATAAATCACTTTAGAATGGGGTATGTAGAGAAAAATTCATTTGTGAACTACCACAAAAGTGGCACTGGGTCTTTATTAATTAAAAGACAAGTCTTTTTAGGCATCAGGGTTTGGGAAGAAATGTTAAAGACTGAGAAAAAGTCTGCCTCATAATACTATATCTTCTGTAATATCACTGATCCTCAAGCAAAATGGTTCCAGTAATAAAGAGAAATTAAGTCACATCGCTTTGAAGATAAAACATTGAGCAACAATATGAAATTATATGAATTAATGAGAAAAAGGGTTTTAAACAAGGTAATATTTGTGTTTACCAGGTGAACAACAAAAGCCGATCTACACATTACAATACATTCACTTACCAGATTCATTCCAGTGGAACATTTATAATTCTATTATATAAATGTACGTAATACTATGGATAGAGTTTGCAATAAAACTTTATCATGCATTTTGAAATCATTAACCAGCTTTCGTTTCTAACTCATGATACCATGCATATAAGATTTACCAGACTATCTCTGAACTATTGACTATAAACAATTATAACTGTGAACGAACAACTAAAAACAGTTATGAAATATGAAGGAACTATTAGACAATGACAATCACTGGAAATGTTGGTTTGGTTCTTACCAAGATAAAACTACTTAGATTTAGAAGTGTTAGATAATTTATCTTGTTTTAAACATTAAATTCTTATTTTAAGTGCACCTGTATACATGATTATTTCTAGATTTAACTATCTTAACTCAAGAAATTTTGTCCAGTGAAATTATCTTGCTGCATGGACAGATACTTCACTTGTTTTCAGTAACTTTTTCCTCAGATTTAGTGTTTTTATCTTGTTTTTTTGCATTGCATTTTTTTTTTTTTTTTTTTTTTGCAGTGTACATATCTGTGGTTTGCACAATTGTATAGTTGTACCATTTGTTCTGCAGACTGGTTGAGTATTTCTTCTTCATAAGCGCCTGTTTTCCTGTGTAGATATTGTTTTATCGATCCTGGCAGTCGCTGTTCGTGGAATATGATAGTTCATAATCTGTTATTAATGATCAATAACCTCACAGTCATCTGATACTCTGCAGTTTACTACGGCCAATAATATGAAGGTCAAAGGTGAAGCATTTATGACTGTATCATACTACGCCGACTGTCTGTTTTTGGAGCTCCACCACCACGCTGCTCGGATGAGTGAGTTGTGAGGGGAAAATAATACGATGACTGGTCCTCCTCTGAGATTTTCACAGAGAGATCATGTGTCTGGTCGGGATAATTGAGAGCTCATGCTTTCAATGAGCGAGCGAGCACAGACAGCACAGACAGAAAAAAATACAGAAAACAAGTTGTGATTATTCATCCATGTGGCGGGCCTCATGACTCGTACACTTGTGACTGAGAGTCACGTATTCGCCAAAGCCCTTAAGTTAGAGCATGATGTTCTGGTTAGAGCTACATGTACCACGGCAACGAGCAGAAATCCAGGAAATTAGAGTTGAGTGGATGGGAGATTCTTTGCATCCTGGTAGGTTTTTGTTGTGCTGTCAGTGGTGGAAGTGAAATGAGTGAGCGAGGAAAGCATGCAGTCGATACCACTGTAACACTTTTATTCCAACCTCACTGAAGTCAACGCAAAACTGCAAATACTGATGTTGTTTTTCCTCTAAGCCGCATCAGCGTCGATGTAAAAAGAGTCAGTGGAGTTGCCAGATCTGCTCAGCCTGCGGCATTTACCGATTACATCACACATTAGGACCGGCTGCATCACTAAGAGCGTTAAGCAGAGAATTTTCACTTAGAGTTGTAGAGTTGAAAGGAAATATCTGCTGAATTCTGTGTTGAAGTTGTGACTAAAAAAATCAAGCTTCCAAAGTGATACTACACATTAAACGTGTCTTGATTTGTTAAAAGAAAAAAGAAAAAAAAAAAGCTAGTTAGGGAATACACATTGGTTTGGGGCATGGATGGATGGATGGATGGAACAAGTTTAACCAAATCTCCAGTGGTAGCAAGTTAAATATGTCTGGGTTTTTTGTAAACACCATATACATTAAATACATTAAATATCACAAATATGACTTGCGCATAAAAATGTACTTCATCGAGAAAAAGACAATTTCGGCAAAACTCTTGTTGTTCCATTAAATGTTTTTGCGCTGGGAACAGGTGGTTTTTCGGGTGTTGCGAAATTGCTATTTCCCACAAAATGGCAATGGAATGGCCCTTTTTTTTTTTTTTCTCACAATTTGAGTCATGTGAATAAAAAAAAAAAAAAAAAAAGCCAGATATGGACGAACATTACAACAAGCAAAGAAGAAGAGTTTTTAAAAGAAACATCATTAAGTGCATCATTAAGAAGTGAGAAATTAAGAATAAAATATAATATAAAATACAATACAACAATTATTTTTGATATTTGT
>JAPSES010000058.1:16105427-16124352 GCA_029822895.1 Maxillicosta whitleyi
CCCCCCCCCCCCCCCCCCCCCCCCCCCCCCCCCCCCCCCCCCCCCCCCCCCCCCCCCCCCCCCCCCCCCCCCCCGACTAGGGAGTGGTGGTGGTTAGTAAATGCTAGATTATACCATCACATGACTGCTTACTCAGTGCTTTGCTGTAAAGAAAAAAAAAAACTCGCTGTATAATCACTTTGGTTCTAGTCATTTCCTTGTTAAACAAATGTTCTGTAGCCCATGAGTCTCTGTAGAGGTCGACTGCTGATGCACTGCACTGATATCTGTGCTATTTATACAGGAAAAAGAATGGTAAACAATACTCAGAACTGATATAGACGTGAGCTAAAATGGAAATGTTCCAGTACAATTCTACAAACATCAACTCTAACAGAGTTCTGATGTAAAGTCTTAATAATAACATAAATGAGGAAACAGCTGATTTTAGTATAAACAACCTGTTGTCATGGATCTGTCCTGTTTACAAGATCTGGCATTTCAATAAGGTAACGCAGTCTTTACTTATATATAGTAGTTTTATGCATTTTTTTTTTTTTTACAGATTGTATCTACTTATTAACAGCTGCTAATGTCAGTTAAAGAGGTAATCACAATTCAGTCAGTGACACCGAAGTGAAGTAATGCAGTAATAAACCTAAAGGATTTAGGTCTTTATAGCCTAGATGAAATTTGCGGCTGCAGCCCCTGAAGTGACTTCCTGCACATACCAATGAATCCGATAATTATTTATTCTGTTTAAGTAATACAGAAAATGTTACTAATCCTCTCTGTAATTAATAACATACACAGCCTAGCAGAAAGGTTAAAGGTTAACTCGCTTTATTATCTCTGTCAGGGATTTCAGTCTCTACATTTTACCCATGACACACACGGTACTGAAGAAAATTCCAACATGGACTTAAGTTCTAATAATTCAGTGATTAATATTTCAGCTGGAAATGTGTTCTTTAACCCTTTAACTGATGAGTAGCTTCTCATTTATTTGATGACCATCAGTTTAATACAAATCATAAAGTTTAGACTATGGCCACTTTTTACGAAGAGAAAAGGTTTGAGGACAACATTCTTGAAGTGGACAGTTGGGTTTAGTCCTGTATTGTGGCTGTATGTGTACAAGTGATGTGAAGGCTGATGGGTAAGCTAATGCTAACGGTAACTGACTAGCCACTTTTACATAGAGATTACACAGAAATTGGTCAGTGGTGGAAAAAAGAAGGGATTACCATCTTGCCTTTTCTCCACCATTGACTGAATTCCACAGCCAAAACAAAAGGAGTAACAGAGATGAGAGGCTGGATTTTTACACAGCGGACCTGCATTCCGGAATCAAAAGGGTGATGACGTAACACAGGGCATAGTAGAGACACTGGCATGGATTCTGCGGCGGCCGTCCTAGGTGTCAGTCCTGTATCTTTGTGCCGCAGGTGAAAATGTAAATGCACACTCACGGCATCACTGGCACGAATCCATGCCGGTGCCTCCATATACACCCCCTGTCTCTCAGACATGAGGGTTGCTGTTATCAAAATGTCACACCTCAATTGGGGAATGAGAGGTGTTCCTTTTACATAGCGTTCCAGAATCATGATTCCAACCTTATCACGGTTCTGTTCCTACATCCAGAGGCGTTACAGAGGAGGGACCACATGATCCCATTATTTTAGTTACACAGATGTTCCAGAATAAAGGGGAAACATTCCTGGAACAGAAGTGCTATGTAAAAAGGGCTTGTGTTTCAGTGGATTAAGTTCATGTGGTCTGATGAGTCCAGATTAACCTTGTACCAGAGTGATTACCCATCATGCCTTGTGTCTACAGTATAAGCCTGTGGGGGCAGTGTTATGATGGGGTTGCTTATGTTGGTCAGGTTTAGGTTCAGCAACATTATATGTCCAAGAAAATGACATAAATAAATGTAGTGAAGCGATGCCAGTGGAAGGATAAAATGTTGGATGTATGGGATTATTTTTTGGCCAGACCATGTATTTCCATCATCCTCTTTGCTGATGAGATTAGTTTGCCTGCTGCTTGCCTCAATTTGTTTTTGTTTGGTTGGCAATACTGCTAATAGCAATTAGCTCATTCTAGTCAATGTACATGAAATTTCCTAGTAAATTAAGTATTTAACCAAATCAGGTGGTCAGATTAATGGGTGCATCAGATAAGAAAAAAGGAAGATGAAGTGATTACCCAGAAAGCCTAGTGCCTACAGTGGAAAACTGTAGGGGTGGTGTTACGCACTGGGATTGCTTCTATTGGTCAGGTCTTAGTAAAAAAAAAAAAAAAAAAAATCTTAAATATATGCTGTGACATTGCAGAAGGTCACTGAAGCAAATAAAGGATAAATAAAATATTAGATTGAATTACTGTGTTTTTGGCCTGGTTGTGTATCGTAGACATTCTTCACAAATATGCATTAATTTAATAAGAATAATCAGATTACTAGACGTAGCCACACTTTCACAAACACATCAGGATTCATAGTGGGTTCAGTTCACTTACTGACATCTTAGCTTACAATATTGACAGCATGTGGATAGGGTATTACTTCAGAACCAAGAATTTTAACATTTTTTGGGGGAAAAAAACCCGTTGCAGATAATAACAGAGAGTTATCAGATGTAATAGTTCCCACATATTATACAGTGTTACATCACTGTATTTGGTGAAAGTTCTTTTGTCTGTCCTCCTGAAGCAGTTGCATGTTAATGAATGGAATAATGCCTCAGATTAATTTCCGTCTCTTTGAGCTCTTGCGGCAGCCTCCAGTCATGGCACACGCAGAAGCCTCTCCGACTTACAGTACAATGACACCTCCGTAGTCGGCAAAATCTGCTCATTCCGCATTTCAGTCACAAAGAACATGTTCCCTCTTCATCCTGCCAAATTGAGATTGGACATGTCAGTCAACACTCCCGGCCGAGCTGACACCGAAGGGAGCCGCTGGGAGTGGGGGGGGGAAGCCAGGCAGGACTTCTACCTGAAGGTGGAGGAATCACTGGAGCTGCAAAAAAACACTGAGAAGGCCGACGTGTGTGTGTGTTTGTGTGTGTGTGTGTGTGTGTGTGTGTGTGTGGTCTGCATTAAATAGTAATCAGACAGCAGATGGCTCTTTTGTAATGATTAGTATTTAATGATTCACAGCAAGTAGAAATTCAGAAAGTGATAGCGTTTAAGTGCACAAACAGCACATTGTAAGCACTGCACTACAAGATGTAGGATGCAAATCTGTGTAGGGGCTAATATTACACATCTGCTCCATATAATACACTCTTTCTCAAATGTGGGGGTATGTGTACCCCCAGAGCTACTTGGACAAAGCCCAAGAGGGGGTTGAAAGGTCTTGGGATAAATAGATTAAATAAGTTGTGGTGTACTGAATAAAAAAAATAATAATGTGATATAATAGTGAAATATAAATAGAAAACACGTGGGTGACCTGTAAGAAATTATGAAAGGGGTAAAAAATCTTGTGCTGTGTCGGATATTGGCTCGGGTCGTGTCTGAAGAACCACAGGGCGGGTCTAACCTGCAGTTTACGAAACGCCGACGAAAAATAAATATTGTACTAATATAAAAGTCTATGTTGTAGTGAAATGTAAACACCTTTTTCCAAGATAAAAAGTACAATCGGATATATGATTTTGTCTGTACTCGTGCATTCCCAGGAATCATCACGGGTACGGTTCGGGTGTCGGGTCTATTTATAGTGGTTCGGCTCAGGTGTGAAACCAAAATTTAAATTCTGCCAGTTAACGGTTCGAGATGAAGTATGACGGGTTCAGGTGGGTGCGGTTTGTGTAGGACACAATATTGCGAAACCCAGGATGGTATTGCCTTGTCCTGCCTTCCTTACCTCTGACTGGATGGAACAGCTCTCCCCCTATTGGTCGTCATTTGACAGGGAAGACTCATTGGAGACCGACACATTAGGCTGGCGAGTCAGACGACAAAAAAAAAAAAAAGCAGCGCAGGCTCATAACATTTCTTAGGGTTAGGGTGAGGAGCAATAGGAGCAGAGCTGTTCCATCCAATCAGAGGTAAGGAAGGTGGGACAAGGCAATACCGTCCTGGGTTTCGCAATATTGCGTGCAGGACTCTGCTCCTGACCTTATTTCATTGTGATATTTTAAAAAACTTGAAGCCTCCCCCCTTAATCTTTGGTAACACAAGAACAATTCTATCTCATATTATTCAAGATGAGTTTATCTGAGTAAGTAAGTAATTATTTCTGTTGATGAAAGGTTTATTTTTTATTATTATTAACAACGGCTGAAGGTCCCATCTACGATTGGTATCAGTTGTCATCTATAAACAATTTGAGTTGAAGATATTGATACATTTGCTCTCGGTAAGATAGAGAAAGTCACATATGGGCTTTCATTTGGTGCCGTAACTTTGAAAGGTCAAACCCAAGGTCATCTGTGTCCAGATTTCTAGAAACTTCTTCTCCAAAACCGTCAGCCAGAATCAATTGAAATGCATAACAGAGATTTCTTGGTGCAAAGTCTACTGAGTGTGTTCAAAGAATTGAGAAATATTGATTTTGGAATTTTTTGTGACTTTTTCAAAATCCCATTGTTTTATAATGGGACACATTTCAAAGTGCTGTCACATCAAAACACTTTATTGATATAATTACTATTGGCAACAGATAGGAAGTCACATATGGGCTTCCATTTGGTGCCATGACCTTTGACCTTAAGTAACCTTGAAAGGTCAAACAATTGTCAATTAATGTCCTTAAATGTACCATTGGAGTGCAGGACCCATAGTCCTATGAATGAGGGTACTAAAGTTTTTATTTTGCACACAAAACTTACTTATAAAGATTTGTTTGTTTGTAAAGTTTTGAAAATAGAAACTCACCTTTGGTCCAGTAACATATTTTACCTAATTTTTTCAATGAAAAATGCTGAACAGTTGGGGATACTTGGGTAAAATATACATTTCAGGAGTGAAAAGTCTGACAACCACTGATATAAAAGACAATATATTGAGGTTGAGTTAAAATAAGTTGAGTGAAATAAAATAAGGTACGGTTGTTGAAGCCTGTGCCAGGTTAGTGTGTCAACAGCCACATTTTATGTATTTTTATCTGTTGCCGCCTGATTAGTTCTTCACGGCAAACACAGCCTTTTAAAAGTAGATCAGACGCTAATCTAATTATGGCAATTTTTTTTTAAAGATGGAAAAAGACTCTATCAGCCTCTGGTTGTACTTTATGTCCCACATGATTCACTCCCCAGTGCATGGCTTGAAATATTCACAACCAGCCAATACAGCGGCAGATTTTAGAATAATCTGGATGTTAAATTTAGACTGGTTAGGTTAACTTTGTTCGATATTTGCTTAATATTACTTAGAAACAGTCACTCAAAAAAAAAAAAAGCTTTAGTTGCAGTGAGTAAAACCAAAGTGTTACATACTGTTGTCTTTTTAAGGGGACGCCGTTTACAACAGGGGTGTCAAATTCATTTTAGCTCAGAGGCCACATTCATATCAGTTTGATTTCAAGCAGACTGGACCGCTAAAATAATCACATAATAACCCGTAAACCCATTTGATTTAGTGCAAAAAAACGAAAAGTGCAATTTGAACAATTTTATGGTCTTGCCTCTCATTTACACACATACAAATTAGAGCTCACAGTGGATCTACAAAAGTAAAAAATGTTTATTAACAGGCAGAATATTGTTCAAATTCCCTTTGAAATGTCAGGTTGGTAAGTATTTTCATCATGTGATTTGACTTTACCCACACACACAAAAAAAAAGAGATAAATGTGTCATCATTTATAGGTTAGTATGCTATTATTTTTCTTGTCTGACCCACTTGAGATAGAATTGGTCTGTATGTGGTCCCTTAACTAAAATGAGTTTGACCCCTTTGGCTTCAGTGTAATTTTAGCACCATATGTGTGGGATTGGACTCTATGGTGGGGGGTTTTTGACCCACAGACCTCATGTTTGATACCCCTGTTTTAGAATGATGAGGTCCGGTTAAAGTGGTGTTTACGTTGGAGTTTTTGTTTCTCGGGATTTTGTGATAAATCATTTATTCATAGAATATTATGTTTATCTGTATATATTAACATCCAATTTAGTGCTGCTGGTTTTGAGGGCCAGTGCAGAAATTAGCATGTCTCCAGTTTTGACAGGATATTTCCGTGGCTTTATCTAGGTAGTGAATAAAATAATAAACACACCAAGGCCGTAAACGTAACAAGAGCATTCAGGTGTTTGTTGTGATAATAATGTTCCTGACAATGTGTTGTCTATTCAGACTCCTGATAGCAACAACTTCATTTTTATAAGTGTAACTTTCAGAATAAGAGGGATAGTTTTATCACAAAAACACGCCGAATATTTTCTTAAAAATATTATGGATGACTTATGCTTTTAATCTATCTTTAACTTGAACTCAAAACAACGCTTGAGTCAGGAATGAACTTCCTTAAACTATATGCAGTGTACGAATGGAGAAATACTTGCACAATTAATATTTTTCAAGAAGCAAACCGGTTGCATTTTCAATTTGTGTTGAATGACAAAGCTCTCTAGAGGACATAATAAAGTAAAACCTTTATGAAAATATTTAATTTGATATATTTTCACATGTTTTTTTTGTACTATGGGAAAAACTGGAGATCATATAACCTTTGTTAACCACCTATTTTCTTACCTTTTTCATGAATTTAAACTAAACCTAAAGGATGAATTGACCTCAGAATGGCAGAACCTTCAAAATACTCACTCGTATCTGGGTTTTAAGCCTTATTTCTGCAGCAAGGTCATATCCGAACTGGGTATAAGTTGTTCCTTATTACCCCATGCGTTGTATAAACAATATTTCTTCATTGTATCATTTGTCACATATTGTATCTCACTGCTTTAGAGTGAAAAGGTGATGAATATGTTGGTACAAAGTCAAAATATTTATAAAAATACACAAAAAAAATCAAAAATCTATAATAACTTAAAGATATGATATGCCGTTATTAGTCCCATAAGGGGAAATTCCAGGTTTACAGCAGCAAAATACAAAAGCACACAAGAGCAAAAGCTCTGCAAATCAGGATAAACGCAAATCAAGAAAGCTATATATACATTATTCACAGCTGTGCAAATGCTGATCATGCCACAGGTTTATTGCACTATTTACTGTACTGTTTATTTTACAGTTATTGCACAAACATTTTGGAGCAGTGTTTGTTGCAGAGCCTGACAGCTGCAGGAAGAAAAGATCTGTGATACCTAATGCTTTGATAATTAATGGTTTTATAGCCTAATGTAACTGACTAGATAAAAAAAAAAAAAGATTGCATTAAAATATGAGAAAATTAAATATGCTGTAAAAAAAAAGATCACATTAACATAATTCATCATAAGTAATAACTGGGGGGAAAAAAGCCTGTTTAGAAGCAGTTAAAGGCTTTTTTTTTTTTTTTTTTTTCAGACCAAATCCTGACCTCTGAAACTAAAATGGCTTTAACATTTTATTTGGATGTAGCTAGAGATTACACAAAACCTTGAATAATTGCTTTTGACCCTGGGTAAAATCTGTGATTGACTGTACTCTTGGCCAGTTTTGGGGGGGGATTTTAAAAATTCACATAATCAGAATGAAGGGTGGAAGAGCTCAAACATTGATCCATGAGGCTGTTGTGTATGGATTTGTTCTGAATAAAAACGCTGTCGCCCTCCTCTGTAGATACCATCTTGCGCTGCAGGTCTTCTTCTACTTCTTCAGCTAATCAGCTGATGTTTTTCATCATCATTGTCAGTATCATTAAAAGATCCACAGCGTATCCCACTTAAACGACATCTGTACGGCTTTGAAGTTCTCAGCGTGGGTGTGTTGTGTTGGTTTGTGCATGGCTTATTTGATTAGTTTATTGATACATTTCCAGAAGCAGATTAATCAGTGGATGTGGTGCTTCTGCTGCTATAGGGAGTTACACATAGGGATTTTATTTAAAGTGCACATTGTTCAGTTGACTCCTCGCTGCCTATATCGAGCAGCTTCTGAATCTGTGAGACAGCAGTTAACAGATAACTAGGACGCTGCCTTGAAACTCACAACATTAGGAAAGCAATGAAGCGGCTTCAGCTTGCTTTATCAACATCGGCAGAATCACACTGTACATATTTCATTTTTCTTACACTCTCCAAACAGAAATATTGACTCATGACATTATGACGACTGCAGCTATGTGAGGTCAGCACACAAATGCCTCACTGTTATTCTGGATACTGAAAGTGTGGCAACTATGAAAACAGGCAGAATCAGCAAGAACAGGCAGATTTGTTGTGTAAAAGGGAAAGTGCAGCAGCGCTAGCAGCTAATGCATTACAGGGAAAAAAGGGTTCTCAGCTTAGTGTGTGTTTTAACATGGGCACAGTCACCTTTTGCCATCATCTAGACTGTTCTTTTATTAAAGCTTTAGTTTGTTGTCTGTACGTGGCTACATTTTTTACCTAACTGCATGTAACTAAGTAATTCAGATCCCTCACTTTAGAAAACTGGCAAGAATCAGTTTTTTCTTGTAAAATCAAAGGGTAAACATGTGATATTTGGCTATGGTCATGTACATATATGAAGGTTTTTTGTTGGAAGGACTTTATGTATTTATGCTTTAATTTTTTTCTAAGATAGATATGTGTACATAAATAAACTAAGAACATCAATTCCATGCATGCATCTTAGTGTGGGTATTGAATGCTAATTTGCTCTACTTGTCCCAAGCGAGGCTTTTACAGTTTCAAAAATGTAAAATATCAAGTATGACCTTGGTCTGGTTTGAAAGGAGTACTGCAAAATACTGTTATGCTCATTAAAAGTGATTACAGCAGCAAAACAAGAATACATAGTAACTTAATTTTTAAGCTAATGAGCTAAAGAGGAGAGAGCAACACTAGCTACCATTAGCTTAGCAATGAAGCAAGTACAAGTACGAGTACAAGTACGAGTACTTCCATTTGAGTACTTGCCGATAGCGAGTACTGATACTAGTACTTAATAATCCCATTACAGTTCTTACTGTTACTGACATTTAATGTGTCGGAATGTGCATTTATCAATCAATCCACCAGGGGGCGCCGCTCTTAATTTAACATACTGGACAAATAGCACAAAGAAAAGTCAAGTTTTATGAGAAGAAGAAAGTCAGTAATAACATGGAGCTGACAGAACCAACACTAGTATGGACACTGATGTTACAGCGTTTCCATTGGAAAGGTTTCAAAGTGAAGCTTCAGGAGGTAAAGAAAAGACGAATGAGTTTTATTTTATTTTTTTTTACTTCTGCAGACAGCGGCGGTCCGCATCACTCATTCCCCCCATAACTAGGACGTAAACCCGCTCAGCCATGGGTAGTTATCAGAAATATGTCAGTAGTTTTTCACTAACTCACACAGTCGCTTTGAACAGATCCTCTGCCTCCACGGTTCCCGGTGGTATTCTCCATCTGGGTACGCGTCCGCCGCGTCGCCTGGAAAATGGACCGAACTGTGTACACAGGGGGCGGACAGAACGTCCTATCTGTATCCGTCTGTGTGTTTAACGTCACTTCCAGTCGGTGTTAGTTTTGTCACTGTCATTTATTTAGAAAAAAAATCTCCACGCTGCTGACATTACTCTGCTTCATATGTGCTGCACTGAACTGTGAATGTCAGGCTGCCGTTAGTGGTGTTGGTGTGGTTGTATCAGAGTACCCATACCGATACAGTATCGGCTGCAAGCAACCTTTTGTAGCCTCTGACTTAGCACAACATCAACTTCGCAGATTATCCAAGACATATTAATTCTTTTAAGTAACTGTTTGTGCTTGAAGCTGAAAAATGGAGTTTTTTCAGTCATGGAGCTCACGTTAGCTTGTGAAGCTAGCTACTGACAACTGACACAGCTAGCTAGCAATTAGCATAAAGAAGAGATAATGTGGCGACATTTCTGGCCATATTAGCCTGATATAACACATGCAATATAGAAGATATCCAGTGGGAGTTACATTTTTTTTTTAAGAATTTGTCATTGTCCTAACTTGCATACTGTTAACACGTATTATTACAGATTATCATCCCTTTAAAGGGAAAATGCCATAAGGTGGGTGACTGTGGGTCACTTGGTAGAGTGAGTTGTCCAATGATGGTTGAAATCCTGACCTGGCTCCTACCGTTCACATGTCAAAGTGTCATTGAGCAAGACACTGAACCCCAAATTGCTCCCAAGTAGGCCTGGCATGGTAGTTCCTTGCATTGTAGTCGTACTGGTGTATGAGTGTGTGTGTGAATGGGTGAATGTGAGGCTTTGTAAAGCGCTTTGAGTATCAAGGTATAGAAAAGAACTATAGAAGTGCAGTCCAATTACAGGGTCTGGTGTAACCTTTGCACACAGATGAAGTAAAAGGTGTCCAAAGTCTTTTTTTTTTTTTGAGACATGAAATTCAAAAGACATATTTAAAAGGGAACGTATTATCTTGCACAGTTAGCGTCGTGCCAGTACTGTTAATTGGCTTGTCACCCTCCATTGTTCTGGAGTAGAGATTATCTGTTTGTTTGGCTAGTTCTTGGACAAGGCAACAGTTTATTGTATTTAGGTTGGAAGCAATTCTGTTTTGATGGAACACACATGCATGGAGAAGCATATTCTGGTATTAAAATCACTAAATCCATTCAAATGTTAATGTGTTTTTAGCAAAAGTTGCTATTTCTACAGTATGGTTGCAGCACGGAGGTTGTTTGTTCATGTAAAGGAGGGATATTTCAAAGAAATAAAGTGCAGATAGTGAAAGGACTTAGAATAACAATCCTACCACCCACTTCAATACAGAAGTATTCTCCCATATTCTGGCAGAGTTCTTTCACTGGATTTAGACTTACAGCCAACAAAAATGTGTCTACAACTGTGGGGAATCGTTCACCCATTGTGAGACAGAGTGTTTCCTCCATTTTTATTATCTTATGAGCTTATATTATCGTTTGCTGTTTGTGACGTATGAGAGTTTGATGGGTGGTGTGGGAAGGGCTTAACAAAATATCGATAAATATAATTTTTGTAAGTAATAATTAAAACATGTTTAGAAGATATCTACTAGCTGGAACAAACTGTAAATAGATGTAACGTTTTGTGTTTTACTTGCAGCTAACAATACCCCAGTGTCTAAGAATGGCACAATAAAACCAGACTTTCTGAATAAATCTGCTTAATCTGGAATGAAACAGTATTATGATTTTAGGCCAGTTAAGCTGTGGCCTGATCACAATGCACAAGTGAAATTGTGGATCTAAAAATGTACCTTATTTCATAGCAGAGTTTCTGTTCCAGGGATGACACTTGTTTGTATTTTCCATTGTGGTCGTGTTTCACCATATCAACTTCTACCACACTTACAGGAATATTATTACTGAACCCTGCACATGCAAGGGTTGTGTTACAGAGCATTCAATGAGGGGTCATTTGAGACGCATTACCGTAAACACTGTCTGTGTTTTAGCTCCCTTTGATCGGTATCAGCTCAGCTTTACATTGTTTCAGGTTTCAGGACACTTTCTACAATTGATGTGATGCACTTTGCCATTACTTTATAAATGTCTCACTGAGTGTATGGAATAAAAGAAAGGCTGCATGTGTACATCAGCCTGTTATTGTTATCTGCAAGATCGTGAAGATAATACTCAAGGCCAGATGACATGGTAATTGTGTGCTGTCGAGATACAGGCTTCGCCTCAACATAGGGTAAAGGCATCTTTAACAAGTGAATCATTCGTTCTTTAAAAAAAAAACCCACTTTTTCAGGCTCTGCAGTAAGTTTAATGTTATATTTTCAGTCAAACAAGACAAGAAGACTATCATTTTTCCAGACATTTTTACTGCAACAAAAGAAAACCATAGGGCATAAAAGTCTCCAGGGAAACATCATTGAAGGTCAATTGTGCATGCTTATGTACCAATGGACAGGTTGTGTCTGAGTGTAAGCTCATGTTATTGTGTTTTATTACAACTATAAAGGAATAGAAGAGAGGTACTGAAGAACTTGGTGTAAAGATTATTGTGGAAAATGTTGCACAGGTTTTATGCATTGAAAACTTTGCTTAGACTATTATCATTATCATGGAGGTAGCAGTTAGCTTAATGTAGCTAATGCCAAAACAACTGGCTCTATGTACAAGACAGATTTAATCCGATTTCAACTTAAACCAAATAAACAAGCATGGGCATGTCTTACATTTAGAATTTTAAGAAAAAAATGGGAATTCATTAAAAAAAATTTCAAACAATGAATATAACTGTCAGTTTCAGGTTGTGCTTGTGCTTCTTACTACAAAATTTGTTGATGTTTCTTTTCCTCCACAGTCTAAAAAAACCCCACATAATGTATTTAAATCAATTGAATGTATTACAGACTCCATGTAAACTATTTCACTTCTCCCTTTTCTTTATGCTGTGCTAATCACAAAATATGCAAAAATTTACTTCAGAAAATGTTCAACTATTTCTGAAAAGTGGAAAATTTACACATGGATTTGTAACATTTGTGTTAGAGCCAGTTTCATTTGTAGTCAGTCATCCCTTTTTCTAATCTAATAGTAGCAAATATTGCACAGTTTCCACATCAAAGAAGCAGAAGAAGAGGCATTGAAATAACATTAAATGAGGAAAATGAGATTTGTAGAAAACAAAAACAACCTAAATCCTGTATATAGAAATCAAAATAAAGGCTGTTATTATGGATGTAGGCAACTGAAATGAGGTGTTAGCTTGGTAATAGCGTTAGCATATTTTAACAAACAGCCTTGTCTTTACACACAACATCGATATTTTCAGGATGTTTTCATGGGAAAACAGTCGTTAATTTAGAAAATGAGCTAGCAACCATCAGCAAATAACCAGCTTCCAGTAGAAAACACTCTAAAATCTAGAAAATTGAACCTTTAAGGTGGATAACTATCGTGATTACAGGTCCAACTCTTGTAATTATATGACAAAAAGGTCCCTTAATAAGAGTGAGAATTAAAGAGCCTCCTCTACACACGAGTGCTCTCAGTTTCAGATAATCATACTACAGGTTCGGGTTAAGTTTTCAAGTTTTGATGTGGACAAATGTGGATGAATTCATGTCTTCCTGGGTTTTACTCTGAGTCATATGTCCGTTTACAAAAATGGGGAAATAATATGAGCTCGGTTTAGAAATGTGACCATTTCCCTTGTCTTTCACTATGTCGTGTTCTTCTTTTATTTTTGTCAGAAATGTCCCACTGATTTAATGTCTTCACTTTTGACAGGTGATGAGTGGGATTATATCATGTCTGAAGTACAGGGAACACTGGAGTTTTCTGTAGAGCTGCACAAGTTTCACAATGTGGATCTGTTTCAAAGGGGGTAAGTGAAGTCTCTTTGCACAAATCCCATTTCAGCAGTACATTATTTGTTTTATTATCTGACCGTAAAACTGGCAACTCAGCAGACGAGTACACATACAGACTCTACATATTGTGCTGACAAAGTTTTCAGCATATTTGAATATTAAGGCTTTGACACGGCCACCTCAATGTAAATGTAGATGTTCTGCGCAGGTGTAGGAAAACCTAATGCACCGACTCCATGCTTTCAATCTGATATATTGTCTTTAATTATATAAACCATTATGTCTCAGCAGCGATACAAACTATGACCAATCTATAGTCGTACATTTGAATAACAAAAGCACCATATTGCACTGTAATGATATCAAGTAATTTACCAAAGTAATATCTACATTGCACAGATTACTTGTGTTTCTGCTCCTTAACATAGAACCCAAACACTGAATACAAAAAAACAATTTTCAATGTACTTTATATTTACACCCGACAGGTTAAAGGGAGAATTTATTTACATAAAACAGTGTACACCAGTCAGCAGACAAAGTGGTATTTATGTTGATTATCTCATTCCAGTGGGACCAGACAGTGGGTGGGATATATTCGGCAGTACGTGAACATTTAGACCTTGAAGTTGATGTATTAGAAACAGCAAAATGGGCAAGACTATGGATCTGAGCAACTTTGATAAGGGAGCAAAAGTGTAGGTCAAATCACTGAGTCGGAGCATTTCCAGATCTTGTTCATTCCCAATGTAATGTGGTTAGTACCGACTAAAACTATCTGAAGAACCACTGGATCTCAGCCAACTGAGCGTCTATGGGATCAGAACATTATCACTACTTGTCTAATACTGTATAGGAGCCAGTTTTTTCTACACAAACAGCTCAGACTCCAGGCCTAGACTCCATCAGACCTCTGAAGGTGTGCTGTTATACTGTATCTGGACTAAGACATTAGCAGCAGATCCATGAAATCCTGGAAGTAGAGAGGTGGACCTACATGGAGCAGATTTATTTTTCCAACACGTCCCACACATGATCAATCATCCTGAGTTTGGGATGTCCGTCCTTAGTCCATCTTAGTCAGTACTATCCACTGCAGACCAGGAACACCCAACAAGACCTGCAGATGTGGAGATGTTCTGACCCAGTCATCACCGTTAGAATATGGACCTGGTCAAAGTCTCTCAGTTCCTTTTGTTGCTCATTTTGCGGCTTCCAACATATCATCTTCCAAGGGCTAAATGTTCACTTCCTAATATACTCAACCCACTGAAAGATCCCATTGTAATGAAATAATCAATATTATTACCACTTCTCCTGTAAGTGGACAGAATTATGGATGATTGGTGTAACATTATATGTTACTGTGCTTTATAACATCTATTATATTTATATATTTGAAGAACAACTGAAATATGATACATATAAATTAAGTAGATCATGTCTGTGGAAGAGTGAGTTTTTGCTTCTGTTATTGTGTGTAAATTAAGTGGTCATCTTATTACTCCATTATTGTCAATGTATTATCATTTTTAATCCAAAAATGGCACATATATGTTAGTGATTTACTGTAGGCAAGTCATCAAATTAGTATCAAAATATGATCATACTATTACTTTTTGCGTTATCCTTAAATGTGTTCCATGTGCTATTGGCTCTGGTGATTGTACATTATTACCTAATTATTATAAAGTATTTCTGTGTTAATACAGAGCTGCAATGTAAAGTACTAAACAAAAGTATAGAGTCAGATGAGATGCTGGGTCCTTCAGTACTAGGCAGCGTTATCCATAAAAGAAATAATGATAAAACAGTGAAATTTGAAATGACCATGACCTGCATTTTGAGCCCATAATGAAAACAAAGTGCAGCTGTTCAGATATAATCTGTATAAATTTGATAGTTGATAGTATGGTCAGAGTGCTTTGACTTCAATGCCTAATAAAGATGAAGACTTGGTTCTTCTGCAAATGTGCTGAGAAGTGTGATGAAGAATGGCTGAATACTAATGAAGATATGAGTCATGCTGCACTGATGAAGGTGCAATGTAATGTACTCTGTAAATCAAAGTCACATAGTCTTCCACCTGTTTCAGTTTGTGTCACTGTAAGACAGACTTGATGCCCTGAAAAAAAAAAAAAATCTAATTTGTTAAGCAATTTTTAGATGAGCAGGATTTTGTCAGGCATGCTTGGGAAAGTACCCATAATCCCCAGGAATGGCATCCTAGAACATTGTGTAGTCCAGTCAAATGATGGTTTACAACTACAGCATGACTTCAATCCAACTGCAGTCAACAGCAAATGTGTAATTTTCTTTTTTTTTTTTTAATTTTCTAACATAATGTTTTTGGATTCACTTAAAAAATAAATAAATAAATATATCGTGACATCAAAAGTGAGCCACATTTGTCCTGCCATGATGCGTCTGCAGGAAGATTATCTGCTCCTCATCTGCTCGGCCTCTGGCTCGCTGAAATGCCGGCTTTGTTAAAATGATTTTCTCTTTCCAAATGGGACGGACTAAAGCTTTATCACGGTAATCCCTTCAGTCGAGTGCACTAATATGTTTGTTTTTACAGGTTGCCATGTTGCGTCAGAAGGACAGGACAGTAATGCATACATGAAACTCAGTAAAGACAGTTAAACCAACAGGACCTACACATCTAACTGCACTGAAATGTAACTGCTGAAATCAATGCTAATCCTCATACTGGACTAAAGCGCCATGCAGCTTGACACTTTCAGCTGGACTCTGATTGCATTTAAAACACTGATTATGTCTGTATTTGATTTTTAATGAAGGCAGATGCAATGTAAAAGCACTTTAAGGCTAATCTAGAACAGTGGACAGATTTTTTTTCCAGATACACAAATTACAATCCCAGCTGCATTTTCTACAGTTGTTTCTTAATTTGGTGAACATCGAAATGCAAAACACCAGAGTTGCCAGAACCAGAGTTGTCAAAAGTACACACTTTTACTGCAGGAAAGGTGAACCAACACAGGCTCTGACACGTACTCTAACTATAAATCTGTCTTTTGAAGCATATTTGTGATTCTGTGATTTATGTGCAAAGCTGCTTGAACCTCCCGTTATATTAGTTTAACCCAGTGGTTCCCAGCCTTTTTTGGCTCATGACCCCATTTTAACATCAAATTTCTGGCCACCCCAGATATTCCCAGAGACTTTTTTTTTTGCTGAAATCAATTTGTTTTTGATCATAAAATAGTTTGCTATACTATGTTGCAAATAAACATTAATTTTAGACACATTTAGTCTATATAATGGATGGATGGAGGCAGAAAAGCCAGGTTCAGATTATATATATATATATATATATATATATATATAAAGAGAGAGAGTATATCCTGTACTTTATTTGAACTTGATTTTTATTAGGAAAAGTGTGTGGTGTTTTAATTAAACTGAAATATATATTGAATCTTTACAAAATATTTTTATTAGTATTTTTTTCAGGTGACCCCATATGAATTCCAAAATACCAGTTAAGGCATATTCGATATATACATAGTCATGACACTGAAAATAATTTTGCGGCATCAAAAAAAGCATCACCTGAGAATAAAAAGAGGTCAATGTGTTTTACTTTTTCATTACTCTTGGCTCACAAATTTGCTTCATATTCAATGATGCTGTTTTACGCGCTATAGACAACTTAAATTTAACGTAGCATCTGCTTGAAAGCAAAAAAGCAAAAATAAAAAAAAAATTTTATATTTTTTTTAAGACATAAAGACCCAGTGCTCGTTTTGTGACAGTTCCCAAATGATTTTTTTTCCTCTGGATTTAACCTTTCTTAAGTCATTTATCACCATCTATCATAATATCATCCTCTCTATTTTGCTGTTTTTCAGTGAAAATTCGGTATTTTTATATTTAATTCACTGATCATCATGCTGAGATGACATTTGAGGGTTGTTATACCAAAAACAGCGAAAACTGGAGAGAGAAAAAAAGACATTTTCAACAAATATATTAATAACTGAGCATAAAACAAACATGTCCATCCACTGTCATTGATCAAACTTCATAGGTTTTACTGTTGAATCAATGTTGTAGAAGATGATGGTGTTTCCATGGTAACTACGGAAACTCTGAATGGGTCATATCTGATTGATAGGATTAATGGATCAACAGGTATTAAACATTTTAGTTCAGTAGATGCTTTTGTATGTTGGTGGATAGTCGGGTCTTCATGGATTAAAATAGTCGTATATAAATTCAGGCATTAAGGGGATAATACAAAACAAAAAATAACAACAAAAAAAAAAACAAAACTTGAAAGTAAAACATCACAACACCATTCCTTTGGCACCTAGTCTCCACATCTTGTCTGTTTTTATGTATTCTTTTTTTGGTCTTGTTATAATCTGTCACAGTGCTTTGTCTATTGTCTTTCATGGCCATGTTCATTTTGCTCCATCATTTACATTGTCGTGCAGGATATGCACCAACGGATGCATCAAAGGATCACCTGTTTCTGTGTGTTACCATCTCATCTTTTTCAGTTGAACTCGGTTCAACTGAACTTGGTGTTGGTGTGCGATCATGCAAAAGAAAGATAATTGAAGGAGAAAGCTGGTTTTCAGAATGTAGGGAGTCAAAAATGTAGATATTAGCGGTAATATGTGGGTAAGTGAAAGGAAAGAATACCTGAAAATGTCTATGTTCACTGCACCAACAATGGATTGACATATTTGCTCCTGACTGAACATGAGTGCAGTGTAGAGACTCAAGCACATTCACTTCACAAGTCTATAACTCTGTTTTAAGAGGTTGTTTTCACCATTTATTTATTAACTGACCATCAAAATCTTTCACAGCTCTTGTCTGTCAAACCCCTATTTTGAAGCGCTGATTTGATGAGTGCGTTCTCAGTCTTCGGTCTCTTAAGACTGCTATCGCCTCCCCCTGAGAGCCGCTTTTATTCAGAGCTTGAACTGTCAGCGTGACCTTTTCACAGACATGTTTTCCATTGCTGTCCATGGCTATAATCTGGAATGCCATGTAAACCAATATTCAATAAGAGTATTTTGTTTTATTTCTTGTAAAATCTCATATTGCTGATATGACTCTGCCTTTGAATCCAATTTTCTTATGAAACTGCATTAACCTCCTTCTCCCCCATCAGCGACGGGTTAATTTCAGTCTTTAGTTTCAGTGAATTTTACTCTAGTGGTTTAATTTTTGCAGTAGAACTCAAATGAAAGAGTGGCATTATTATGTCGTCTTCATTATTAATAACAATTTTACCGTTCATTCTTTAATAATTCAGTCACATTTGTACAATCCATGGCTGATTCTACTTCACATGACGTTGTTAACGTCTCATGCATGTGAGAAAGGACTTTTTTTTTTTTTTTACTTTCCTTGACATTCCATGTAGACAGGCTTTACATCAGAGTTTGCAAAAGGCTGGCACGGTCTGTTACTGTCAATATACACTACCCGACCCCCCCCCCCAAAAAAAAAGTCACACATACAATATTTGACGTCACCACCTTTGGTTTTGATTCCAGGAGACATTCAGTG
>JAPSES010000058.1:16124452-16140625 GCA_029822895.1 Maxillicosta whitleyi
AAAAGTTCATAGTGTCTATATTTTTACAGTTCATTTAGTTTTCTTTTTTGTCAGACACATAGTCAGTTTTTCATACCTCAAAAACACAGTTAATTGTTCTTTTTTTTTGGAACAAATTCTCTGTTTGTTTCATTTCTCAGGCTGGCGGAGATCGCAACCGTCCCTCTGATCAGCAGTCGGACCCTCAGCCTCCACTTCCACCCACGGAGAGGGCTCCACCACCACGTCCCTGTCATGTTCGACTACTTCCACCTGTCCGTCATATCCGTGTCTGTCCACGCCTCACTGGTTGCCTTACATCAGCCACTAATCAGGTAGACTTCAAACATTTACACTTACTGCTTCCAGTTTGTTTTGGCCTTCGCTATTAAAAGTGTATCTGTCGCTGCTGTTTGAACGGATCCATTTCCAAACACTTATCTGATGAATTCAGCTCTATAGTGATTGTTTAGCATTGCATTACATAGATTACTGCAGCACTTTATTGATTAGAGCTGGAGTAGGTTCAGTCTCGCAGCTCATCTGTCTTCTTTCACACACACACACACACACACACACTTATGCTTTGTCCCTCCACGTGTCCTCCCTGTTCTGTCTCCAGCTTTGCACGCACAGGGAAGGGCTCGTGGCTGGGGAAGGGTTCACCGGAGAGCACGGGCGACGCGTCCACCATGTCAGTGGAGAACCTGGTGTTCGGGGCCGGCTACTGCAAACCTGTCGCCTCTGAGGTATGTTAACCTTCAGGAGTTCAGCAGCGGTCAAAGTAAGACAGAGTCAGGGCTCCAAATCAGACACACGTTGTCCTCTATGAGCTGCGCTTTTTTTTTTTTTTTTTTTTTCAGGCTGATTCTACTGAACAATACATCAATTATTTAGCATGACAGACTCAAGGGTGAACAGTGACCCCTGGAAAACACATTTTTGGCCATAGCTGAAGAATGCATATGACAGTTATGAAACTATTCTTCATAAAGGATCACCTTGTGGTTTTTTTTTTCTGACTGGATCGGACTGATTCAGTTATGTAACATCATAGTCTTGCTAATTTATAAAACGTGTTTCTCCACAGGATTATACACGTTAAAGGAGTGATATTTAGGACTTTTAAATGGGATTAAAACATTTCCCTGTGGTCTACATAAACTGCTATACTTGGGTCTGAATTCTTCATTAATTCAACTCCACAGGTCCATCTTCTATCCTATTTCTGAGTAATGACACCAGAAAGGTGGTTCTGAGCGCTGGCCCTTTAAATGCAAATGAAACACTTCAGGCCCCGCCCCCTCCAGGTTGTTGGCTGTGCTGCTCTGTCCTGTTCAACCAACAACTGAAAATTTTAGGTAATCCGCTCAAAGTTTGGACATATTTTCAGTTTTTACAACCGCTGCTGATAAACAGTTATGTCGTACTCTGAGAAATGTTCATCAGAAGTCTGGAGATTATATGTGCAAATGTCATAATGTAACTAGTTATAAAACATAACAAATTAACCAGGAATTGAAACAGGTTGTAGAAATCCACTTGGTTTTTGACAAAATTAATATAAAGACAGTTTTGCAGCACCTGGAGGGTTCAAATCCAAACTTTATGAACTATTAGGGTCTAAATACACAAATAAATTAACCACAGACTAATAAAAGTGGGTTTGGATAAATATGACCTTTTAATATAATCAGTACATTTGACCAAAGAATACACAGGGTTTGTACTGGTGCCTTGAGATCCTTGGAAATGCTTGAATATCAATGTAATTTCCAGTTATGAAAAGTGCTTACATTTTATATTAAGCTCTTGAAAGTGCTTGTAATTATAACTTTGTGACGTGATGTATTTATTTATTTTTAACCCATAAAGACCCAAACAGTCATGGTGACCTCTGTCAATCAAAAATATGGAATAATTTTTGAACCAGTAGTCCTATCAATATGTCAGTAATTGATGTAAAATACAGTTATTAATGTTTTCATACTCATCACATATGACCCATTTGGACATTCTGATGCTCTGTAGTTACCATGGAAACACCACCGTCTTCTACATCATTGATTCAGCAATAAAACCCATGGAGTTGAATCAATGACTGTAGATGGACAAACTGGGTTTATGTTCAATTAATGATAGATTTTACTGAAAAAGTCAATTTTTCTGTAGTTTTCTCTGTTTTTGATATAATAACTTTGAATTGTAGTCTGAGCCTTTATGAACATTTACATGCCGAGTGAATTAAATATAACAAAATGGAAGTATTATTACATAAAAAAAATAATGATAATATAATAATAATAATAATAATAATAATAAATAGTGATAAATCATTTAAGAAAAATTAAATAGAGAGAAAAACTTATTTTCTTAATTGCCTCAGAAGTAACACTGGGACTTCACAGGTTAATATTAACTTTGCCGTGTTAGAATTCAAGCCAAAGCTATTTAAAGACATTTGCAAAAATAAAACTTTATGTCAAAATAGTAAATTACCAGGTGATCTCAGGATGACTCCAGGTACATTTTGATCTTAATCTTCATCTCAATGTGAGTGTGGCTTTCATTTTTTTTTGGGATAAAACTGTGTGTTCTACTTTAATATCTGAAGTTTTTACTTTTATGAAACATAATTATATAATTTTATAGTATGATATAACATACCAGTATTCTTATTTTTAAGACTCGTAAAAAGCCTTAAAAGTCTGCATGTAAACCTTTAAAATGTCATTAAAAGATCTTAAATTTGATGTGGTAGGTTTTAAATTCTGTTGCCATAAACCTGTTCTGTATTGTGTTTAAATGTGTCCAAACTCCAAAGAAAGTAATGTTATTCTACACAGTTCCATCTGTTCTAACCTGACAATTTATATGAAAATTAGGAATCAGTTATCGTGATCTTTGCAGCCTCCAGTGAGAAATGACTCAGAATGGTGGGAATCCAGGCATAGGAGTATATAAATGTATTTTCCTAAATTTTAGGAGTCACAAATATTTACCAGTATGGCCATGAAATGGACATTAAATTCTGTTCTTAAAAAGGTCTTAAAAAGTCTGTAATTGAATTTGTAGAAACCTGAAGGAACCCTGACATATTCCATTGTGATTAAAAAATCAAGGGCATACTGTAAGTATTCCTGTAGGTATGTATTTGACCTCCACAATAAGGGACTCTGCTAAAAAAAAAAAACTTGAAAATGACCTTTAAAGGTGCCTGAAAAGTGCTTGAATTTGACCTAGAAAATGATGTACAAACCCTGAATACACTGAACACCATTAAATTGCTTCAGTGTCTTGTCCTGAATGTGCATTACAAGTTGACTGGTTTATGGAGACGTCTCCCCGGTGACGACTGGAACCTGTTATGTTCTCGGTTTAGGGACAAGAATCTGGATTTAAGTGTGATTTGTTTGGGCATGTCACATGGATTCAGCAGCGCTACAGTCGGTCTGATCTGGATTACACATCCTGGACCAGTCTGTGCCCTCATCACCCTCTGAACCATTTGTCATATGTCAAAGCTCTAGGGAGTCTTGGATGTCTAAGAGCCAGAGAAATACCAGATATTATTACTTTGCTGCTCTGTGGCTTTTCATAATATCTGGTTAACCCACCTGCTCAGACATGCAGACTCAGAGCTGAGCATCGACGAAGAAGTCATAGGAAACCTCCTCTTATCCTGTTATGATGACAAAGACACTCCAATTAATATAATTATAATGTTTAATCATGAGTATATGCATTTGTAAAACAGAACCCATTTTTTAATCGCACTTTTATCATATAAACATATCATTATAACCATTCTAACGTTACTCATGTTAAAAACATGTTGGAAAAAGTGCAAGTTGATGTTGAGTTAAATTAATTTACAACATTTTGAGAAATATACCAGAAACATATATTTACAGCATACAACTCATAGGAGAGGGGAGAAAAAATATGCATAAAAACTGAATTCTATTCCATTTGTGGTTTAAACTTAGAAATACAAACAGGAAGTCAATGCAGAATAATCACAAATGTGTGTTATTTCACAAACAACTGAAAAAAAAGTAAGTAAATAAGTAAGTAATTTGTAAATGTACAAATAAGGAAAAAGATGTCTGAATAATTTCAGCCACTCACACTTGGTTCAAAACTACCAAACAATGTCAGCGCATGAAGAACAGTTTCTGAAAAGCCCAAATAATCATTAATATTTTATTTGAAGATTTTTGACTTCACAAATTTGATCATTTTCACTTTGGACTTTACATGTTGTTTGTACATCCAAATGTTTGGAAGTATTTTTTATTTTTTTTTGCATTTATCAATGTAAATGAAATGTTAGTAAAATACGTTATTTGTGTTTTTACATATGGTACAGTTACATGTGATGATTTCTTTCGACTTTTCCCTTTTGGGGTCGCCACAGCGAATCACCTTTGCATGTTAATTTGTCAGAGTTTTTACGTCAGATGCCCTTCCTGACACAAATGGGCTTGGAACCGGTACAATGAGACTTGCACCCCCTTGTGGCTATTGGGATGTATAGCTGTATAGCTTCAATAACTGAAGATACAGCAATGTATAAAAACTAGGGCTGTCAAAAGATAAATTTTCTTGTTCGCAACTAATCTCAGACATTTCATAGTTAATCGCGATTAATCTTGATTTACTTTGCACGTGTAAAATCGATATTTTGCAATAAGACCGTTCGAATCTAAAGTTGAACCCACAATGCAAAGTATTTCTGACCATTGTGTCTTAAATCGGACTAAAATAAAGACAGAGACAAAGGCAGAATTTACCTTTTGGGCTTTTTTATTTTCAAAAAGAGTGTAGAACAAGTATTAAGAATGAATGACTGGCTACTTTGAGAAATTGTAAATAAATGAACACAAGAAAGCTTCCTCTCGAGCTGCCTACGGATGCGTAGAAGGAACAAAAGACTAGCAAACTCAAAATAGCGCGTTTAACTGACAATGAGTTTAATTAATACAACCAGAGGAGCTGCATGTGGATGGGAGAAGTGCGGAAAATGCTGGCAAACTCTGATCGTGATTAAAAAAAAATATTCGCGATCACAATTTACATTAATCTAATCTCGATTAAGGCGTTAATATTCCCAGCCCTAATAAAAACAAAATTAAACCTCAACAAAGAACAAGACGCACGACAAACAAACAGTACCTCGACATTAAAAATTACAGTCATACGATCTTATCAGTCAGTCAGTGGAAACATCATCCATTTCTGTACTTTTACATAATTTAACTCATACCACAGTGATCTGTCCAAGCGAGGTTGCCATAGAAAGTTGTAAATAAAAATGGCCGACATTGACATATGTTTTACACACGTGGGATTCGCATCATCCAGTCACAAAGAGCATACGTCATGTGACCAGTGGACTGTCTTCTGTCATGTTCATCCATTGGCTGAACACCAACAGGAAATAGAATTTTTTGATTCCGTGAGGTATCACCGTCTTGCTGTTTTATTATTGTTTTCATTCATTTGAGGAATTAAATCATGGGTGAAAAGTGTGTTGTAATGGAAGCGCTATTGAACATGTACTGAGTAAAATATTATTGAAAATTGATTATTAACGCCCTACACTACTGCGTTACAATAATGCCTTACTTTTGTAACCCAATGGGATACAGGTGTAGGTGGTTTTCCCGCTTTATGATGGACTCTTCATATAGCTAAAAAAAAAATGCTGCTTTCATTTTTCTGTCACTTTTCCGACACACAGCCCCTGCAGACGTCACAGTCTACACAGTAAATGTTAATGAGTGCCCCGCTTGCCCCCCTTTCCTCCTCTTGGTTTTTACTCCCACCCCTAACTGGGCGCTTTAATAAGCTCTGCGTTTAGCCAAGCAGGGGGGTTTCGTTTGATCACAGTAATGAGTTCTGTTCACAACTGCCACGTACTACATCGCTGCAGGTGAAATCTGCACAACGCCACCTTTTTTTGCACTTTTATTTATTTAAAGCTTCATTTTTTTTTCTTTTTTTACCTGCAGCTACACAATATTTCAGCGTTTTCCCACTACCACCATATCACCTCATTTCAGCGTTATGTTGTTATTTTAACACGTTGCTGATTCCTGTATCAACTGAAATATGATGTTAAATGAAGTCGGTGTTCACTCACTGCTCTGAGTCAATATTTGCACTGAAAGTTGAAAAAGGACATCGCTCTAGATTAATGTACAGTTCAGAAAAAGCATTTCAAAGGAGTGTTGCAGAATGATGAAGGTTAGCATCACATAAGTTTTCTTAATGTTAAAGTAATGGGATTTTTTTTGGTGGGGGTGCTTTGCATTATTACAGAAAAATAGCTGATATCTAAATCAGCAATACTAACTTTACAAATCGTAATTAGATTTTAACACTTAAAGAGGCTCTATGTAGTATTTGCGCTTTCAAGCATTAAATGACTTAAATTTATCACTTGAGTAAAACACGCTCTAAAGTTACGCTAAAGTTACTATTTTGTATCGGATTATAGAGATACTTATACTAATGTGACCACTAGATGGAGTAGTGAGTCACTGTTTTCACTACTGGACACTGCTTTAAATAAAAAGAATTAAAATGAATGCTGAAATCACAGTGTTTGTTTCTACACAACGAGAGTTTGATTACGAAGCTATAAAATTATTATTAGTGCTGTCAAATGATTCAGATTTTCAGTCAGATTAATCACAGGATTACTGTGGATTAATTTTGATTGTTCGCAGTTAAATCTGATTCATTTTTAATCTATATCAATAGTGTTTCATTTTGCATCAGCAAATAGACTCAAGAGATATACACTTAATACGTTTATTAAACACCTGTAACAGTTTCAACAAAACAACTGTTCCGTGTTGGTTTTTTGTTTTTGTTTTTTTTGTCTTCATATTTCCAGCCACAGGACCAACATATTGTTTAGTGTCTTCCATTTTTGTGGGTTGGTTCTGCTGGCTGTCACTACTGGATCAACCTTCCATTTGCATATGTGTGATGCTAACTCTCCTTGAAATGTGAGACATTCAGAGTCATTCTTTGCTGCAGATGGGTTAATTGCGTTAAAATTTTAAATGAGATTAATCATGATGGTGGACTAATCTGCATTAACACATTCATTTTTTCAGCCCTAGTATTTATGTGATATTATATTGTTAAATTGTCTGTTAATCCATGGTTCAGACTAAACTGTGTGAGTTCCAAACAGACCTTTAAGGCAGCCGTTGACAACCATACAGAACACTGAGGCGATTTGTGGTTTTATTGTGGCTGTTTTCTGTCTAAAAACAGATCTAAGCTAACAGAGCTATAATGTAAACTATCAGTTGAAGCACTACATGAGATTAGAAAACAGTTAGTTTGACTGTTAAAATAATCAGCTGTGAATTTTACTTGATTTACAGCCTTATCATGTTGGTCTTTTGCAAATTACGAGGAAAGATCTAAACAACAGACATTAAAGGGATTAGACATAGCATTGATATTCTATTAATAATAATACTAATACTAATTCTCAATAGCAGTGAAGACGTCTTATAGCACAACTCACCTATGACCCAAACTACCAATGAATCAATGCTATGTATCAACAGATGACATCACTCACTCAATAAAGGCTGTTTCTCAGTGCGCGTTCTTGTCTGTTCTTCCGTTCCCGCCTTTTTTGTGAAACGTTATCAGTCGCAGCCCAGGTATTGATCTAACTGCAAGTTCACATAAACCAAGAACGCACGGAATACCCGGATGTTGTTTTTGTCGTCTAGCGTAAACCAAGGATGCACTGGTTGGTGATTTGGTTCGGAATAATTCCCAAGATGCTGGCTGCGGTTGAATGGATGTGTATTACAGTTTAGAAAAATATACAAAATGTATAGATGACGTGTAAATACCAGTACAAATGTGTTGAAATCAGATTGAGTGCCACTGTGGTGATTTGAGGTTAATACATTAGGGAGCAGATTAAACACATACAGCCGTTCAATTACACATAGACTTACGTCCTTACGAAGTACGTTCTCTGACGCTGTTTTTACCAAGACCGTATTCGCCAGTTTCACAAGTCTGTACTCTGCATTCTCAGAATTAAAAAACAGCCATTGTATAAAGACTGTTTACACACACTGCAAACCCAAATTAGTGAGTGATGTGGCAAACAACTTCCAATAATACACACTGTTCTGAAGATAATAAAAGAAAAATACAATTCAGAAAGCTTTTCTAACAGAGAGCAAGAGGAATTATAACTATGTGAGTTATTTGTCAACGGAATTTTTGAATCAGCTTTTGGATTATTGCAGAAAATAAACCAAGAACAGACATTTATGGAAATTATATGTTTTGCTCAAAAAGATTATTTTTTTCATAAATAAAAAGTACTTTTAGGATTTATGATGCGTGAAGTAAAATGTTGTCATTGCACATTGAATCGACTCAAACATCATTACGCCTAAGTGTCCAACTTATTCTAGATGTTTCAACAAGAACCTACTGATGAGAGAAAATGAAAATGGTCAAATCAGAACGAACATTCACCAGGTCATAGAACTTCATCTGAGTCATGTTTAGACTGTTTTCCAGTCCAGGGGTCTCAAACTCATTTTATTTCCAGGGCTACATTCAGTCCAATTTGATCTCAAGTGGACCGGACCGGTAAAATAATAGAATAATAACCCATAAATAATGACAAATGCTTGTTTGTTTGTTCTAGTTTGTATATCAATTTTAACAATATTATGCCTCAACCTATAATTTATACATGTGCTTTATGAATCTGATCTACAAAGACACTAAACATTTAGTAATATTATTAAAAATTGTGCTTAATTTTCTGTTTTTTCGTATTTGTTCAGGTTATTCACATTTTATTGTGACAGGATAGTTTGTAAATGTAAGTAGTTTCATACTTTAATGTTATTTTTTGCACTAAAACAAATACAAAAATTTGAAGTTGTCATTTATAGGCATAATATAATATTATTTTCCCACATCAAACTGAGAAGAAAATATGGAGTCATTATATTTTGTAGGTTATTATTTGACTGTAGATCATATTGGTATGTGTGTGGAACTTGTATGTGGAAATTCATCCCTCACGCCAGATTGGAAACTTTGGTGGGCCACATTTGGTCCCCCGGGCCGCATGTTTGAGACCCCTGATTTGGACGCTCATATTGAATAAAGTCTGACACATATATTTTGGCTTAGTTCATCTTTTTTCCTTTTGACTTAAACTTTTATTGGTTTTCCAACAAACACAAAAAGGGAAACGATTTGACTTGCATATCAATATAGATACCTGCATAAAGTGCATTGATTAAAAAAAACAAAACAACAAAACAAAATTACAATGAGAGGGATTTGAGGTGAGGATAAAAACAACAAAATCAAAGCCACTGGGATCATCTATCTAACATAGACTGCTCATGTTTCTCTAGTTTGTCCCAAAGTCTATAGTTGATGGTAGTTATTCCACTGTTGTTCGTTACTACACAGGTCAGACACAGCTCCCTCTATAGAGATCGTCTCCAGGAATGTTTGGAGCCAAAATCCCTCAGTCAGCTGATCGACTTCCATCCAGTTCATTGCTATCAGTCTTTTAGCTGTCGTGTATCCACTTGTTAAAATTACTTTAGCTTAATCCATCTTATGTTTTGACCTTAATTATAAAAGCTGAACTTTTGCTTATGGTTCCGTTAAAAGACTTACAACAATCCTAAGCATTGTCAGGACAGAGAGAAACTCTAGACGTAGGATAATGACTAGTTCATACTGAAAAATAAATATTTTTCCTTGGCCTGCACTCGCAGACTGATCCTGGCAGGCTTCTATAAAGGTAAAAAGAATTATGAAAGTAAACATACAGATGTTCCTTCCTGGTTTAGGTATACAGCACCACTGCAATTACAGAGCACACACAGGTATGATGATAGGGCCCGAGACTTTACTCGCCCCAAGCAAATTACAGTACATCCCCAGATACTCGGGCGTTACATGCCTTTCAAAGCACCGAGTCCCACTGGCGCGACCAAAACATCCCAACTCAGACTCGTTTTAGGTCAAGCACCAGCAGAGGACCACCTCATCAGAAAAAAACCTCTTTGTCTCTAAACTCTGACGGTTAACAATAGACGTGTAAGTAGACAGATGTTAGCCCTTGAAAACAAATGCAAAACACGTTGGGTTGCAGTGATTTGCAGCCGGCCTCTGTTACTGTAAACAGTTGGATGAGTGCAGTTAATGCTTTTACTACATTGTTAGAGAGCCATCTACTGTAGTATAGGCCAAACTGCACATTAGATATTGAGCTAATGCACTAAAAAATGTATGGGAAATCAAGTTTCTTATTTTGCGTTTTTGCCAAAAAAAAAAAAAAAAATGAGTGTGTCCTTCAACTTTAAAACATCATTTATTTGTAAAGTTATGATTTTTACTCTACAAATGCAAATTTGGTGTCTCTGAGTGACAGCAGCTCTCACTAAATATTCTATTAAAGCGCTGTCGTTTCCCTCCGTGTTTACTTACAGTTGAGCTTCATGTACCGACTGACTTTAATCTGAAATGACAATAGTTAAAAGCACTTAAAGGAATAATTCAACATTTGGGGAAATTCTTTCTGCATCTTATTCTTTTCTTCACTGGAACTGTTTTCTCCAAAGGAAGTAAATCTGTTTGCATTATTGGTTAACCCATAAAGATCCAGTGGTTATTTTGTGGCAGTTCCCAAATTATTGTTTTCCTTTTCTTTTTCTTTATTTGTTAAGTGATCTATCACCATTTATTCTAATATTATTTTCTGCATTTTGCATTTTTAAGTCAAAGTCATGTATTTTCTTATAGTTAACTCACTAATCATATAGATGTTCATAAAAGCTCAGATTAAAGTTAAGGGTTATTCTATCAAAAACAGAAAACTGGAGAAAAATTGAGTTTTTCAGTCAAATCTATCATTAATTGAACATAAACCCAATGACTCCATCCACTGTCATTGATCCAACTCCATGGGTTTTACTGGGGAATCAATGTTATAGGAGATGATGGTGTTTCCATGGTAACTACCGAACCTCTGAACATCCAAATGGGTCATATCTAATGACCATGAAAAGATGACAAACTGTATTTTATACTAATTATTTACATGTATTGATAGAATTAGTGGGTCAACAGGTATTAAACAGTTAAGATCAGTAGATGTTTGGGTCTTTATGGGTTAAAAATCTGTAAACATGTTTTAAGTGTATGAAGATCAATCACCTGTATAGAGTCAATGCAAAGAAGTGAAGTCCTCAAAAATGATGATATTGATGTTTGAGTTGTATTGAGTGACTCACAGCATCACATTATGAACTATAACAGGGCAGAGCTCATTCCACCACAGCTTTGAAGACAAAAACTCAATGAAACCAGGCTGTAAAACAAAAGCTGCACTGAACCCAAAGCACTGCATGAACTGATATCCTAACGATGTTGAAAAAAAAAAAAAATATTGGACCATAAAAAGTCATCAAAAACAATGATGAATGTGACTAAAACACAGAAAAGAAAACAGAATGTGTAAAAGCACTGTTTTTGTCAGTATAATGACATAGATATTGATGTAAGAACTCATGTGATTTTGGTTTTTATCAAGAAAACATGGAAAATGGATAAATATCAGCTCTGAAATTAAACTATTATGAGTTATTTTTGTTGTTATCATTATATTTTATCCAAACAAATATATCTTTAGTTGTTCCAGGCATTAAAATGAATAAGAAATCGAAGGAAAACAAGGGGTGGTCTAATAATTTTTTCCACGACTGTAGATCAGGGTGGTAAGATGTGATCATAAAATGAATGTGATGACCCATGGTGATACCGGGAGTGTGGATGTACTTATGTTAGGTCACTGAAAACATAGGGTCAGAGTCTCAGAATTGTCACAAATATGGATATTTCCTTAAAGACGGTGATTTTAACATGTTACTCTGTCATAGATATGAATGTGAGAGGGAATGGTGTCGATTTCTTTATGTGATGAACTGGTCACATGTCCATGGTGTACCCCAACTACATTCCTGAGGATTATTCTGTAGTAAAATGAATGAATGAAAATAATGATCCAGCCACTGGTTCCAGGTTTAGATCTAGTCCTGGTTCTCGTGTCTGCAGCAATACATAGGGTTGTTGTATTCTACTACCACCATTATGGTACATAGCATAATTTATATATTTTATGTTCTATTACAATTTGTCTTTTAAACCACTTTTTTTTTATCCTTTTTTTTTAACCTCTTTTTTAATTGCATGGCATTCAAGCAGCTGTGACACAGAAACAGTTTCTTAATTCTCTGTATGTCCCGTTCATGTAGTACATTTTAGTTTAGGAGCCACATACAGCACAGTGTGTTCTAAAGCAGGCCAGAGCAGTAAAATAATAAGAATAATAACTATTACATAACTAATAATCCATTTTTTTTTCTATTTGTTTTTGTGTGGAAAAGGTCAAATTGCATTATGAAAATACAAATAACCTCAACAACCATGTAAAACCTGACATTTGTTAAGAAAAATAAGTTCACTTTCAAGAAAAATATTAACACAACTTACAGATCACAATGAATCTATTATTTTAGTAAAATTGAACTTTTCTTAAAGCAGTGATATTTTGCTTTTTTTTTTTTTTAATGGACTTAATTTTCAAACATTTCCCTGTGGTCTGCATAAGCTATAAATGCTATTCATGGGTCTGAATTCTTCATTAATTCAACTCCATCTTCAACACTATTTCTGAGTAATGACACCAGAAAGCACTGGACCTTTAAATGCATACAAACCACTTCAGGCCCCGCCCCCTCCAGGTTGCTGGCTGTGCTGCTCTGTCCTGTTCAACCAACAACTGAACATTTTAGGTAACCCAGTCAAAGTTTGGACATATTTTCAGTTTTTACGAAAACCGCTGATAAACAATTATGTCATACTCTGATAAATGTTCCTCAGAAGTCTTGACCTTATTTGTACAAATATTGTGATGTAACTAGTTTTAAAACAACAAATTAAGCAGGAATTAAAACAGGTTGTAGAAATCTGCTCAGTATTTGCCAAAATGAATATAAAGATACTTTTGCAGCAGCTTGAGGGTTCAAATCCAAACTATATGAACTATTAAGGTCCAAATACACAAATAAATGAACCACAGACTAATAATAAAAGTGGGTTTAGATAAATATGAACCCTTTAAACATTTCAGGTTTTTCACATTTTATGAGTATAGTTTGTAATTGTAAAAATATTCATTTTGCAATTTGACACTTTTAACTGTTATTATTTTGAATGTAATTTTTCCATTTTGTAAATTTAAGCTGCGGGCCAGTTTGGAACCTTTGGCGGGCTGGTCACATGTTTGACATCTCTGATCTAGTAAATCAGCAATAAAAAAATAAAAAAATAATCTTTGAAATATAAGGGTATGTGATGTAAAAGTTCTGCTAATCTAACCATTTAAATCACAAACATGAGTTTTATACTGGACTGGTCAGGTCCCAGGTTAAACATGACCCCCGGTGCTGTCGACGGTGAAAATATGGGTGAAAGGTAGTTAAAGAAAAAGAGGAGGTAGACGTGTCAGATGGAGTTAAAGATGAAGACCAAAGAGGAGATTTGTGGATGTGGGGAAGATGCAGGAAACGGTGTCAGATGGAAGCAGATCGACCCCTAAAGGAAGCAGATGAAAGAAGCAGTGGAATGAACGAACGGAAGGTTTATAATCTTTTGTGAGGGTCCCCGACACCCCCTTTCCTTCTCTTCTCCTTCTCCCTCTTTCTTCATGTCAGGTTCAGCATCGAATTGTGGTTCAGCAAAACACATAATAAAGACAGTAGAATATTAAGGGGAACTTCATATACTCAAATTAGAGCAAATTTGTTTAGCACCAAAAGGAGTCAGACTACCAACTACTGCTGTAAAAAAAAAAAAAATTAGACCTAATCTCCTAAAAAGTAACTTTTTGGTGTGATATAAGAACTTATTCTTAGACAATAGATCTTGTGATGAGATATTCTGACTAGAAATGAGGAGACTACACTTGGTAAGGTTTAGATTGGTTCCAGTTTACCTGTGCCGCCTTTGGAATCTGAGTCCACTTCCAGCACTTGTGAACTTTTAACAGGGATGCGTTACATCCTCCTGCACCGCTTATACTTACTGATCTGCTTTTACAGCACTCAACAAGCTGTGTTTAGAGGCCATTTGTGTCTAACGCTGTATTTGATCTTCTGACTAATTATCGTGACTTTGCCGATGCAGAAACAAGCCCCTTTTAGAGTCAGCGACAAGCCTCTACAACTGCGTCTGCTCGGGCCGTAAAGTTCAAGTATGTGTTCGTACCTGAGGTGGCTGCCGACCTACATACCCTGACATTTCCTCTGTGTCTCCATCTCTGCAGGGAAGCTTTTATGTGCCCAGTGAAAACTGCCTGCAGAGAGCTCATACGTGGCACCGAAGGCTCTGTCGCCTCCTGCTGGTGGCTCACAGAGGTCTGCACATGTACTACTCTGCACTGATGAAGGAAATCCCACAGCTGCAGCAGACGCCGCTAGATACAGGTGAGCATCTGTGTTGGAAATGTAATGTCCACTGAGACCCAGCAGGAATTAATGTGGTTTATAGATGTCATACAGTGGCAGAAAAAATTATTAAACCACCCCTTGTTTTCTTCAATTTCTTGTTCATTTTAATACCTGGTACAACGACAGGTTTGTTTGGACAAATATAATAATAACAACAAAAATAGCTCATAGTAGTTTAATTTCAGAGCTGATATCTATCCATTTTCCAAGTTTTCTTGACAGTAACCACAATTAGTTCAGTTTTTATGTGCTTTTAGACATTCCATGTTTTTTGTTTTGCTTGTTTTAGTCACATGATACACACAGGAGTTAGGACTTGTATGCATAAACATTGTTTTTGATGACTTTTGATGGTTTAGTAATTTTTTCCGTGGCTGTACATGCATTTTTCTAATTCAGGAGTCTCCACAGGAGTATTATATGTGAAGTAAAACTGTGAAACAGGACAAAAATGTATTGATGGGTCTCAGGAGGGTATGAGGATATGCTGTGCTGCAGTTCAGACAGTGGAACTGTCTTTACACATGTCTGGTAGAACTCAACAGCAGAACCAGCCTTGAGCTCTTTGTGAATGTCTCAGAATCAACTCTACAGTGGTGGAAAACAAGTTACTGGACACTTCATGCATTTATTGTTTGTTACATTTAGAATCTTTCTTAAGTCTGTGAACTCTGCACATGCTCTGTTCCATTGTTGTCAAAACTGAATGTTTCAGCAACATAATTTGGCTTTGTTTCATGATATTTGTTACATTACATTTGGCTGAGGCTTTTATCCAAAGCAACTTACAAGGTATAGTCATGTATAGCGTAAATGACCTTGCCCAAGGGCCTACCTGGGATTTGAACTGGCAATCTTCCACACCAAAGTCTATGCTGTACCAGTAAGCTATTATTGTGCTAAATTTTAAGGGTGTGTGAAAACTTTTTTCCCACTACTATGGGTAATACAATATATCAAATACAGTTTAAAAAAAAGTCAATTTTATAAATTACATGATCAAAACCACCATACATGTGAATACACTGTCCTAACTTCATGCGACCTCTTTCTTTTGGATTGTTCCGTTACATACTAGAGGATGTGCAGGAGTGTTTGTATCTGCTGTGGGTTTTTTCAGTGCTGTCATTCATGATAGATTATGTTTTCTGTATCGTTTGTTGAACAGTTTCTACAGACTCTGTTACTGTAAACTGTTAAAGAATGACTGAGATAAACCAATAGACGGAGGTAAAATGATGATATGAAAAATTAAGAGTTTAATCTGGGACAATTTCAGTGCGAATTTGTATGTAAATCATATCCATCTAACCACACATTCTAATTCCAGATTTAATGGAATGTTCTGTGTATGAAACATTTGCTCTATTGTCTCCAATAACTTTCCTTCTCAGAGGCGCAGCCTGTGGATGAAACATTAAATCAGCTCACAATAGAATTACAGGTATGTTTTAAAGCAGATTATTTCTAAATATTTTGCCGTATGTCGACTGTCATGAGATGAGTTTGTTATATTTTTGCAGGTGAGTTGTTGTGGGGGGGGGGGGGGGGGGGGGGGGGGGGGGGGGGGGGGGGGGGGGGGGGG
>JAPSES010000058.1:16156422-16168882 GCA_029822895.1 Maxillicosta whitleyi
TTCCGGATCACCCCCAAAAGTTAATCATTTCTTCCTTGTACCATTGGCAACAAATCCTGAAAATTTCATCAAAATCCATTCATAACGTTTTGAGTTATGTTGCTAAAAATCAGACAGACAAACACTGGCAAAACCATAACCTCCTTGAGGTAAAAATCACTTTGGAACTGTCACAAAAGTAGCACTGGGTCTTTATGGGTTAAATAGTAGCATTGACCAAAAACTCCAGAAACAATTTGTCCGTACAGAAAACCCACCAAGACTTCATGGTGATGATGTGATGGTGTAAAAACCATCATCTTTTTTTTTTTACAACGAATCAAATGAAAAGTCAAATCCTCTACAGGGATACATGGCATACGCTTTTTTTTTTTTTTTTCTTTTCAATGGTGTAAACACCGTCTTGGTGAATCAGGGTGTCATTGCATTTGTTTCCTGAAAAAGAAACCAATGATTTCTTGTACAAACCGACCCACTGCCAAGATCCGCCCTCACGCTCTGTCACTTTGTAGAAGTTCAATACGATGCGTGATGACAGCAGGGTAGCACCATGTCACATTCTCAACATCTTGTCACTGTATGTAAAGCTAAATGGTGTGTGTGTTATTTATTTATTTTTTTTTTTAATGGGCAACCTTTACCGTCACATTTCAATGTGACACGAGGGTCGTCATTTCCCAGCATACCTTCAACCCTATGCTGTCCATCAAACAATGTTTACATGCACACATCGCAGAACTGTTATCATAGGGTTGTCACAGATGCCTCTCGTCCATCGGCGCCTGTGCATCTGCTGCATATGTAGTTATGTAGATAGTACAGAGAGCTATATTTAACCTTTGCACTGGTTCAATGACAAGTGTACTTTATTGAAAATCTTGAATCAACCTCCATTAGCTTTACAAAATCCAAAACGACTGTCTTTTTTTTTTGTCCTCTTAATACGTGCACTGCTTCTTTAGATGTGAAGGTTGTGTCCTGCACTTTTTGGAAAGTCCATTCAAGCACTTGTCTTCAAAGTGTGCGACAAAAGTGCTCTTTCTTTCCAGTCTTTTTTTGCATCCGAGCTGCCGGTGTCGCCGCGGCACGGCCCGCTAAGCAGAGTGTCACTGTAATCCACTTTAATCAAACAGGCTCCTTTAGGACGTGTTCTCAAAAAGCCACTAAGAACAGCTGCATAAGCAGTCTGAAAGGAGCCGTGCATCATGCATCATTCCACAACCTAACACAACACACACACACACACACACGTACTGTATATGGATGAGGCTTCGGCTTGTTTGCTTTCTGTCCTCATGTTTGTCATGTGTTTACATAAAGGGGTCAGTGGGAATCAATGAAGGAAAAAAGTGCTCAGATCAGTCGCTTCAAGGGCAAACTAATGGCTTCATAATGGCTGTTCAATAATGGAATTATAATATATGCTTAATTTATGACTATTATTCTAGTATTAGAGCCACACTGAGATGTAAAACTGTGATGTTTTAAGAACACACTGCAAAAAATCACAATCTTAACAAGTGTGTTTTTCTCATTTCTAGTGAAAATATGTCATCACACTTAAATTAAGACATAATCACCTAAAGAGGAGCTTTACAGTGAGATATAAGTAAGATTTCAAGAAATATTACCCAAATACTTTTCAATTATTACACTGGCGGAGTTTTTTTGTTTAGTTCAAGATTTTAATTTATATATATATATATATATATATATTTGCATGATTCAAGATTTTATGGTTTAATTCAAAAGGTGTTTTTTTTTCTCTATTCAAGATTATTTATTTATTTAATATTTCTTCAAGCTTAATTCAAGTTTTTTTTCTCAGTCCAAGGTTTTTTTTTTTGTTTATTCAAGATGTTATTTTTTTTCTTAAATCAAAATGACATATTTATTTGTTTATTTGTTAGTTTTTGCATGATTCAAGTTTTTCTTTGCTTTGCTTTGCTTTGTTGCTTAGTTTTTGCTTAATTCAAGATCATTTATTTATTTATTTATTGCTTAACTCAAACTGAAAATTACTAAGATTTCTTGAAATAAGATTTTCCAGATCTATTTTCTAAAAATAATTATTATATCTCACTGAAAAGTTACTCTTTTGGTGACTGTGTCTTATTTTAAGTGTGATGAAATATTTTTGCTTAGAAATAAAAAAAAAAAAATAAAAAAAAAACACTTGGTAAGATTTAGATTTTTTGCAGTGTAAAGTGACAATATTACAAGAAAAAGTAAAAAAAAAAAAAGTTACAATACTATGATTTTTATTTGATCCCACATTATTTATTTATTTATTTTATTTCTATCAAGAAATGTCACAGTCAAATTTACACTTGAGATGTATTATTTTAGTCTCAATAAACATTGATGTAACTCACACGTCACTTTGTAATGTGACTTTATTGTTAAAACACCACATTTGTTTTCCTTCATGTGGCTCTAATCCTCCTTCACACTACTATGTAGGCGATATATTGTTTGTTTTTTACCTGTTAATACGTCTTTGTGTGTGTTCAGTGTGACGCTGCTGTCATAGCCGACTCCAGATGTAACCCATAAATTCAACAGATCTTTCCAAGTGCTGTCATCCTTCACAAATAGCTGACTTGAACCTTTTTGTATTTAATTACCCTTTACTGCGAGTCCTGTTCATGTGTAGAATACGTGTGGGGATGACGGAGGATGGTGTAGAAAATGTGTGTGATGATGTTTGTGAGGCCCAGGGCAGCTTCCTTTCAGGTGTGTGTGAGCGAGGAGAAGTAAAAATGTGTTTGACATGAATGTTAAAAATGTTTGACTTCACTGTGAGGAACATGTATTTATTTCATTCTGCATTTATTTTGCTGAATGTACAACATGTAAAGTAAAATAAATACTAATTCATCTGTGCCAATACTACTCTAATATTTTTCTATGTTGCTGACTGTACTGTATGTATTCCTCAGTAGCTTGTGTTTTATGTAAAAAATATAAATATATATATAAATATATAAATACATAGCATAGTATTATTATAACAGATAAGATGTTACAATAAAAATGTTTCTTTTGCAGAGTTGTTTGGTGTCTGTGTTTCTTAAATGCTTGTTTGTTTCCTGTTTCCAGTCGCACGTGTCTCATGACTGGAATTTAATCCAGACTTTACCAAGATTTTTCTACTACAGTAGACGGTTATTAAACAGCTGTTCTCTTACATATTCATGAGTTTGGTTATTTTAGTTACATATCAGTGGACACCTATGCAACATCCCATAATACACTGTAATTCGGAGCATTAGCGTAACTTTGCTATTCTTGATAAACCTGATCTGCACTAACATGTTTGAGAGTAAATCAAATGCTGATTGTTATTACACTGTTGTAAACAAAATGTAATTTTTTTTGTTTTGTTTTGTTTTGCATATTATCTCCATGAAATGAGTAATAACTCGTATTAATTCTGCAACTGACACAGCAGTAACACTGGGTTTTTAGGGTTAAAGTGTTTCATTTACTGCCTCATGGTTAGCTTAGTGGTTTACACCGCTGACTTTGGTGTGGAAGGTTGCCAGTTTGAATCCCAGGTGGGCCCTTGGGCAAGGCCCTCACTCTAAGGCTGGGGAACATACGTCCAGGTATTATGGGGGAGAAGGGGGGAGAGGAAGGAGAAAGGAAGGAGATTTTATGCATTATTCTGGCTCACAAATGTGTACATGTATTCACCTGAAAAGAAATCCCAAGTTTTATCACGGATTTTTATCACGTGACTGATAATTTAATACAATATAAATTAATGTTTAGTCATACGGAGTGACACTTTTACAGACAAATTTGCTTTTTTACCCACATTTGTCATTTTAAACGATGATTAAAATAATTTAAATACCCTGATTTACCTATATATTCATACAATTATACTTTTATTTCAAATATAACGCGATGATAAAATTATTGAATAACTGTCTCCTCTCCTTCCACCTACATGCCTATACCTTGTAAGTCGCTTTGGATCAGCCAAAATGTAATGTAGCTAACTCATACACAAATGGACACAAGTATTGGGACACGTTGGATTCAGGTGTTTCTGGGTTACAATTCAGTTCCATTCAATTTGATTTATAGATATTGCAGATTCTAAGTAGTGAAACAGATCAGACTCAGTGTCTGTACTTCCCTAGCATTCTAACTCCATGCGCAGCTTAGACTGAAACTGTGGGTTCAGTCTGTTTTTAATTAAATTGACCATCAGCCTTTTTAAAGAGGAATGTTTTCAGTCTAATCTGAAATGTACAGACTGTTTAATATTAACTGGAAGCTGATTCCATAAGACAGGAGCTTGGTAACTAAAGGCTCCAGCTCCGATTGTCCTTTTACAGACCCTGGGGAGTGCCAGTAGACCTGCACTCTGAGGGGGGTGTTCTGTTAGGATGGTACAGCACCAGAATGACACATATAATATAGTTCTATCTTAATCTAGTTCTTATCTTGTCTCATCTCATCTTATCTTGTCTCATCTCATCTTGTCTTATCTTGTCTTATTTTATCTTGTCTTACCTTAATTAACCTGAACTTAATTTAGGTTGGTGTACTTTGCAGTTCTTATACAAATATTCATATCATAGCACATTTTCACCTTTTATTATGTTACTTTTTTGTGTTTTTTTTTTTAATGCCAAAGTGAAAACACAGTTTAAAACTAATAACTAATTAAAACTCACCCGTTTCTGTCAGAATTTAATCGACATATCTCAAGTGTTTGAAAACGATTCCAAAGCAGTAAAAGAGGAAAACATCCACGCGCTGACTTCCTTTCATAGACAGTGCTGGTTCTCCTGTGTTTATTGTACTGATATTTCAAGCCGGTCGGTTCATCCACAGAACCTGAAGGTAATTAACACGTGTCAGGTTCTGCCTGCTTTGTGATTGGTCCTGTCAGACCCACAGAGACCAGCAGACCTCCTGCTGACCCATACACATGTAGGTCCCCACTGTCACTCTGTCACAGTGTGGGTCTCTAAACAGTGCTTTGTTGTGTGAGGATATGTGGCTGTTCCCACTCTCCCCGGGCCACGTGGTCCACAGAGGCAGATTTGTCACGGCCTTTAACTTCTGTCTGTGTATATTCTATTAACGAGCCCTGTTGTGGGACAACAATGACTCTCCATTTGTATCGTCTGTATGTGACACGCGCAGTAAACGAATCATAGCCCCAATCCCCCTCTGACGCCCCATTTCAACTGCATCAATTTATGACTTCCAGGTTTGGGGAGACCCCAGGGCTATAAATCCAGGCCACAACAATCCATACTCAATTTGATTTCAGGGTGTTCTTTCTCATTCCACCATCCATTTGTCACTGCATGTTGAACTCATGATCCAACCGTGGCTAGTTGAAGTCCCTCTACTTGCTTTTGTGCCCTCCCCGAAATCAATAGAGCTCATTTTTCCAGGCCGACCCTAAAGACATTGCTCCGTCGCAGGAAAACTGATGAGGGAACCAACGCACATAGTAATGCATTTCATTTTCCTTCAAGTTAACAGCAATTGGTCGGTCACATTCACTTATCATCAAATACGATAAAAATCACAGTGAATAAAATCCACGTCGTTGTTTACAGCTCGGCTCTCGCACCAACACGTCCCCTCGGAGACTGATCTTATTCTGCATGTGTCGCTCCTCCTCGGCCATAAAGTGGAGGAAAAATGATTTTGTCATTAAATCCATCACTCGGAGTTGATTGAAGCGGTGTTCATTCCATTGTTTGGCTTGTGAAGGAGGGAAACCATTAGTCCCTGAGTGATACTTTGGGCAGGCGTCGTCAATAAGAAAGCCGCCAGTGGGAGTAATTATTGTTGCATGAAACTGTCGGTGCTGCGAGGTAATAAGATCTCACATGGTCTCATTATCTCCCATGACACTGATGAGCAGGATTTCACACCTAAATACCAGGAAGACAAAGCGACGCATATGCAGCAGAACAGGATTCTGTGTTCATTTGAATGATGTTTCTCCATCGTTGTAATTTAGAAGCAGCTGGAAGGGATTATTTCCTCCACAGGTTTCCTTTTTTTTTTTTTTTTTTTTTTGCTATTTTCTTTGAGGAGGATGCTTTGAAAACAAAAACTACTGGTTTTAAAATACAATTGTGTCAAAACTAACCAACAAATCATATGTATCCACTATATTTGCTTTATAATCTGTTCTCTAATTAGACCTAAAACCACTGCAGGACAGTCATGTGACTTTGTTGTTGCCGCCATATTTAGGGCCTAATAAGGCTCAGAGAGGAATGGCTACTCAGATGAAAATGTCCCATTTATTCATTGCAGTCTGAAGAACAAACACAATCCACAGGTCCATCCAACAAATCACTTCATGAAAACAAAGATTCATAATACAAATTTCGCAAAATAAATAATGAATTTGCACAACCAGACTTAGAAGATGTAGGCTGAAGCTTTATTTATTTTTTCCCCAACAGTATTTACACAATACTCTATACAAAATAGATCAACAGCTGTCACCAACAGATGTAAACAATAACAGGTAAACACTAGTAGTAAGTAAGGCAAGAAGAAAGTAAATAATATCAATACATAAATAAGTAAATGAAGTAAATAAATAAGTTAAAGAATAAACAAGAAAAGAAGAGGTAAACTACATAAATTACAATAATTGCATTACATAAGGCAGTATAGAGTTTGTGTAAAATTTAAATGTCCAAATAGGAATTTAAGTAGGTTTTAAAGACCATGAGGTTGGGTTTCTGATTGGTAACTTTACTATGTATATGAAACTGCTGAAGCATTTTTTCCCTTCAATTTTATTAATCAAAATCTGGCCATATATTCCAAAGAATTCCACAGAGAAACGCTTTCTTTTTCCAGACTGAGCATCAAAATCAGACATATGCTGGATGATATTTTTAAAGAACATATAATAATAATAATAATAATAATAATTTCAAAAATAACAAACATAAAGTCAGACGTCTAATTGGGTATTGATGTATTAAAATTTTCACAAACGAGGCTTGTTTGGTTTTTACACATTTCTGTTTTTTTTTTTTTGTTGTTGTTTTTTTTTCAGATTGTTATTTCATTTATGTAAATTGAGAAAAGTATACACCTGTGGATAAATTGTTATGTGTAATACTTAAAGTTTTGTACATAATTTCTTTGTTTATTTGTTTGTTTGTTTTTCTTCATTATAACTCTGAAGTTAATAAAATGGCTGAAACTTTATTTAGAAAATCGCTCATTTCTCTAATGACGAACAGCAGGGCGTGTTGGGCGTGACCACTCACCTGTCTCTGACACTCGGTTGGATGTCCCTCCTATCAGTCACCTCTCTGACGCTTTTGGTTGGCCAAGTTAAGTGTCAATCAAAAGGTAACGATTTAGTCTGTCAATGTCTGTACCGCAAAACTCATGCAGGACACTTTCGAGGGAAATGGAAAGAAATCACCGACATTGATCTAAAATTGGACAACTCTTCCTGCTGTTGCTGTACTTTTGTGGATTTTATGTGTGTTTTGGAGCTGAATACTTTACTGAAGAATATCACTGGATTGTTACAAGGAAAACGGGACTCTCTTTATTGGGATGGATGGATGTTTGATCTGCAGACAGCCTTCAAAAGTAAGAAAAAACACATTTATCACGTTTTGCTTTTTTTTTTGGAAAACAACCGTTTGTGTATGTAGTATTGTTGTTGCACTTCACAACGGTGTATGTATTTGGAAAGACGAGTTTGTTCGCTTTCCATTTGATGAGCAACAGGTGGATATTTATTAATGAAGGCGCTGTGTATATGGGTGTTAAATATTAACGTCTAAGATTATTAAGCGGTTGGTGATGAAACAGCTGTGAATGATCTCTGCAATGTGATATCGTGACTCACATAAATATAATCCTCACTCTTAATTGGCATGTTATCTGTAGGTATTCTAAGATTTCCAAGTATATGTTCACGCAGTTGTTTGCTCACTGTCGATACGTCAAACATCACGAATTCAGGATTAGGGTTGTGGCAACGTGGAAAAAAAAAAAAAAGAAGGTCGGTACTCCGCATGCGCAAGGCACAGAGAAACGCCTCTTCATCCTGTCACATGTTTTCTTTTTCACGCGCTAATCACAATTTCAATTTTAGAAGCGTAAATCAGCATTGTTTAAGAAAAAGATCAAATTATTATTGAGAACCTTTTCTTGTCTCTTACTTTTTCATCATACTTGCTTCATCTTCAGAAGTTTTTTATTTATTTATTTATTTATTCTTATTTTATTGAATGTACAGAACACAATTGACAGAACATATAGTATGCAACAACAACGCACAAGGCACATAGAATAAGGGTAGATGTATTTCAGTGAAAATTACAATTATTACAAAGGAGAAAATAAGAAAGGATAAAAAAGTGTTCAGAAATAGATTGTGGTTGTCCATGAAACTTAACAGAAATCCCTCATTATCTTTTAGCTGTCCTGCTGGTTTGCCTGCTCAAAATAATAGTGTTTAAAGAAGTAACGAAGCAAACAGTTTCTATGGTGTCTGAATTATTATTATTATTATTATTATTTATTTATTTTTTTTACTATGTAATCATGCAAAAAAAAAAAAAAAAAAAAAAAAAAAAAATCCTACACATCTTCTTGATATTGACCAAAAACGAGATATTGGGGCCTGGCCCACGCCTTAGAGGAGAAGATTGTTGACTGACTTTTTTCCTACAGAAACTGCCGTGAATTTCATGCAATGGTGCCATGTTATTTTTTATATATTACTGTTACATTAACAGTTTTTTTCCCATTAAATCTTTATTCAGTTATGTTAGATTAACAGTTAAATGACACTGTAAATGACAATGGTGAATGACGGTTTTGATGTAATTTCGGCATGTGGGTATCAGGTAGCTACATGGGCAGTGGTGTAGTCCAGGGTAGACGGTGCTATACTGCATACCTACTTATTTTTCAGTTAGCATTGTATATATCCACTTGTAAATCCCTCAGAACAGTACCATTCAGTAGTATCTGAGCCAAATTGCTCATTCCCCGCCGCTAGGATGGTGAAGCCATGGCCCTCCTTATTCTGCCTCTAATGGCGCTTTTCCACTACATGGTACCGGCTCTACTGTACTCGACTATACATGGCTCTTTTGCTTTTCCATTATGAAAATGGACCCTGGAACCTGGGACCCGATACTAGTTTTTTAGTACCGCCTCAGTCGAGGTTCCAAAATCCTGGAGTGGATACCAAAACGTGACGTCACGACACTGCAGACACTGATTGGTCAGACCGTTTTCTCTGTGACCCGCGATTTACAAAACTCTGACGCGGAAGTAAGACAGTGAATAGCGAAATATGAATCCACATGATGAGAGAACAAAACTACACCATAGATGGTCACGTAGATTCAGTCTTTGGTGGCGGATGTAAAAATCCAGATGAAAAAATACGCAACGAGCGAGTTTTCGACGTCTCTCTGAGCAGACGACACGGAAGTAACGTGCCGTGTAGGAGTAACGTGTTGAGCCAAGACGAGCCGGTCCCATGTAAGTGGAAAAGCATACAGAGTAGAGTGGAGCTGGTACCATGTAGTGGAAAAGCACCATAATTGGCTAGTACTTGCTGTACAAAGAAAAAAAAAAGGCAAATATGAGTATACCCACTTCTCCAAAAAAACACTAGATTGCTGCACAAGAGTTATGTGAACTGGAGATCTTGGCAAAAGGTCAAAAATGTGTAGATATAGCACACCAAATGCTATAAGAGCTGATGGGACATACAACAGGATCAGTCTGTCATTGTCCAGTCTGGAGTGTTGTGTTGATGTCCAGTGGTCTCTCCTGATGGCCCCCAGTCTGTTCTCTCTGACTGGGTTTTGGGGGAGGTTGTAACATTTGTTTGTTTTATTTGACTTGCTGTTGCTAGAGCAGATAGAAGGCATGTTGTGTATCTTACCTTGTGGTCCCTGTGCGGTCATAAAGATGCCAGTGGTATTGCTCTGATGCCATGTGATATCTATGAATTAACTTTTTGGTAAGACATACCTGATAAGTAGTAACTTTAAAATTGTGTGGTCTATATCATTTCTCATAAGGTTTTCATAGTATAAGAAATAAAAAATGAAAAAAACAAAACAAAAACACATCAAGCACAAGAACTGAATGAGAAACATGTTGTCTCCACTTATAGAGTGCTTGAATAATTGACAGAAAAATGCAGTTTATGTCCTGTTGGATGTCACAATGAAGATAAAGATGACCTTTGACCTTCAACCTTATGAGTTCTGGAGATAAAACCAAAGATCATCCATTTATAAAAATGACCTCTGTAGATTTCACCAATTATGTGAAACTGATCCGATACAGCGGTAACATGTGGACACATGGTGTTCAACAGTCTCTGTCATATAAGCAGAATAACTTATCCATGTATTATACACGTTTAAGTAGGTATTTTTAAGCACTTTAACATTATGTATAAGAACATTAGGGGAGATAAAATTTTTAGGTGAAAAATGTCAAATTACTGCTCAGTAACATATGGACTTAAAATGGACATCAGTGTTTTAAGCTTTACAGAAACATTAAAAACATGAAATTCTCGACATAAATTGATCTCAAGTCGACAAAACCTTATTGATATTATGTTCAACTATGCTGAAAATAAATTGTGGAATAAAATATTGAAAAGTCTTTGTTTTATAGACATGAGAATGTGATAACACATGGAGAGGTTACCATAGTAACAGATTGACAACTCTTTATCATTGTATGCATCAACCAAAATGTCGGCTAATTTTTAAAACAACAAACCAGATATGATCACAAAGCTTTATTTAATGTATTTAACACTAACACAGTTATTTATAACTTGTGCAGGTCCATACTGATGCAGGTAAATAACAAATACAGTCATTTCTCTGTAACAGTTCACATAGTTTGTTTGTGACCAGTGGATGCATTCACAAACTTCATTCAGAATTTTTATTTGTCATAGTATCAGACAGTCTTTTCATCTCTTTTTGTTCATTTAATGCAGTAAGTGGTGTTTTAAAAACAATAACAGTTTCATAAAATAGAGATATTTTGCTAAAAATGAGCCCATTTGATAAAAGATGCGTGCAAATGTACTTTTTCATGTTGATCAATTTTATTTTAGACCCATATATTGATATGACAAACAATCACTGAAGAGCTTGAATGTTGAATGGAGAGCTTGTGTTCATTCCAACAGAAGCGACTTAAGTGAAAAAATCTTGTTCTTTTATGATGGTACTTGGGTCCAGAGGGTCTGTCATTAAAAAACAGCGTAGCAGCCAAAATCACAGCGTGGGGGTAAAAAAAATCACAGCGTGGGGGGCTGTTTCGCTTAAATGCGCTGGCGAGAACCATGCATATGCTATGGCCTTCACAGTCACCTGATCTCTACCCAGATGAACACAATGGGATGTTTTTCTCAGCCATATTCAACTAAAACACTAAATGAGCACCTTTTTTGAGGCATATTTTAATCCCTTCAGTAAAGAAGACATCTGCTTTAAAAGATCAAATTAAATCCTGATCATATCATCACAGTCTGTTTTTCCATCTGACTTTGAAGAAAGACAAAAGACATGGGATCTTAACCCCGTGGGCACTCAGAAATACTCTGAAAATGAAATGTCATTGGAGGACATAAAAAGACTTTATTACTTTTGTGGTATTTTTCAAAGTTTTGTATCATTATGTAGAAAATCAAGGTCAGTGAAGTTATCGTATTTGGTTCCTTACCTGTAAGTGGCAAAAAAAAAAAATCCAAGAAGTATATGCATGTGAAAGGAACATGTATTTTACTAATGACAGGAGAGACACTTGGGTATTGAACCAGCGGGTGAAATGGGGGAAGATATTATTATTTTTTTTGTAATTAAACCTTTTAGTGCAGTTTTCACTCTTTTTTTAAATGGAAAATACTATGGTTTTAGCTAATTTAGGTTTTCAGTTGGGTTAGATTTTGCTGTTTTCTCACATTTTTAAAAATGTAATTTCTTCTTATCATAAATCCTGTGGGGCCTGTGATGGTTTGGTCACATTCTTCAAGGATATTTTTTATGGTCATAGTTTGATATTACAAACAAGGCCAAAAAAACATTCACCCTTTGTGTGTTAATGGATGACATAATAGGAATGCATTACTTTTGTGAAGTAATGTTGTAAAGTAAAGTTACCATATTTGGTTCCTTGCCCACAAGTGATGAGAAAAGAAATCATAGAAATGTATTCTCAAAAAACAAACAAATTCTAGGCTAATGGATTATAACGAATATATTGAAAGGATTTCTTTGGCACATGTAAGGTGAAATGAATATCACTTAGACCAAACTTTACACATTAGACCAAAATAAGTGATGATCCAGACGCCTGTCCACATCCACATGATCCCTTTGAACATCATTCCTTACATTAGTACCATTACTTCATCATTACATTAGTACCA
>JAPSES010000058.1:16175125-16188412 GCA_029822895.1 Maxillicosta whitleyi
GTGATGCAAATAAATCACTCTTTTGAACACATGCTTTTTTTACAAAAAAACGTTTTTTTTTAGTGACCCCCCCCCCCCCCCCGCAAAACTTGGCGGACTATTTTTTATTTCCAGCAAAACCGGACCAGAACTGGGCTCACAGGACACTGTCGGGGGTAAGTCAGTGTGGATGTACTACTGTCAAAAATACACAACTATCCCTTTATCATGAAGAGCAGAGACACAGGCTCAGAGTAACAGATATTATACATCTCTTTAGAAAAAAAAAAAATCTGTCCCCCTTTTGTCTCACAAAATATTTGTGTCCACACATCCTCACAAATGCTTGGACGAACCATAGTTTCTGTTGGATCTAGACTGTGGATAGAACTGGATGAAGCAGACACATAGACTTTAAAATTTCATGAATATGAGCAAAAACAGGAAGTGATGATATAAACTTAAAAGCGTTGGTTCAAGTTGTCAGAGTGTGTTTTGTACATGATGTGGATTTGTTCAGAATGCTGGTCCGGTCCAGTTCCCAGAGGTATTGGTGCTGACCTGCAGGTCATACAATGATTTATACATCTAGATTTGATGTTTCAGGTGCAGGTTCTTCAAAGCAACATCAGACATGAGAAAAATGGGATATGATTCCATTGGTCCCAGTCTCTCCATTTTTCCTGTCCACATAGATACACATAAAAGTCAACGTTTGGTAAAGAGATTTTAAAAATATCTCCCTTTGTGACCTAAAATATCATTTATATGTGGACGAGAAGCTGAAAATCAAGGAAATATCTTTTTTTTTTTTTACATGGAAAATCACTGCATTAGATTGAGGCATAAAGTCCCAGTGTTAGTTTTGTGGTCTCAAATGAATGTTTCTTTTTATGTAACGTGTTGTAAATGAGTCATCACCATTAATCTGTAGTATTTTTGTACTTTTTCAGTGGTAATCAGGTATTTTCTTAACTTTGACTTACAGATAATGCATTTTAATCATCATTTTGATATTACATTTGAGGGTTATTACATCAGAGACAGAGAATCTTACCTTTCATAGTAAAATATATCACTAAATGCATGTAAAAACAAGTATGTCCAACAGCTGCCATTTACTGAAGTACAGGATGACACACACAAAAAAAACTTTAACAATCCAATAAAACCAAGAGGGATGAAAGAAAAATATTCCATTCATTGTAAGTGAAACCTTAGAGCATGACATTTAAGAAACAGTGATGGAATTTTAATTTTTTAAGAATTACGTCCCGTAGATGGTGTCCTTCTGTACGAATGCGTTCTTGAAATCTGCTGTTGAGATTCCTCATTGACCGCTGGAACATGTCAGAGCTGGGATACTGTGAGTTTCATCCTGAATTCTCTGCTTTCACTCATCCACAGTTCTTGGTCCAGTCATGTACTTTACTCTTCAGATTCCCCCACAAGAAAAAAATCACTAACCAACAAATCTGATGATCTTCGCATCCATGTTCTGTGCAGTACGAGCACTTCTTGGTCGTCCTGTTGGTTTGTTCTTTAGGGCAGATCCAGTCTCTTTAAAGTTATTAATCCAACATATCGCGTGTTTTGATGGAACAGCACCGTGACGTCCTAAGTTGTAAAAACTTGGGACCTCCCTTTGCGCAGCTGTCAAACTATCATCATTTTTCTAAAACATCTTTATGGCTAACGCATGCTGTCGCCTGGGGGGGGGGGGGGGGTGTTGTGCGGAAGCTAAGCTGCCCCCATTATTTTAAGCGTAAAAGAATGTCACCGTACGTATGTGGCCTGACGTCAGCACAGAGGGAGCCAATGGCAGCAAACTCACTCACTCACTAAGGCTAAAAATGCGTCCTCCGACGAGACTCAGATAATTCAGAGTAGGTGCTTCGGGCAACCGTTAATGTCGGAGCCTACGTTTGATCTGGGCAAACAATTACAGTCAAAATGCCGATACGCTGTACTGAAATTTAGCGTACCGGGAGAAAATTTAGTGTATCGGGTCAAAATTTTAGTGCCAGGGGCCGATACGCTAAATTGCGCTAGCTAGATCCCTGTCCATGGTTACTAAAATGACGGAGTGTTTACTTGCTCACTGTTGTAAAAGATGAGGCTGTTTTCACATTCACTACGGAGCCTCTGAACATCCAAATTATTATATGTGATGATCGTGAAAACATAAATAACTGCATTTTACACCAATTCTTTACACATATTGATGGCTGTTAAACATTTTATTTCAGTAGATGGTTTGAGTCGATATTGGCTGTTTGGGTCTTTATGGGTTCATGTACGTACCCCTGAACACAGCATTAGCAGCAGAAGTACACATTTACTGCAGTAGAAGCAAAGTGTTTAGAGGAAACATCAGAGAAATCTGTTAACATTTGAACATTACATTGTCCATAGCCCTGAGTGATGAAAAAACAATGGGAAATTAGAGCAGAACATTTCCTAATGTGCACATCAGGATGACATGACGGCATCACTGAGTGTTTGTTAAACTCCAGCTTTTCTTAAAGAACCTTCAGGACACAAACCTACACCATTTCCATTAGTGACCTGGGACACCCCCGTCCACGATGTGGTCAATGAAACTCAGCGGCAGAAGCTGTGATATCATAAAAAGAACCAGAGGCTAAAAGTGAAGGGTTTCCTATAGCTTTACAGAAACACCCAGAAGGTCCGACTTTCTTCAGTAAATCAAGAAAAATGTGCTTTGGCAATCAATATGTTCTGATAACACCTTCCTCTGGCAGTCCAAATAAATTAGCACAAGTAGAGAAAATTCTCTTTTCTAGCATGCACTGTGTTCTCTGCAACACTCACAGCCCTGACAAGAACAAAATGAGTAAAGACATGGGATTAGAGGTGTTAAAACGGTGCAGTTGACAGATGAGTGACATCCACAAACCTCAATTTAATCAACTTATGAAAATCTAATGGACATTTTAATTTGATCATATTCATTGAAGCCAGCTGAAAAAAAGAACTATCCATGTCTTACCAGGTGTAACTTTACAAATAGCAGGTTTTTTTTGGAGTCAAAATAAGCTTTTAAGAAAATGTGTCTCTTAGATTCTCAATGTGGAACAAATTCTTCAAAGAGTGATTTAGTGTTTGATTCACTACATTATCTTTTAACATACTAGTACTAGAGTCTTTTAGTTTTACTTTTTGTTCTTGACTGAAGGACTGGCTGAGGCTCCTGATCTGATAAGTGTGTTAATTATACATTTCATTCGTATGTTAACACATTCAGTGGAGAGACTCACTACTCCCTCTGGTGCAGAGGTTGTGTTAGACATTTTTATTGTCCGTCGTTTTGACAGACAGGGTTGTAAAAGTCTGTCATAACACATTATTATCCATCATTTCAAATACAGTTTTTAATGATAATAAGACATATTTAGTAGTATTTAATATTCAAAAACAACTCTATGATGCAGTAACTGTAATTGCTGCTGGCTGATAAACATTATCACTTACTTATTTGTCCTTCATCCTCCAACACATCAGTCCCTCTTCTTTCACTGTGTTTATCAGCGCCATCACATTCACTGGGCTTTTGAAAATAACTAAGGAGACTCAGCTGGCTTGACATTTTGTGCTAGTAAAGTAACATCTGATTTCAGCTGAGGTCAGTTGAACAATAAGACAAGGCTTGACAAGAGTGATGATGTACACTGACCACCAACTGGACATAGTTCTACTACAGGAACTAACAGTGAGGCATTTGAAAGAACGTTTTCAAACCCACACCCACCTGTACATTAGACCCACAACCCCACCTGACCCATGATTAAACACACTGTGTAACTCATTTTTAAGGGTTATTTTTGGCTAAAACGCATGACGTCAATAAATCTGTAATATGTGCTGCTCAATAACGTCTTTGGCTGGATGTAAACGGAGGTGAAGCTCACCTCAAAATAAAACAAACCAGCTGTGGAGCAACCACCCATCTGGTATCCAACCTGGTGCAGTACTCTGATGTTGTATTCAGTGTAGTGGGAAACAATGGTACTATACACATACACACACACACACACACACACATACATATATATATATATATATATATATACATATACAGATAGGGGGTAGGGTGCTGTTAGGCCGCGTTCACACCGGACGCGGATTTCCTCTTGTAATCTGCCTCCGCGTCCAGCTGTTTTTTGGGGAGGGGGACACGCTGAACGCAGAAATTAACCAGAGGGCGACTTCATCATTGTCGCAAATTAACTCTTACAAATTAATAAAACTCATTTAACTTACCAGATCTCTCCATGATGACACTAACATGCCCCCAAGCAGCATTTCTTTTAAATTTATTGTGGTAGTCCGGGTGGGCGAAATTGTACAGTTCGGGATACCCCGTAACTGCCAGAACCAAGTTCTCCTCTGCAATAACTTTAAATGTCTTATAAACACTGATAGTTTTAGATATTTTTTTTTCATTAGGGCTGTCAAAATTAATCCATTAATGTGGATTAATCCATCATCATGATTAACTCATAAACACAAACAGCCATAAGTGACAAAAACTATCTACTGATATAAAAATACCTGTTGATCCACTAATCCTATCAGTACATGTGATAAATGGTGTAAAATGCAGTTTATCATCTTTTTTAGATAGATATGACTCATTTGGACGTTCAGAGGCTCCGTAATGAACATGGAAACACCACCATCTTCTACAACATTAATTCAGCAGTAAAACCCATGAAGTTGGATCAATGCCAGTGGATGGAACACTTGGTTTATGTTCAGTTAATGATAGATTTTCCTGAAAAAGTCACTTTTGCAGTTTTCTGTTGCTAATATAATAACTCTCAACTTTATTCTGAATTTTATTTTATTTTTATCTGCATGATCAATGAAAATGCATTTCACTGAAAAATAAAGATCATATTACAATGAATATTGATTAATCACTTAAGAAAGGATAAATATGGAGAAAAGTTCAACTGGAAACTACGACAAAAGTAGCACTGGGTCTTTATGCATTAATCTGATTAACCCAGTTAACCCACCTGCAGCACAGAGTGACTCTGACTGTTTCTGGCACTGCATTTGGGGCAGATTGTCCAAGTAGAGTTAGTGTTACACATGAACAAATGGGCAGTTGATCTGGTAGTAACAGGCAGCAGAACCATCCCATAAAGATGGAACACACTGAACAGTATGTTGGTCCTCTGGATGGAAATATGAGGACAAAAAAAAACAAAAACAAGACAGACCAGTTATTTCAAGGTGTTTTGTTGAAACTGTTGAAGGTGTTTAGAATAGAATAAAATAAAACAGGTTTTATTGTCATTCCACTAGTTGGGCATAACTACTGCATAAACACGTTAAGCACATATATGTTCCCTTCTTTCTTGAGTCTGTTTGCTCTTACAAAATGAAACACCGTTAATATAGATTAAAATTATTTAATTGTGATTAATCAAAATTAATCCACAGCACCCTTGTGATTAATTTGATTACAATTTTTGTATCATTTGACAGCACTATTTTTAAAAAATATATATATATTAATATAGAAACACTGGTTCTAGAGCCATTAATTTATTCTACAAACCTGTGTGTTTTTGGTTGAAAACATGGACAAATTGAGCAGGTGCTGAAGCTGAAGGTAAATCCCTGAATCCTAAACGCTTTCTTCATTTCTTTGTGGATGCTTCTTTTCCGCTCTGTGCTACATGGGGTGGAGAGTTGGTAGGTGGGGGAGGGGCCCGTGGAGATGGATAGAGGGACAGATGGGGGAGGATGGGCGTAATAGCTGCCTGGGTATCACTTACGGAGCCGGTACTCGTATGTACTGGACCCCATAATAAGCCTGAGCCACGCTACACAAATCTGCTCATCTTTATTTATGCTCCCCCTCTTCTATAATCTGTGAATATTTTTCTGTACATATGCAGGTAAATAATTAAGCATCAAAGTCTAATTCAAAGTTAATTAGCAGATTAGTAGATGAAGGTCATCCTCAGAAGATTTCTCTTGCCTTACACTTTGATTAAGACGAGGGAGGGGAGCAACTGGGATCCATCAATTCCAAACATGTAGCCTCCCCTGCTAATACAGTTAATTGGCAATTTGATTAAATTCAGAACTGAATTGAGAACTTGGCTATTCATCCTTTTCATTTAGTACAGATATAGCTTTTTTTCCACTGTAGAGTATGAGGGAGAAGTCTATTAATAAAAAGTAATATGATTCTGAGTTAATTTTTAAAACTACTGAGCCGTTTAATCACTAGCAGATGTGGGGAGATATTTGAGACAAAAGATTTTATTGGGATTACTTCTAAATGTCATCTTCTGGTAGTTCTAAGATGCTGGTTGGGTTGAACTGCAGGCACAACTGTTTGCACAAGGAATTCAGAGTTGCCAAGTCACCGGTGATTAAGATTTCAAAGCCTTTTGTAAACTCAATTCATTTTAGTCCAAGCGCCACATTCAGCCCAATATGGTGTGAAGTGGGCGGGATCAGTAACATAATAACAATGAAAAATTCTATTATGAAAGTGTTTACGTCTACAAAGTTACCTAAAAAATCTGAAGAGCCTAAACATCTGGAAATGTCTTAAGAAAAATAAGTGCAATTTGAACGATATTATACTTTAGTTTACCATTTACAGATAATAGATGATCTAGAAATACACAAAAGATTTAATAACGGACAGAATATTGTTAAAGTTGCGCATCTTAGTTACTTTAGTGTTATTTCGAACACATAAAATCAACAAAGAACCATACGGCATGTCAAACAAAATGATATAACCCCCCCCCAATTCCATCCATACAAATCAGATTCACATAATCAACCTGTTTTTAATATAAACTACAATATTTGTATGCACTATAAATATTTGCTACAAATGGTGTGTTTCTTCAAACAAACAAAAAAAATCAAGAAGTATATACTAAGGAATTTAAGCAGGAATTGAAACAGGTTGTGGAAATCCATAGATGTTACATGTGCGACTTTTTATTTTGGCCGGGCAGTGTACAATCATTAATAAATGTGATAATATCTCCTAATTGTGATTAGTGGTAAATGCCACTGGCTTTGGTGTGGAAGATTGTCAGTTCGAGAAAGGGGAAAGGCCCTTTATGCTATACACCCCATGTAGCCACAAGGGGGCGCAAGCTTCATTGTGCCGGTCTCAAGCCCGGATAAATTCAAAGGCGTATCAGGAAGGGCATCCGACGTAAAAACTTGCCAAATCAATATGCGAATCTGATTCGCTGTGGCAACCCCTAAAGGTAAAAGCCGAAAGAAAGTTTTTTGTGATTGTAATTCCAGAGAAGTGAAAACTGGATTGAGCTTCTCTTAAGACATTGTAGGTTGCTCATATTTGTTAAGGTTGTTCACAGTTTTTGTGGAAGGATAGTTTGAACATTCTCGTGTAGTTTTACTTTTTTACAATAAAACAATGACAAAAATTTGGGGTTGTCCTTATTTATAGGTAATTACGGTAATATTTTACAGGTCTGACCCACTTGAGATCGAATTGGTGGAACCTTAACTAAAATGATTTTCACATTCTTGAGTGTTAATTTCATCAGTGTAATTTCATCCCACGGGCCGGACAGAACCTTTGGCGGGCTGGTTTTGGTCCGCGGGCCATAGGTTTGACACCTGTGAACTAGATGTTCCCTTTCACATGTAACTCACTCAACATAAACTGGATTCTATCAACCTTTAAGCCTATTATTCCAGGTAAACGTGCTGTTCTGAGTTTGCGTCTGTTTCAGTGTAAAAGCTGCAGTAAATGCTTGTGTTTGTTTTCTTGAGTGGTTTTGTGTTACTGTGTGTTTTAGGGTCAAAACAAGTGGAAGAACAGAAAAAGAAAATAATGGAAGTTTGACAAGTTTTTATTGAATAAGGCACTCAGAACTTACATCAATAAGAGATTGAGTATATTTAACATGAACCGTGAACTGGAACACACTGAACAACAAGGATTTGACTTTGGTCTAGTAATTTTTGTTTTGGGGCTTTTTGTTTTTCTAAAACTGTCCAGTTGCTTTTTTTGTTTGGTTGAACTCCAAAAAGCAAAAGCAAACTGTAAGGGAAAATCACTACAACATTGCAAACGACAGAAAAAAAACCAACGTAAAACAAACAAACAAAAACAAGCTCCAATCTGTTTTTTAGCAAGTCGGTGTCAATCACTGCTCTTTGTTTTGCCCCCGTTTCACAGGCGGTGGGGGCAAACTGAGCATGCTCAGATGTCTGCGTGAAGAACAAAGTCTATTCATTGGAGCATGTTTTTTAGCAAACAGTTGAATTTTTATGAATGTTTAAAATAAATCACACATTCACAACGCTCACCACAGACACGTTAGGGGTTAAAGGGTTAAAAGGCTGGATGGTAAAATGCTAAACCTGAATCACAGTGGAGACATATGGTAACAAAGTGAGAGATAGACTATGTTTTGAATTTGTAAAGAGTAAAAAAAATCATGCAAAGGGGCAGATGGACTGGTGCGTTCACTGCACTTTTTTTTTTTTTAAATGTTAGTGTATTAACCCTTGCAGAGTGAAATGACCTGCTGGAATTACTGCTGCTGGTAGCTTTTTGTACATGATGAATGCACCACACATTATGCATTCCAGTATGGGATGAAGCACCAATGTGGATTTTCGTCCTAGTTTCATTACCATGTGGAAGCCCACAGCGCTGTCCACATGAAGTAAAAGAACGCCAGAGCGAGCGAAGAAGAAATGTACTCAATCCCTGCAAGGTGAATTAATGAGGAACAGTGATGAAAGGGTTACAGAGAATACACCAACACAGGAAGTCCAACAAAGAACAGTAAGGAGTCAGTTTTAATTGAAAGGAGGCTTCATATCATTTGAATAGAAGCCGTGATGGTGTGTTTGATGTTCTGGAATCGAACTGTCAGGATTACATTTTAATGGCGGCCAGGTAGGACAAAGCATGAATAACAGAAATAAAAGCAGACGTTTGTTCTAGAGACTTGACGTTATGCAAGTTTAGCAACAGAGCGGGGGGATCAATGCTGATGCATTTTTCATTATCCAACAGTGGGAGCGTGTCAGAAAGTTGTACCACTGCAGACTGAAGAAAGCTGAGCGTGTGCAGGCCGGCTACCTGTTGGTGCAGAGTCAATACAGAGCAGGTAAATCAAAAGTAGCACTCACTTTTAAAAGGAGGGTAAATGATGCAACGTTTTCTCCATGGTGGGCTTGTTTAGTTAGTTGTTAAATGTACCTTGACTTCAGTGGAGGCTTAAAGTCGATACGCCTGGCCTCTTATTGCTCGGACAACACTGCATCAATAACTATGACTCATCTGTGAATGATAAAAATACACAGGCTCAGTATTTGTCAAGACCAGTGATGCATTCAGGCAGTAGTATTTAGCTGTAAAAAAAAAAAAAAAAAAAATGGAATCCTACATTTTCCAACATTTCCCTGTGGTCTACATAACCTGTAAATGTTCTGCTTGGGTCTGAATTCTTCATTCATTCGACTCCACAGGTCCATCTTCAACCCTATTTTCTGATTTTGAGCCCTTTAAATGCAAATGAGCCACTTCAGGCCCCGCCCCCTCCAGGTGGTTGGCTGTGTTGCTATATCCTGTTCAACCAATAACTGAACATTTTAGGTAATGAGCTCGAAGTTTGGACATATTTTCCAAATGTCTTCTTGGTTTAATGTGCAAAAATATTATGAATATTTACATTTACAAAGTAATCTTTCACAATAAAATGTGAACAACCTGAAAAAATATGAATGACTTGAAATGTCTAAAAAAAACTACATGTATTTCGAACACTGCCTTTTAATTGTTCTGATCTGTAAGTTGTGTTAATAATAAGCCGAGACATAATATTGTTAAAATTGCGCTTTATTTCCTTACGAAATGACACTTTTTCCACGTTGTTTACACCTTTTTCCACTCTATCTCTCCATCTCAGCTGGAGCTTTCAGAAATAATGGTTTTCAGCGACCTAAACCGGAGTGAAAGGCAAAAACACAAGAGAAAATATCTGTTTTTCCAGATACTCAGAGATGTGTTTGGCATCATTCTTTTACTGCTGTGACATTTACGTCTATGTTTAACATAAGGAGGTCGTTAAGGTGGATGACAGATTTACATCCTGACATCCCAACAGTGAAGACACTTTTCCAAACTTCTATGTTGAGACATGGAGCCAAGTCACATCTGCGCTGCATATAATTCAATCTGATCAATTATGTATGTAATGCTCCATCTTACCTGTCTGGAAACACCTGGGAGTGGTCAGAATAAGGCCATCACATACTGGATTTTTTACAGCCTCAAAACACAATTATAACATGTTGAATAATGACCATTAAAGCACTGTAAATATAACTTCAACAGAACAGTTTTATTCTCTAAACAGAAGTATGGAAGTCAGACCCAACAGGCTGTGTGAGCTGTCAGTCAAACCCACACAGCAGACATAGATGGAGTCGACTGTACCCTTTAATTAGGGATAATTTGAAACCTTAATACATCTTAACAGGTGAGTTATTTTAAGTCACTCTCATAAAGTTTCCATAAATGGAGACACTGACTAAAGTAACCAAAACTACTTTTGCACCGTTTATTTCTGTCATGAAGTTGGACATTTGGCCATGAAAGTGTATGAAGACCAACCATATGGAGCAGGAAGCCAATGCATCAGTAAATCTAAAGTATATTTGTCTAAACCCACTTTTATTAGACTGTGGTTCATTTATTTGTGTATTTGGACCTTCATAGTTCATAAGGTTTGGATCTGAACCCTCCAGGTCCTCCAAAACTATCTTCATATTCATTTTGGCAAAAATCAAGTACATTTCTACAACCTGTTTTAATTCCTGCTTAATTTGTTACATTTTATAACTAGTTACATCACGACATTTGTACATATAAGGTCATGACTTCTGATGGACATTTCTCTGAGTACGATATAATTGTTTATCAGCAGCAGTGGTTGTAGTAAAAACTGAAAATATGTCCAAACTTCCAGCCGATTACCTAAAATGTTGAGTTGTTGGTTGAACAGGACAGAGCAGCACAGTCAACAACCTGGAGGGGGCGGGGCCTGAAGTGGCTCATTTACATTTAAAGGGCCAGTGCTCAAAACCACCTTTCTGGTGTCATTACTCAGAAATAGTGTTGAAGATGAATCTGTGGAGTTGAATTAATGAAGAATTCAGACCCAAGCAGAACATTTATAGTTTATGTAGAGCACAGGGGAATGTTTGAAAATGCATAATTCTAAAATTCCAAAGCTTTAAGTTGTACTACTACTACTACTACTACTACTACTACTACTACTACTTCATGTTTATGTCTTGCTTTGTTAATTAGATGACAGAGCAAACAGAAGGCTCTGATTCACAGTTCTGTTTGACATCTGCTCGCCTGCTGAGTCAGAGGTTTGCACTTTCTTTTGTATTTGTCATAACATAGTTTCTGCTGAGTGTGTAGGTTACACAAACAAGGCTTTGAAATTACTCGATGAAATGTACTCTTTTTATAGTTACTTCAGATCTCTCGTGCTCCTGCAGCTACACTCCATTTGTCTATGTATAGTCACTTCTTTTTCCTTAAAAGCAGTAAAACGGATGGCTGTATCACACGCTGTTGACTTCAAAACAGCAGCTCAGAAACAAATGGGTGACGTCACAGTTCCTCTGTCCACTAGTTGTTTTTACACTATGGGATTAACTCAGTTCTGGAGTCACCTGAAGTGCCTTTTCAGGAACTACAGGATGTGATTGTAGGATTCTGTTTTCGTTTTTCGCCCTCAGAGGTTAATGTTAGGTTTGTTGGTACTGTTTGCTCTAATATACAAGTTGAAACGCACCTCATTGTCTTCGCTTTACACTGAAGCAGTCACTTTGTTGGGGAAGATTCATGTGAATGACTGCCGTTGTGCTGGTGTTATTCGTGCTGTTGTTGTTTATGATGTCTGGTTCATGTTTTTTTTAAACAAATTTTATTTCAGTTTTTGTTTTTGCTTGGTTTACCCAGTTCTTGTCCTAGCCACAGGGCAGCCGTGGCCTAGACGACTGGAGGCTTAGCTTGTGTTTGAACGGTTGCTGGTTTGATTCCCTGGACTGGCAGAGATGTGGAGACAGGCTGATGTGCCCTTGAGCAAAGCACTTAAGCTCCCCGGGCGCCTGAGCCGACCACTCCTAGCATGCAGTGTTTGTGGCATGTTAAAAGTATGTTTTATCGAGATAGTAATTGTTACTGTTATTATTAATATTTTCTTGTGTGAGGGTCTTTGACAATTTTTAATTTTCATCTCACCCCCTCTCGTCCCCCTTTCTTCTCTTTCCCTCTGTTTCTTCATGTCCTGCATCAAAATGTATTTCAACAAAACCAAAAATAAAAACAGTGGAATATCAAAGGGAGTCTCATATACGTTATGAAGTTCCCCGTGGCAAAGCAAATTTGTTTAATGCAACCAGGCAGACGGACCACCATTCTGCTGTTATGTTATGATGCTGGAAAAAAAAACAAAAAACAAATAAAAGGACGTGACTTGAATTGTGGTTTAAGTTTTCACTTCCATGGGTTAAAGGGATAGTTGTGTATTTTTGACATGAATCTGTATTTCATCCCCTCATCAGTGTAGTACATCCACACTGACTTACCCCCGACAGTGTCCTGTGAGCCCAGTTCTGGTCCGGTTTTGGTCGTAACGAAAGTAGTTCCGGCAAGTTTGCGGTGGTCACTAAAATAAAAAGTTTTTCTTCTAAAAAACAGCATGTGTTCAAAAGAGTGATTTATTTGCATCACAAACAATGTCCACGTAAAAGTCTCACCTCATAATTACTTGGGCCTACTTTGTCTCTCTTCGTATCCCTCCACGCTGCTGTAAGATGACACTAGTTTACCTGTTTCACTGCTGAAAAAAGTTGTTGCAGCATGACAGCGCACTGATAGGAAATGAGAGAAAGTAGGGCCAAGTGATGAGGAGGTGTGACTTTTTATGGACATTGGTTTATGATGCAAATAAATCACTCTTTTGAACACATACTGTTTTTAGAAATGGATCATATCTGATGACCATGAAAAGATGACAAACTGTATTTTACATCAATTCTTTATGTGGATTGATAGTGATAGTAGTGGATCAACAGCTATTAAACAGTTTAGATCAGTAGGTGTTTTTGGTAGACAGTGGATGTTTGGTTATTATCTCCCACATAAGTTCAGAGCTATATGTGTTTGTGTCGTTTCCGAAGCTGCGTCCGCCTTGAACTTTGTCCGGAAGATTTCTCTAAGGCTAT
>JAPSES010000058.1:16188512-16200298 GCA_029822895.1 Maxillicosta whitleyi
ACACTCCCCTGTCCATTCTCCGTGCCCCCCCCCATGCTGTTAAAAATTCCTGTTGAGAACCCTGAGATTCATGTCAAAAATCCACAACCATCCCTGTAATGTTAGGGTTGCTCTACTCAGCCTTGCCTTCGTACTCTTTACTCTAATAAAAAAATTCAAAGTATATTCATGAAATCACTAACCTGTTCCGTCCCCACTTATTCTAATCAATAGTATAAATTACAGGATACCACTCGCTCTGAACTTGAGGCTTGTAAAAAGCCTGATGGTCATCATCACTGTTAGACATTAAAGACTTGGATGTGAGACCTGGCGGCCGCACAGTTGGAGTCCTTTGAGGGTAATACTGTGCCAGCATAATTCAGATTTACTGAGCCTACAACATGATGACCAAAATCAATTCAGTGTGGGCGGACCTTCTCCCTCCCATCGCGTAATCCTGGCAGACTGATCTGAAATATGACTTATTTCCCTTTCTTCCTTCCCGTCCTTCTCTTTTTCAAACAGACCCACACACACAGCCACTGTCGAGGGAAAGCAGAGATTCAGCCAGCTCCAAAATTTACACAGTTCACTATTCAAACAGCACCTGTTCGCTAATGATAGATCAACACTGCAAGGAGAATGAGAGAGCATATTTAATTGGATGTTTACATGAGGAATAACTTCAACCATATGGGTTAGATTATTGGGCCATATGTATTTCAACACTTCATCTGCGTGCCTCGAAAACTCATAAAAAAAAAAAAAAAAAAACAGAGCACAAATAAAATTGGACCCAAAATCCACATCAGCTGCTTGACATTTCCTAAAAAGATGAAAATTAGGCTACATAAAATCAAACCTAAAGCCTTTTTGCACACAAAATCTGTAAGTTTTATTTTTTATGAGTAAAAAGCAGAAGGTGTAGGCACCACAAATGTGTTCTATCTATTAGATCACCTTTGCTTCAAACCTCGGTGTGTCTTTTATCAGGTACTTGTGATCACAGCTGTTCTTCAGTCATGGTTTGATGAAGTCCCCTAATTCCTCTGTGGTATCTTTGTGTGGTTGATGTGCTATGATTGTGATTTCTGTTTATTAATTTGTTTAAATGGGCCCCAGCATCCCGGTAATGAGTATTATCCCAGTTTTGATTGCATTCAGGATATGTTGTTTACACGGAACACACAGAACCCAGGTTCCTCATATCTCTGTGTACATGGTGAATACTGGCATCCTGGTTCTTCATTACTGTGTGCTGTTTGTGCAGGCATCTGGATGGGTTCACAACACAATACCAGTTATTAAATCTGACGTTGTAACTCTTAGTATAACCTTCACCATCATTTTAAATTTCAGAAGTTGCTGCATTAGAGCCACTACTTTTCAGTTTGGCTTTAATGTCTTTACAATTTTTCAGTACAACCTGTGATTTTTAATGGTTTTTTGAATGATTTTTATAGTTCATCTATTTAATAGATTGACATTTCACTGCCTTTGCCCATTTAAATGTCCATTTGCATTAGAATAATACAACCCAAAAGAGTTTAAAAATGACTAAAATAAATAATAATTGGTGCCAGGCACAACAAACCCTTCCCCTTGCAGGTATGGACGTGTACAAGTATAATAATTAGTATAATATATTTTTTTTTACTTTGACCTACCTTTCCCAAAATGTTATCTTATATATTCTGAGTCACTGGAAATCCATAAACCCAATTCGGTATGAACTGAACCAATGGTGTTGCTGCTGAACTGTTAGCAAACAAAGAAACTGGAGGCATTTGAAAGAGAAATTTAGCCCATACTTTCATGTTTATCTGATACTAAATTGGGTATTTTGAAAATCATGACCATGAGTTTGACTTTTCAAGATCATCAATGGTCAACAAAATTGGTACCCAATAAAATATCATGTCCGACTTCCTATATATCAATATTACAAAGTTAATATGCATCTAAGTTTTCAAGATAGAAGCTGTTTTGTGAATATGCAAATTAGGTGCTGGAGCCCCGGTCACTTCAGATGCCAATAAGTGAAAAATGTATCTATATTTTTGAATAAAGGTAATGGATTGAGAATTTAATTTCCAATAATTTGGCATTAGGTTGAAATCTTGAACAGAAGGGACGTTATTAGCAGTAAACTATTTTTACATACATTACCATAGCAACCAGAACTCATGCGGCCTAGAGTTGCAAAATTTGGCACACAAGAAGGGACTTGCACAGAGATGTTGCATGTTAAATTTTAGTTTGATCAGATGAATATTGGCGATATTACCGCCATTTGAAATTTCTGAAAAATGAGTTTATTGACCATCAGATGTAAAATGAAAAAATGGACAATGTGGCTTTGATTTGAAGTCGATGTGATAATTTTGATGGAAGTTACAGCGAAATATCCACTTTTGAACTTTAGCCTATACTGTATCTCACATGTACTTTAGCCTACTATTGGCAAAAACTAATCAGGTTGACTAGAGAATATGGCAAAGAAGTTGGTCATGGTTTGATGTCAATAATGCTTTAAATGTGAGCGCTACTGCAGGTACAGACAGACAGACAGACATGTGAACTGACCAATATATTTGCCCTCCAGCAAACAACAAACAAACCAAACCAAACCAAACCAAAAACAATACCTCTTGAGCCTTTGGGGGGCAGGGTAATAAATGAACTACAGTCATGACCTGTTTTATTTAACTCTCAAACACCTAAACAGTCACCAGTAACAAAAGCTACTGATCTAAACTGGTAAATAACTTTAGAAAAAAAAAAAATCATATTTATATTTTTAATAATTCAGGTACAATGAAGTTTCTTAGGTTTTCAGAAGCATCACATATGACCCCTTTGGACACCGTAAATAGAAAAACATCACAAACACACACCACAGTTATATGTGTGTGTGTGTGTGCGTGTCTTTTATTATCAAGGTGTCAATGGAAACTCTCTATTTTAATGATTGAAACAAAAAAATCTGCTTCTGCAGAAACCCCTGAAGTGAGATACTTTTGTTTCCGCTCATTGTTTCTGTTTTTGTTACATATTTTGGCTGAAGCTTAGATCTCCCATGATCATATCTGCTTCCTCCAAACTGGGCGGACTGTATCCAAGCTTCTGAAACTGGAATATGACGATTATACAAACACAACAATGGATTACTTATCCCAAGTGTTACTTTTGTGCTTGTTCCCAAATGAATTTTTCTCTGTATTTAAATTTTATTAAGCAATTTCTCATCATTTATGATAATATTACATTACATTTGGTGGATGCTTTTATCCATAGCGACTTACAAGGTATAGACATGTATAGCATAAAGGACCTTGCCCAAGGGCCAACCTGGGATTCAAACCGGCAACCGTACGACCCAAAGTCAATGGTGTAAACCGCTAAGCTAAGCTATTCTATTCTATTCTATTCTATTCTATTCTATTCTATTCTGTTCCATTCCATTCCATTCTAATCTATGATTCATTCCATATCTGACATTTACAGACAGACTATAAAACATGTCCATGACACCTGCCCCATTAGAACTAAAACATGTTGTTTGTGGTGAAAAACCTCCACCTGAACTTCAGTGTATCTGATCCACTGGGAGAAGAAGGCAGTGTGAATAGGAGAGTCTAAGAGCCTCGCAGACATTCATCTGCATAAATATTAGATAAAACACAAAAGGGTACAAGGTAGAATATGGAAAACTCCTGAATGAAATATGTGGTGCTACAGAACACTGTACGGATGTGTGAGATTATATGAAAATGCATATGAAGCTACAAACAAAGCATTTGTTTCAAGTCCACACACTGCAGGCGTTTACTCTGTTACAAAGGTGTGGAAGTTTTAGGTCATCTGTTAATGATTACACCGCACTGTGGGCAATGAACTTAAAATATTTTATATGCTGTTTTTAGGTTTTCCTTAGAACTTCCACCAGGCCAGGTCAATAGATCATGTGACCTCTGTAGGTGTTATTCCTTTAACATGTTCCCAAATAGAGCTGTTATAATCAGGGGTTAATTCTTATACAAAAGTATTTTTACACTGCAAAAAATAATATATTGACTTGAATGTGGAATACTTATCTTGAAAGATTCATTTATTTAGAGAGAAAAAAATGTGGTTGTCATTATTAATAGGTTATTATGATAATGTTTTATTGGTCTGACCTAACATGATTTTAACATGTTTGATTGTTAATATCTTCAGTGTCATTTTTGTATTTCACTAATTCATCCCATGGGCCGGATTGGCACAATGATGTTTTTCTAATCCTAATCACATCACTAATTCTAAAATCATTTAAAAAAAGTTAATTAATACAGTGGATTAGTACCTGTTAGTACCTAATCCACATTCGGGAGCAACATTTTTAACATGACAAAATGATGCTAATTTACAGATTTTAATTATGTTCAAACTAAATGTAATATATTTTTTATAATAAATGTAATTTGTTACTTATGAGAATTATTTTTGTGGGATAGGGTTTGACAAACAGTGAATTTGGAACTTCCAGGGCTCCTAAAAACCAGCACTTTGAGTTTTAGTCGTACATTACCTGCTTTGAAAGAAATAGGTCAAAAACAGCTTCCGATTTCTTTCTTTCTTTCTTTTTTTTTTCCCCGTAAGTGCAATCCAGAGAGGTTTCATTTTCTTTAATTTGTCCAACAACTCCTGTACACCAAAGTCCTCCTTCAGCAGTCTGTTCTATAAAGTTTAACTTCGCTCCATTTATTAGTCTATTTACCAAAAGGAAATTTGTCCATTTCGTGTTCTCTACTGCCTCATGATTACTGCCATTTCACCATCCGCTGCGCAAATTCCAGAAATAACATGCCATTAAAATAAAATTTTGTACAATTTAATTAAGTGCAGTCATTAAATAAGACGACTCTTTCTGGTTCATTCGTCTACAAAGTCAATGGGAAAGCATGCATTACTGAGCAGCTTGGCAAATATATTGTAGATGGATTTGTTTGATTTGATTATGCTTTGGTTCACAAGGTAAAGTCTATGATGGACTGAGCTGTAAACAAAAACTCTTATTAGGTCATGATGAATGGCTGTCTGTTTCTTTCTTTTTTTTTTTATTTCTTCGTCCCAATGTGCCTCTTAATTATGCTCCTCAGCCCCGGTGAATTTAAAGAGGTAAATAATGATATGATTTTTTTTTTTTTTTTTTATTACGATTCATCAACTTTGCCTTTTGCTGCCGTTTGTGCCGCAGAGTGCTCCAAGTCATCATCTCTCATTAAGTAATGAATAGTGATTGGTATGAAATTACTTCACCCCACTCTCCTGACTGTCCATTAGTCCGTTAATCAACAGCATATGACTGCCAGGCTGCAGACGGAGAGAGAAAAAAAAAAAAAGGAAAAGAAATCCTCCTGCAAACAAATCACCCTCCATCCCTTCTCCATCCCCTAAAATACAATTCCTAATTTGCATAATCAGGGCCAAAGGAGGGCAATGTTTGCTCATAATCAAAATGTATTTATTCACAGGAAGCTATCCTGTTGCACCCGTTTAATTCACACCTGCTCTTTTCTGTAATCAGAGCCAAGGTTCAGGTGGAAGCACAGGCCTTGAAATGTGTTCTCTTCAGCTGCACAGGCTGAGACGAAACAAAGACGTTTATGATTCCGAAAGCTTCACAGGCTCAGAAAACCGCAAAAAGAATCAGAGTGTTAACCTTGGACAATATAACAGGAAGTTAATTACATATTTTCAGGTAATTATGGCGCTCATTAGTAGTGCTTCCAATGCTGCTGCCTAGTCTTGTTGTACATATTACAGGATACAGATAAGTGATGTCATTATCAAACTACTGGAATTCACTTTATTTGATGTTTTCATCTAATTCATGTTAATAGAAAGTGAAGCTCACATTATTCACCAACAAAGTAGTAATATTCTATATGTGATGAGTGACGTATACAAGGTTCGGTGGGATTAAAAAGTTGATCAGACATTGAGCTGTAGAAGTGTGTTTACTGTTTGATCCTATTCTAATGGATGTGTAGTATGTTTGTATTTGTGTTGTTTTATTGCATTTTTACTGTTTGTTGTAGTGGCACAGCACTACAGTTTAGCAGGCTGACATTAATAGTCCCATCCATCCATCCATTCATCCATCTGTCTGACATCCATCCATCCATCTATCTGACATCCATCCATCTATTTATCCATTTGTCTGACATCCGTCCGTCCGTCTATCCATCCATCCATCCATCCATCCATCATCCACTGTCTAACATCCATCAATCCATCTATTTGACATTCATCCATTCATCCATCTGTCCAACATTCATCCATCCATCCATCCATCCATAATCCACTTGTCTGACATCCATCCATTCATCCATCTGCCCAACATCCATCCATCTGTCTGACATCCACCATCTATCTATCATCCATCCATCCATCCACCCTCAATCCCTCCCTCCCTTTAACTGATAAAAGTAATAGTGTTTTGATTCCTTTCTGTTTACAAAACAAAACTGAAAAAAAAAAATAGATGAAGTTGGCTTTGTAGAGTCATGAGGAGAGTGGTTAAAGTAAAGTTAATTCTCTATATCATCCTTGAGAAATTCTTCCAGTTTTGTAGACAGACGTAGCCTCTTAAACCCATCTGACCCCTGTTGTTCCATCTGTGTTGCCATGGTAATGTTACACAATGTTTTTAGTAATATATACATATTTGACATCCACGTAACCAAAAGAACTTCAGCTAAAAGGTCAAGCAAAACCAATTTTCAGAAAGAACATTATATAAACAATAATCACTTAACGGGAGTACATATCTAAAACAGGCGAACAGTCTGAGACCAGTGTGTGACTGCGACAAAGTTTGCAGCACTAATTTAACACTAAGCAACTCCAACAGTAAAGTATCATTCCTGTACCACGAAAACTCACTGAATGAGCCAAAGAAAAACAAAAATAAAGTTTTCATTATTATGTAATGATTGTAAATTGTGTCTAATGTTTGCTGTTTTCTAATCATAACTCAGTTTTATATTAATTAAATTTCTTCTATTGACTAATCAATTGCTTTCTGTCGCATTGAAATGATTCTAACTGGAAACAAATCCCCCAATATTTAACAGGGTAACATATCTGTACCTGCTTTTAATGGCCAAGAATGTGTTACTAGCATATGTTTAATGTAACAAAGAGTGGACAATGGTCTGTCTGCTCCGTCTAGAACTGCACTGGTGTTTTTTTGTTGTTTGTTTTTGTTTTTTTGTCTTTTTTTTCATGTGTGACGCTTACACATAATTTGGTCTCAGCAGTTCACACTACCACAGTAGATGTTTTGTTTGATTTTTATCTGTAAACAGAATCATATCAATCAGACTCAACTGCAGCGAAGCACATCATCTGTGGTGTTAATGCACATTAAAATTGACAAATATGTAGAAATATGCATCTCTGAATATTCTCACCTCCATGATGACATAGACTCAGCTTTAGTTTTCTTTTAGTACAGCTCAACATCAGTCTACAGTGATACGTCTATGTTAATGCCTTTTACTTAAAGCAAAAATCATGTAGATTTTCTATTTCCCTGCCAATAGTACAACATTAATCTAAGAGATAGGAAGTAGTCATGTTACACATACATGGAACAAATAATTTAGTGAGAGGCATCTAATGAACAGTGTTGGGAGTAAAGCATTACAAAAGTAATGTATTACAGAAACAGATGGTTGTTTGCTGTTACACAGTAGTGTAAGGCATTACTAATACATTTTCAGCAATTTTTATTTGGTACATATTAGGCTAAATAGCACATGTGTTACAACACACCTTTTGCAGATAATTTAGTTGCTCAAATACAAAAAACAATACAAAACAAGAAAGACCTTAAGGAATCAAAAATGCAGCAGGAAAGTTCTGTTTCCTGTTGGTGTTCAGCCAATGGGTGAAGACAACAGAAGACAGTACATGTACAGCCACATGGATGTATGCTCATTACTAACCCTATCCCTGCTTTACAGAAGCTAGTTAGCATTAGCATGATCCCTGTGATCAGCAATGACAAAGTAAGCTAACGTTTCTATGACTAGTTAGAATGGTGTCCTGGTGTGCAAAAAAACCTCAGTGGGGGTGGTATCGCCTTCCAAGGTGTGTTGGGACAATGTCGGGGATGTTTGGAAAGAGAAAGCACACACACACACACACACACACACACACACACACACACACACACACACACACACACACACACACACACTCAACAATTTAGAGGGGAGATGGTTGCGACAAGGAGGATAATTACGTGGGTGTCTGACCTAAAATGTAAAGCAAGTGTTGAACATCGGAGGCCGTAGTGTTACTTACGGACCTATCTGTCCAAATGTATGCTGGGCCACAAATGTATGTGTCCTAAGGCTCTCCTATCACTTGTATTGACTTTTGAGGGGGTATTATTCTACTGTGTACATTATCTATGTCAAGATTCTGTATGTAACTCTCAAGTAAGTCATGTGATGCTGAGACAGTAATGGTAAACGGTTGGTATTTATATAGTGCTTTTTTACACCTTCATGGTGCCCAAAGTATTTTACAAAGTCTCACATTCACCCATTCTCTCTCTCTTACACACACAAATGCCAGTAGGCAGCTGCCGGCATGCGAGGCACTGGCGGTAGTGTGACCAATTTCTTGCCTAAGGACACGTTGACATGTGGACAATCGGAGCTAGGATTCGAACCTCTAACCCTTTGGTCATTGGACAACCCACTCTAGCAACTGAGCCACAGCTGCCCATAATATTATGGCAGGGAATTACTTTTACAGTCACAAGTAATCTGTAATATATTATAGTGTGGAAGTACGTTGCACAACACTGTTAATGAATGTAGATAAAACTGAGACTGGAAGTTTGGAAAGTGATGTTAACAGCCTTTTACCGATGTGAGTTTAGAGACTCCAACACAAACTTCACATGATCACACACATAGTTTTGGTTTCAGTTCATTTGTCTTTGAGCTTTTAAATGTTTTGCTAAAATATGGTCCAGTTGAACTTAATTACCTCGGATAGGTTTAATCCTAGCTTGTCATTACAGCCAGTGATTGATACATTCATTTGACCGCCGGTGGAAAACCACATGGACAAGATGTTTCCATTAAGGCTGTGTGCTTTAGTGAAGCATCAGTCATAGGAGCTGGTGTTCATTAAGTGCTCACCTATGTGACAGTCCCAGTGAAACATGTAAATGTGAATATGCTTTGACCTAACAAGGACACCTAGTTAAACAACATCATTTTATAAGATAAAATGAGAAAAATCACCCATATCCATCTCTGTCAGAAAAACATGCCTCCTAATAGAAGGGATAAGGTCAACACCAAATGTCAAACATGTTTACCCTCCAGAGGCAGACAGATTGGCCAGTATTCATCATAAACAATACAGGTTCCCATTACTGAAGGGTTCGCTCTGTCCGCTCAGAGCTGCTCTGTCTCCGTACTCAACATTTAATTGTGTGAAAAATAAAACAAGCGAGAGCGATGCGGGGAAAAGTCCAGCGCCGTCTTTTCCAGCTCAACGCTACACTGTGTCAAGGGACAGTAAAGGTCGTCTTTTCATGAATGATGACACACTGCAAGGCCATAAAGCAGCCTTTTTTTTTTTTTTTTTTTTTTTTTGGAGATTGCTTAAGGCATTTGTGAGAAGGAGTGTGTGAGAGAATACAGCTGAGGTGCAGCCTCACGTTGGTCACGAAATATTGGGTATCTATAAGAAGCTAAGTGAGATGGATTGTCCTTCCTGCTTTGTGCTGTAAGGGAAAGTCCAGTTATGTACAAACACAGGTCCATACTTTTACCTACAATTATGAAAGCAGTGTAGTTATATTTTATATTGAAGGTGTGAGATGTTCTTAAGTTGGCTGTATCTCGTTTTCAGCAGGACCAGGGTTCCTACAGGTTAAATTCAGACCTTTTTAAGACTACGTAGAACAGAATTTAATGTCCATTTTACAGACATACTGGCAAAAACTAGGATAATTTATTTATTTATTTATTCCAACACTTTAATTCCCTCCATTCTGAGTCATTTCTCACTGGGGGGCTGCAACGTTGGTGATAATAGATTCCTAATTTTAATATAAAATGTCAGCAGGGAACTACTGTCTTTGCAGCTTGGACATTTCCCAAACACATTTTTATTGTTTTTCCTTATAAATAAGCTCTAACAGGATGTTTATCACATTTAGCAAACAAGTTTATGGAAACATGACGAGACCTGCCATATACAATTAAATAGCTTTTAAAGGTATCAAAAGCAGAAAAGAAATTTGAGACTTTTCAAGACCCCGCTGGAACCCTAATGACGTAATCCTTAATCAGGCAAGTGACTATTTTTGGTAATTTCTGCAAACATTAAATATGGGGCCAATCCAGTGCCTCAGCCAGAAGCATGTTGGATTTTATAACATTATACAGAGATTCAGAGAAATTTTATAGAAATGTTGAAGTTAAGTCGTGAATATGAGTGATTTTTCAAAAGGAGATAAATGAGAATGTGCGCTATAAAGCATTGAAGTGTATTTTCATATTTTACTGGTTTAATGTGTTATTCCATACTAAAAAAAACACTAATAAATCCTGTATTAGAGACAGCTGAGGTGTTTGGACTATAATAATGAAAAGGACAAAAGGAAGTAATAACATATGTCTGTTATAAAAGTCTTTTTTCCCATGCACCAGGGTTTCTCGAGTGCTTTCTAAAGGGTTAATAAAGGTGTGAAGTTTGCTGTAACTTGTTTTCAGCATGACATAACACATTAAAAACTCTCCTAAACAGTGGTCTGATGCAAATAACACTTAAAGGGTTTGTTTTGGGCCTGGTTAAAGTAGAGATTTAGCTTATAATTACATTTTCATGACATGAAAAAAAAAAAAAATGTAATAAAAAATGTACGTTTTCTAAATCATCCAAACTGGATGCTTTTATGAAATTGGGTTCATTTTGGTATCTGGCACTTTACCAGCTTTTTTAGACCCAATAATAAAACCGAAATGTAGACGTACTGTATTTACCCGTAGGTTGTACCTAATGATGACCTCAGATAAATGCAAAAAACAATTCTACTCTTGCTCTGAGCCATCCCAAAATGAATGAATTTTAAATAAAGTATTGGACCAAACCTAGGACAGGAAAACCTACCCAGGTGTCAGTGCATTTTGATCTGGAACTCATGACTTGAAATGATCTTATATACTGCTACAATTAAAGACGATGTGTTAAATCTGACTATCCTAGTGGTTTTTCTAATCCAGACATGTGGGTTTTTGATGAATCTGCAGTTTCATTGCAGGTCTTGTATATAACCCATCGTGTCCACTTTCGTTACACATAGAACCTGCCCATTTAAAGGGATATAAATTCCAAATGTCATTTTTGTGAAACACTCTGCCTTGCATAATTTTGTTAAATTGCCAAAATGTACCTGTGAGAGAATAACGAGATAATTTTCGTGTCCTTTTGACCATGCTACATGCAAATTTTTGTATAAAATATAATGTAAAATGGCACAATGTGTTTTATCTGAAAAATAGTTTCTCTTTCACCTCAGTACATATTTATTTAGTAATAGACCCAACCTGCTTCCTTCATAACATTAGTATACAGCTAATTTAAATTTTTAGCTCTGTGTCCTGTTTTTAGGGACCAGTTTCACAGAAGCACCCAGCTATCATTACCTCCGCCAAGGAGGTTATGTTTTTGCCGGCGTTTATTTGTTTGTTGGTTTGTTTGTTGGTTTGTGTACAACA
>JAPSES010000058.1:16240337-16252723 GCA_029822895.1 Maxillicosta whitleyi
TTTGAAGCTGTGCATGTATTTTCTGTATTTTTCTGTTGCATGTAAAGAAAAGAGAATGGCAAGTAAACATGTATGGTCATTTCAATCCTGCAAAAACAAAAATTAAAGGTAGAATAAGACTCAAGCACAATACTGTAGCTCTTTATGGTCCAACAAAAGTCGTTGAAATTAAAAATGCTAATTATCACTCATCTGTATCCCAAAGAAACAAGGATAAATAACTTAAAAAAAAAAACTAAAGTAGCACATTTTTTTATATCTAAATGTGTTTTACTGACCATGACTGAACCCAAAAAAAGCTTCTCTATGATGCATTCAGGGTCTCGTCCTGTAGTTTTAGAAAGACATGACTAATCTTTTGAATTATTCTTAAGAAGTGGAGAACAGACAGAGACAGACATCAAGTAGTCTAGGTTCTGAAATGAAATACTTCATGCGCTTAAACATCCTGTTAAAACATCCAAGAACTTTACTTTCCTCTGACTGTTCTGGCATCTTCTGCAGGCCAAGCGTTTTTCATTCAGTGTCTATTTTAGTTGTGTTTGTGCCTGTAAATAAGCTGAATGTATATCTGTCTCTGCCCTCTGGAAGTGACTGAGCCTGCAAAGTAATCTTGTTATGGCTGCAATAAAAACGTCAGGATGGAACTACTTGTACAGGTTTGAGTTTTGGCTGAAGAACACCATCTTTTCTACAGTTTACCTTGAATCGTAGTTCAGTTCAGTTAAGAAAACTCATGTACAATCAAATTACCATGAGCTGTTCGTCATCTTTACATACCGGTATGAATGAGATGAACTTGTCTGAGGGAATTCATAATGAAACATAAACCTTACAGACTTCTTCATTTCTAAATTGGTGAAGTTTATTCTTCATGCTCAGTTTTGTTAAAGTCATATCTTGATGATTACACTGTTTTATGCTGCAGTATCAGTTCACATTGGGGTCATTTGGAAATTAAATCTGCATGAGAAATTCAAGCTTATGCATATAGAAAACATTTGTATTTGTAGACACACTGAAAGCAGAAAACTGTAAGACTCAGCCCACACATTTATTAGACTAGAAATGAGGTGGAATTCATGGGTTTGAACTTCAGTTAAACTTTTCAACACATACTTGTTTGTTATGTATTAAATAAAACAAACATTACTTAAACAGCTTGAAATAGTAGCCACTAATTCCAACGTGCTTTTTTGTATGAAAGAGGTTATATAAAGCATTTGTACTTTTTTCTGACCTTTGCATTAATCAGGGTTTTTTTTTTCTCAAAAGTCTTTGAAACTTATGAAACATTTATAAATATTCTTCAGCAAATCTCAGACAAACCTAAAAACACACAAAACCTTTGACCGCAATTACATGTCAAAGTTGTCTGTACAGTGGACCCCCAGGTTATGGCACCCCTAGCTTACGTTTTTTTCACGTTATGAAGTGGAATACAAAGTTTTTTCGTCCCATTGTTATGGCATTTTTCCCGCCTTACGGCATCAACAATTTCTCTTGCGCGGCCAAAAAATTCCAAAATTCAAACTTGGCGGTTGGTGTGCGTGCGTATGACTGCGAGTCATTCACCCCACACCACACTCATACTAAGATGCTGGTCTGCTATTGGTCGGCATCGCGGCGTCACTAAGAGCATTGCCAGCTATTGGCCGAAATCCATCCCATAATGCCTAAGAGAGATGCTGCCTCTCTCTCTCTCTCTCTCTTTGTTTATCGCTCACTGAGTTCAGAATCTCGCGTGTGTTTCGTAAAGATTTGATCTTGTGTGATCTCGTAGCCATGGGTCCCAAGATTCCTAGTGATGTTAAAGGGAGAAGTAAGAAGATAATTATTATGGAAATGAAGGTGGAGATCAAGAAATACAAAGAAGGCGTGCGCATTGTTACCCTCGCTAGGGAATATGGCAGTATAGTTTTGAACGCATTAGCTAATTACTATAGGTTTCTATTGTCCGCCATATGACTATTTCGCCTTATGCTCCCAACTCCAGAACAGATTAATGTCGTATGGTGGGGGTGCACTGTATGTATGTATGTTTGTATGTATGTGACCACTAGTGGGAGTAGTGAGTCAAAACCAAGCTGAAGATGGATCCAGGAAGAAATACCTTTCAGACTCACAGAAAAAAAAACAACGATAAAGAAAGAAGCATCGGAATTGTTTTTACAATTTCACTCTAAAAAAAAGCACTTCTGAATTTGATGATCGAGCTTATGAAAGTAGAACATGAAAATGTTCCATCATTATACCTGCTCCATGTTTGTCAGTGCACGGTTCAGACAAAACAGTGTCTATTTTCTATAGAAGGAATACAGAAAATGGAGGTGATTTGTGGTTTTACTGCGGCTGTTTTCTGTTATGACGTAAACTATCAGCTGATGTGAATATAAGATTTTTTTGTTTAATGAAGAAAACTTGATGATACCATAATTGGTGATGGTACAAACTATAGGTACTAGACCTTATATTGATATTTGTAGGAGAAACATTTCTTTCGGGTTTGATAAATCACTTTGCATGTGCTAAATTACTAAATTTATTTATTTTTTCCCTCCCAGCACATGCACAATTGCATAAGATAAGATAAGCCTTTATTAATCCCACAAGGGGAAATTCCAGATTTACAGCAGCAAAGTACAAAAGAACACATGAGCAAAAGATGTGCAAAATCAAGACAAACACAAATCAAGAACGCTATATATACTATTTACAGCTGTGCATATGCTGATTATGCCACAGGTTTATTGCACAGTTTTCTGTCCTGTTTATTATACGGTTATTGCACAGAATGTGTGGAGCTGTTTCTGTTGTGCAGCCTTCGACACAACCCTCAGTGTGCACTGTTGGTAAATCAGTTTGTACATTTTTTTTGCGCGTGTAATGAGTTTGCACATGTTTTTATACGTGTACACCTTTAGCAGATCCGAGCCTAACTGTACTGTTTCAGATTACACAGATATAACATTTTCTAATATTTGCTATGTGGAACAAGATGACCAAACAACTAAAGCAGACATTTGTTTTGATTCTGTGCTGTTTTTCTCTCTAGGTCGCACGCTGTTTTATACATTAACGTACATCATTCACCTTTGGAACCCCTCTGAGAACTGTTATTTTTCAGTGTTCGACAGTATTGTTATGTGTGACATTAAGCTCTCATACCCTGATTTGTCAACACCTATTGTGCCAAGTATAAAATAGCGTGAAGCGTGTGAGGACATGTATGAGAATAATCCAGGGCCAGGGGGAACATTATCTCACCCGTCCATTAATTGCAGTGACTGTTGACTGCAGCCTGATGTTGTGAAAGGCAGAGCTGGTTCTCAGCCGTTCAACAACAAATGACACGAATCAAGTGCGCTAGCTTTCAAGGACTAATGTCTAAGTTTAGGTTCAGAGGTACATTAACCCTTTCACCCCTGACGTGTCTGTGGTGAGCATTGTGAATGTATGATTTATGTTAAATAATCGTCAAAATTCACCCGTTTGTTCAATAGGAAGAATTTCAAAATGCATTGATAGAATAGAACGTGTCTTTCCATAGACATCTGAGCATTCGGGGGGTTGGGGTGGTGGGGTGGGGGTACACACAGAGCAGAGTTTGGGCTTTTTTTTAATACTGTTTTCTGTGTCATCTTTTGTTTTTGCTGTTGTTTTCAGTGTTGTGGTTATTTTCCAGTTCAACCAGGTGCCAAAAAGAAACTGGACACATTTAGGGTGTTTTCACAACTGGATTTTGTTCCGATTCAGAAACTAATGTACTACAAAGTGTTGTTGTTGTTGTTTGGGTTTGTGTTCACACTGCTCCGCCCCCAACACCACGCCCATGTAAACAGGTGGAAGCCACGTTCCTTCATGCGTTCACTAAAAATCTTGAATGTTTCAGAGTTTTGGTGCATGTTTCCAATTTATGCTCATCTTCCCAAATGCCAATGAGGCGTTCTATCTGTTCCTCTGTCCAAATTGCTCCTTGACTCATTTTCTCCACTTGTTTATTCAACAGCTGATGAAAGGTATGAAGCTCATTAAGCTCATTAGCCGACTGTCTGTTTACGCGTGGCAGTGGTACCTTTTCGACAGAGCCTCTGCTTTATGGTAATGTTTGTGATGTCACCTCTTCCAAGCAGTTTCAGCTTGGTTGTTTTGTTCAGGAGCGGAGTTCAATCACTGTTTTCACATATGCACAATTGAACCGAGCCAAAGACTTGTCCCGGAACAACAGCTTGGGTCGAACCAGGTGTAAAAAAACAGACAGTTATTCAGTGTGTTCAACCTAGAGATGCACCGATACCACTTTCTTCCAGACCAAGTACAAGTATAAGTACTTATAATTGAGTATTTGCCGAGTACTGTTATATGTATTTAGTAATCCCATTACAGTTCTTAGTTCCTTTTAAAAATATGCTTTATTGTCATTGTCATTAGTCTGACTGGAACAAAGTGCTGCTACTGACATTTAATGTGTTGGAATGAGTGTTTGTCAATCAGTCCACCGGGGGGCGCTGCTCTTAATTAACCATACTGGTCAAATAACATGGAGACGACAGAGCGAACACTAATGTAGATATTAATGTTGCAGCGTTTGTTTGGTAAAGTTTAAAAGTGAAGCTTCAGGAGGGAAAAGACTAATGAGCGTTCAGTTTCATTTTCACTTTTGTGGGTGGTGGTCCGCACCACTCTTTACCCCTATAGTATTATAAGTAGGACATAACAGGCCCAGCCCTGGTAGTGGTCATAAATATGTCAGTAGTCCATATCCGTCTGTGTCTTTAACGTTATTTCCAGTCTGCGTTACTTTTGTTACCTCATTTATTTAGTTCAGTCTCCACACTGACATTATTATTATTATTATTATTATTATGCTGACATTATTCCTCTGTACCTGCTGCTGTGAGTAGTATCAGTTTTATGAGTATGAGTAGAAATACTCACGCTCAGTATCAGACCCGATAGTGGTATCATCAGTATCGGTGTATCTCTAGTTCAAAGCTCAAAACGTCTATTTTTGTTGTGAGTCGGTCTCACTCTCTACTCTGTTATTTGCCCCCATTACACAGGTGGGCGGGGCCTGTGGAAGTCTATGTCTATGGATGCTACGAAAAGAACACGGTCTATTCTACATGAACACATTTTGGAATTTTTCCTACTGAGCTAATGGTTACATTTTTATGAATATTTAAAATAAATCAAGGATTCAGAATGGTCACCACAGACACTTCAGGGGTTAAAGGGTTACATTATTATATAAGAGGTCATTCAGAAAAGGCTTTTTGAGGATTTTGGTCTAGTTTTGAAAAGCGCTAATGTATCCACAGCACATGACTCCTGACAGTTGAAGCTACCGGATAAATCAAAGGTTTTATGTATAAATGCTTCTATCAGCCTTTGATAACAGCCAAGTTAACAGCGGTAGTTAGACAGGAGTGTCTCTGTCAACTTGACATCCTTATGAGAAATTCATGCTGAATTTAATCTATTATTCACTATTTACATAATTGATCAGATTGTCTGCAGGCTGCATTAATAGAAAGTGACAGTTGTTAAGATGAGAGGTTTTGCAGGGCAGTGCAGAGGGTTCAGAGTCGTGGCTGATTTAATATGCTGTTTTTTTTTTTTTTACCCTCGTGGCTCCTGAGTTGGATGGCGAAGGTACCGTCGGAGGGTTTTTAATGAGCACATCGAGTTAGGTAAATCACCACCTGTACCCCACCAAACAAGATGGTTTCAGTGAGTGAGCTCTGCTTTCATTTGTCTTTCTCTTCAGGTTCCTCCAGGATGACTGGGATTAAATGGGCCTTATTTATCATCAGAGACAAATGTAAGTGATACGGTTTACCTGTCACAGTGGGAGACATATTGATAAAGTCAAAGCAAACAAATAATACACTTTACTTGAAGTGGCAACGATTCACATCTGCAGATTAATAACCCGTGACAAAGTGGTTATCATTGGCGGCACAGGAACCCTTAAAACCTGGGGTTGTTTTAATGTTTTATCTTGTTTTATTTGTTTGTCATATTTTGTGACTGTCAGGCGGTGGTATGAACAGTGTACAAACTGTGCTTGTACAGTTCTGTCTTTTAGCCTCATGTTCAAGTCCATGTGGAAACTGGAAACCACAGGTAGTTTGGAAGTGCTCCAGCGTCCACATACACAGCGCCCCCTACTGTATTACAACACCACAGTCAGCACAGAGGTGAAGAACCGCTGCTGACATCAATCTCCTTACTTTGCATTTTTTTTTTTTTTTTAATTCTGAGAGTTTTTTCTCAAGGCAGCCCATGAAAAGGCCAAAGCAATATTCTGTGTTTTCTTTTTAATTGTGTCAGAAAATGTGCACCCATAAAATGCATACTGGATAATTTATTAATCATTGTATTTATGAGTAAAATAATGCAGCCAGATTCTTAAAATGAAAAGTCATTGTTGTCAATGCAGTTGAATTTTTGAATTTTGCTGGGGCATGTTTAGAAAATTACATCTCAAATGTGTTTTTCTTTTTAATTACGTAAAAGAATGAGTGGTCTTTTATAAGAAAATGAAAATGCAGATTGAATAATTGATTTATTAATGTGTTTGTGAGTCAAATAATGTAGTCATATTCTTAAAATGAAAAATGTCTTCAAATGCATTTTAATTTAGATTATGGTAATGAATCACTGACATAATCACTTTATCTGAAGAATACATTGACATATCTGCACCAAATGTATACTGTGGATACATCATAACATGGAATAGAAGCCAATTGAAAATACGTGCCCTTCGCCAACTTTTCAAGGTCAAATGGACTTGTGCAGTTATAATACTTGAGTGCTATCAAATATAAATATGTATGTAATATGTTTTACACAAAGACATTCTAATCTAAATTATAGAGTGGTAACATTCAACAGAAACTTACAATATTTTTTGCCAAGTGGAATTAAAAGTGCAAGTATTTCATAAATCTGCAGTTTTATTTGAGGTTGCGTGCGTAATGCATTGTGTCCACTTGTGTTACATGCGGAACCTGCCCATTTAAACACATAGAAATCACATGTGGCCAATTTTCTGAAACACTCTGATTTGTATAATTAATTTGATTCACAAAATGTACCTGAGAGAATAACAAGATATTTGAAAAACACTAGTAGTAGTAGTAGTGTGTAATTTCCGTGTCCTTCTCACCTTTTTACATGCAGATTTTAAAATAATAATAATAATAATAATAAAAGTTTAATAAAATTAAACATGTCCTTTTGAATTTAGTTTTAATTAAAATGTCTTTTATCTGAAAAATAGTTTCATTTTTATCTTTTTTTAACCCTTTCATGCACAGTGGTCACTACAGTGGACAGCTGTTCAAATGTGTTCTCTTGTATATTTATGGATTTTATTGTTTTAGTTCCATATCAGCCAACACAGTGGGGGCTCATGTACCTTCCTAAACACCGCCATTCATACCATTACTGTAAATGTGTTGTTCTAGATAAACCTGATCTGTAGTGACATGCTCTAGTGTAAAAAAAAAAAAAAGTTTTTAAAGATATTTTGATTTCATACTTTTCACATCATATATCAATAAATACATTTTTTTTTTTTTTTTTTTTTACTGTAAATAGGTTCTTTAAAAATCAATCACTTTTTTCCCCATGCCCAAAAAGGAATAAAAACACTCCGGAAAAAAAAAAAAAAAATCTGGATTAAGTTTCTCATATTTCATGCATGAAAGGGTTAAAATAGACGCAAAGTGCTTCCAAACTTGCTCCATAACACAAGTCTACATGTGGTTTGAAGTTTTACCCCCCCCCCCCCATCTTGTTTTTAGGGACTGGTTTCGTAGATGCACCCACATGTAAGCCCACAGTTTTTACCTGTTTCGGCTCTCGCACTAACGCTGGTGATACTGAACTGGTCTTAGCTGTCAGCGAACAACACAGATCTTTGATGGCTAATTAGTGCAGGCAGCTGTCAGAACGGTAATACCAGAGATTTGGAAGTTTTGATACTACGGTTATATTTATGCTTTCACAGCTCGCTTTGTCCTCCCAGGGATTATTGGGTTCCTGACGACGGTGCTGGAGAGGAGAGGGGGGGGACATCAGATTTCCTTTCTCCACTGCTGCTGGATGTGACCACATTAATTATAGATCTCTGAAGCAGAAAAGCAGCAGTTACATTCATTGGACATATTTTTAGCATAGGAGAGGCTGATTTATTTCTTTAATCAAGACGACAGGTGTCAGCTTGGTTCAGAAAAAAGACACAGAAAGCCGCTTAAAGTTGTCAGACAGTGACATTTTGAGCAGGCTAAGGTGCAAAGCGTCTATTTGTGAATTCTTGCCAGAGGGCTAAAGGTGCAGGTGAGCGCCTTATAATGTAGTGCTCAACTTATAACTATTTACCAAAAAAGTTCAATCCCTTCACCAGAACTTCTAACATATTTTATTTAAAAATGTCTGTACCCGACAGGTGAGTGGCTATGGCGGATAATGGGAGCAAATACCCTCCCGACTGACCAGACCGTTTTCTGCATGCCATTCCCCTCCTCTCTTTCCACACTTTTCCTGTCACTCTCCACCATCAAAGGCTTTAAACTCAGCAGTTTTCCATCTAAATGCATTACAAATTTCAGCGGAATTTTCAGAGGATCTGCAAACGTACCCACAAATATTAACCCTTTATAAACCACTCATAGAAATACTCTGAAATTCTAAATGTCAACCTTAGTGTGTTATTGGAGGACATAACAAGACTTTATTATGTTTGTGATTTTTTATATATATATATATATATACATATATAATGTAGAAAATCAAGGTCAGTGAAGTTACCATATTTGGTTCCTTACTGCAGTAGGAGGTGGATTGAAATAGAAGTCCATGTGACTACCCTGTTGCGTGTGAACGAATTTGGACGTTTAGTTTACGCATCGGACACTTTATAGATCTGATTGGTTTCTGCTCATATGTCTGACAGATTTACAACTGTCAATCACCCACTTCAGGATTATTGAAAAGCTTCCTGAAATCATGCAAAGATAGAAATCACCATGTTTTGTTGTCTGTCATTTATTGGGCAAGTGACTATATTTGGTCATTTCCAAAAACATTAAATATGGGGCCAATCCTGTGTCTAAATGAGGTCAAGAACTATGTTGGTTTTTATAACACTATACAGAGATTTACAGAGAGTTCATACAAAGTTTGTACATAGTGAATATAGGTGACTTTTGTTAGTTTATGATCTTATAACTGTTGTTACCCCCCCCCCCCCGATACACACACACAAACACGCGAAGGGGAGGCATGGGGTGCTGTTTTTTTTTTTTGCTGGGTTTGTTTCTTGGTTTGTTAACACTGTGGAAGCAAACGATTTGTTGAATTCATAATACATTTGGTTTATAGATTAGCTGTGACCCAGAATAAATCTGATTACATTTTGGGGAAAAGTAGGTCAAAGTTTTTTTATATATATATTTTTTTTCCTCTCCCATTTACTTATAAAGCATGTACAGACTCTTCTCTTTAAAGACTATTTTCTGCACTGATGTGTGCGCTGCCCAGACCCGGGGTAGACCTTATGTTATGTTGTGTGCGTGTGTGTGTGTGTGTGTGTGTGTGTGTGTGTGTGTGTGTGTGTGTGTCTGTACTACCTGACCCTGTGCTAAAGTGCTTCCAAAAAAAAAAAAAAAACTCAGCAGCTGTACCTATTGTTCTGTATATTTCCTGTGCACTTTGTTTCTGTGAGTGCTATATGCTATGTTCTTGTCCTCTATTGTAAGTTGCTTTGGATAAAAGCTTCTGCTAAATGTAATTTAATGGGGCAAGATTTCACATCTATAAAAAAAAAAAACAGCAGTTGTAGTAGTCATGTATGGTCAAATCTTAAATAATCGAATAGGTTTGTGACTTAAGCATTTTTGCCAGTGAAGATCATCTATATTCCTATATTTAATTCACTGATCAAGTAGATGTTCATTAAAGCTCAGAGTTAAATCAAAGGTTTATTATATCAAAACAGAAAAAAATGAAGAAAAAGTGACTTTTTCAGTAAAATCTCTCATTAACTGAACATAAACCCAGTGTTTCCATCCACTGTCATTGATCCAACTCCATGGGTTTTACTGGTGAATCAATGTTGTAGAAGATGACTGTGTTTCCATGGTAACTATGGAGCCTGTGAATGTCCAAATGGGTCATATCTGATGACCATGAAAAGATGAAAACCTGTATTTTACACCAATTATTTACATGTATTAGGATTAGTGGATCAACAGTTTAGATCAGTAGATGCTTTTGGTCAACAGTGGATGTTCGGGTCTTTATGAGTTCAGATTAGTTCAGTGATTTTACGCAATTTTATTTTAATTAAATTCTATGAATCAAACAAGAAACACAAGTGTATCTGTTGTCACATGACATATTTTGGCCAATCCTGCTTTTTCTGACAATGGATGTGAGTGAAGAGTCCAAACATTTAGGAAATGTTTGGTATTTAAAATGAATAATAACTGACCCAGTGTAAATTATAATACTAATAATCCTCCCAGTGCTGATACTTTAGTGTTGCCCATTTAGCTGCACGGTGACAATAATACAGTACGGTTCCCAGCTCTAAAACATTTACATTGAGCAGGTTGAACTTAATTCTGGCACCACAATATATGCTTCAACAGTATCATGGCAACAAGGAAATCAACCTCTAGAGAGAAAATACAGAATAGCCTTTGCAACCTGGTGTGTTTTTCATAAAGTGAGTATCTTATGTCTTAGAAATGAAGTAAATTTAATTGAAAGCAGGATTTCCAGTATTTAGAGCAGATTATTTGAATCCACAATATAATGTAACTGAGTTAGTGCAAATCATTTTTTATGGAACATGTTTTATCGGGTCATTGTACTGAAAGTGTTGCATCATGGGTCATTAGCATTGGTTCTTATTAGAGGTATTTTATTAGTTCAGTTTAACCTGCAGGAGTTTATGTGAAGTCATGGTTTTGGACCCAAATTAAATCAGATTCAGTTGTAAATGTCACCTTATGGCACCATGTTTGAGACGCCCCCTCTGCTTATAAACTAAAAGCAGCAGCACACCCCCATTACTGTGTCTTCTGTTTACTATAGTCCCTTTTTCACCAACATTCCCAGGAATTTTCATGACCAGGAACTGATTAACCCGGGTAAAAGAATTCCTGTAATCTTTGTGTTTGGCTTAGTGGTTTACGCCACTGGCTTTGGTGCGGAATATTGCTGGTTTGAGACCCAGGTGGACCCTTGAGAAAGGTCCTTAGGCTTATACATCTCTATAACTGTAGCCACAAGGGGGCAGTGTCTCATTGTGCCGGTCCCAAGTCTGGATAAATACAGAGGGTTGTGTCAGGAAGGGCATCAGACGTAAAAACCTGTGCCAAATCAATCATTTTTTATTATTATTTGGTTGGTGATTTTAAATAAAATTGTGTCAGAACAAGTGCATCATTTGTAAATGTGTACTGAATCAACGAACCATCACATTAAAGGTTCATTCATTCAATTCAGCTCATTCAGGATAATTGGTTTTCTGGGTTATTATGACGTTTAATCAATATTTTATCTGTGAAACACAATTCAACCGGTATGATAAACAAAAATCATCCCTGAAATAAAAAAAAAATCTAAAATGTTTTGACTAGACTAAAATCTAGAGACGACTAAAATATGATGAACATATAAATATGAAAAAAAGGAAAAAGGACACAAGACTAAGACTAAATTAAAAAATGGGTGCCAAAATGAAAACTGCACAACTATATTATGAGTAACTACAGAGCTCCATAGTGCACTGTTAGAATGTGATCGAAATAGGTTAGCTCCAAATTAAAATGACATTAAAATATATGCAGTGCTTTTTTTCAATATAGAGTAAAAAAAAAAAAAAAAAAAAAAAAAGGATTTATTATATTTACATTAATGCATATGAGGCGATATAGGCAATCATATGATACAGAGCTGGTCATTACATACCTTAATAACTTGACTTGCCTTTCTGGGTTCATGAGTTAATTGACTTATTCCTTCACTGAATGTGCCATACAACAAGCATTTACACACAGTTAAAAGATTTATGTTACAGCTCTGCTCGGCCGAGTCGCTACAGACTAGACAAGAATGGACACAAATAACAGAAATAACCCTGGTGAAAATGATTTGACAGCTCTTTCCGTCTATATCTGCATGACTTCACAGTGAAATAGCCGTTATTCTTGCATACATAGTGGTCATTTATATAAACACTCAGATATTGATTTCAGAAGCAGTCTGACTTAAACATATTACAAGTACGAGGAGGAAAAGTACTGTTGGCTTCATTGATCTGTGATCTGCAGCTCACACTGGGGGAGGGGGGGGGGGGTCAG
>JAPSES010000058.1:16258434-16270319 GCA_029822895.1 Maxillicosta whitleyi
TGTCATCTTGAAAGTCAATTTAAAATAAAAATAGAATAGAGAACAACAGGCTGAATAAGTGTACGGTATGCTAACGTCATATGATGCATAAACAACTGAGATCTGAGAACGTGCCTGGTATGTTAACGGAACATATTAAGAATTATTCAGATAACTATAGCATAAAGAACATGCTAACACGTTTACCAAACCATCAGTTTTCACTCCAAATCACTAAATCCAATCAAATCTTCAGCCTTGGTGTCACTTTTAAACAACTCTGCCCACTCTGGAGGTAGAAGAGGCGGGGCTTCCTTTTCTACGTCGCTTACGTCAGTTACCGCCAATGTTGAAATTATCAACACAGGCCTAGGGCACCCTCTTGCAGTTTAGTGTGAAAATAACATGTGAAATGATATAATAATGTGTTAATAATTTCACACATAAGTCGCTCAAGATTATAAGTGGCACCCCCGGACAAACTATGAAAAAAACTGCAACTTATAGTCTGGAAAATATGGTACTAATAAAAATATTGTTGGAAAAAAAAAAAAATAAAAAAAAATATATACATATATATGTATATATATATGTATATATATCAATATGGATAAAAAAAAAACAATGAGATGGCACCACTGTGGCATCCTGAGAAAACACAATGATCAACACTTTGATTAACTTTGAAAACTGTAACATCAGGCTTTTAAAGGTCTACACAGTTATGTCCCACTCCTGTTTTCTGCATTGGTAAAAAGACATTGGAGCTCAAGTCAAGTAAATACACGAGCCTCCTCCAGCAGTGACTGTATTGTTCCCAGGTGCATAACATCATTTGGACAGTCTGCCTTTTCAGTGAAAGGGGTTAACCTATGGAACTGTCTACCCACTCACTTCTGGAGACTGATGCAAATGCTTTCAACAGAGGACTCACAGAAAAACAGTGTTCACATGTATAGACATGGACCATTATTATTTCTATTATTACTATTATTATTATTGTTGTGATCATGAATTTTGCTTGTTTTATTTCCTATTGTTGTTCGTATGCTCTGTTTGTACACAAGAAAAATCTAACATGTGTGCTGTATACAGTTGCAAAAAAAATATTATTCCACCCAGACATGGACAAACAAACAACATAATAAAACATCACATGGTTACAAAGTACTAATATACTTGAAGAAAACCATTAGACAGTGACAGATATAGGGTAATATAGTTGAACAATTACAGCCAAATACATTTAAAAAAAAAAAGGGCTTACAGTCATGGAAAAAATTATTAGACCACCCCTTGTTGTTCATTTGTTCAATTTACTGTCTAGTACAATTAAGGTGCATTTGTTTGGACAAATATAATATAAATAACAAAAATAGCTCATAATAGTTTAATTTCAGAGCTGATATCTAACCATTTAACATGTTCTCTTGGTAAAAACCAAAATCACTTCAGTTCTTACATCAATATTTATGTCATTGTACTGACAAAAAACAGTGCTTTTACACATTCCATGTTTTCTTTTCTGTCCGTTTTAGTCATATGACACACACACAGGAGTTAGTACGTGATTGCATAAGCATTTTTAAAACTTTTGATAGTCTAATAATTTTGTACTTGTGATGTCCATATCAAATTACATTTAATTAACTAAATTAAATTGTCCAACGATAACTAAGAAATAGTATTGTCCCCCATTGAGATTCAAGAGTTAAAATGCATAATTAGGCCGAACTCAGTGAAAACACCAAAGAGCAGAATTAAGGCTATTATATCATTTTACATTAAGTACACTGCATATTTTCTTCTGTGCAAAATTTATATTCCATTTATTTTCTCTGAATAGTGTTGTGGACGAGTCCTGGTTTGCATAAACAGCAGGCAATGTGAAAATTTAAATGGACTGATGTTTATTAATAATGTCCTGCCACATTTCTTCATACATATGAGCTTTGGTAATCACCCTGCAGAGCTGAGCTGATGGTGAGGAGGAATTAAGATGAGGAGGAAGAAGTGGGTCACAGTGGGTCATCACATCAGAGGCTCACTGGATCTTTAATGTCTGCTCATATACTGACACACCTAAAAAGTTTTCAAGTTTCACCACCCACAACTTCCAAAGTGAACTCACAGAATTAACGTGTAAAAATACTCGTAGTATGTCTGAGAGGCAGTGGAGCCTATGGGGAATATTTACAGGGATCCAAATGCAAAGAGACACGGTCAAGGATGTCTGCATGGGTTCTCTCTGGGTTCTCTGGCTCCTCCCACCATCCAAACACACGCACTGATAGGTTAATGGGTTCATCTAAATTGCCCATAGGTGTCTCCACATATTCAACCCTGTGATGAACCGGTGACATGTCCAGGGTGTACCCCACCTTCAGGCGTAAACAGCTGGAATAGGCTCCAAACAGATACAGATGGTAACTTCATTGACCTTGATTTTCTCAATAACAATAGCAAATTTTTAGTTTTTTTTTATCCTCATCTAACACATCGAGGCTGAAATTTGGAATTTCAGAGTATTTCTATGAGCGTCCTAGAAAAGGCTAAGACAATTAAATAGATCAATGCTCTACTGAGGCCAGAAATGGGAGCAGTAAAGAGGAAACTGTTGCCATAAACAGGTTAAAGACAAAAGTTCACGCCATATCGGCTCGTAAATATTAACAATGTACTTTGTTACCTACAAGCCTCTTAAACCAATTACAGCTGTAACACAACTGCAGCTCATTGTCACTGTCTCTACGCTGTCCTGAGTTTGTAACCTATGTAAACTACTACTGATTGTACAATTAAATGCTTTATTGGTTGAGTGTTAAACTGTCACATTTCCACCCTGCTGCTGCATTCCTGTCTTATCAAGTCCATGTCCCCATATTGCATCAGTCTTACTGTAGACAAGCATGCACAAGTGGCAAATCAGTCTAATACTATTCTATCAAGAGGCAATCACAAAATGAGCGCGCTGACCAAGCCAATATATTATTACCAACCCCATTTGGGTTCTTTTCATGAATATAAAAATGTTTCTTTTTTCTGAGGGAGAATGGGAAAGGGTGGGTGTGGGGGGGTGAGGTATCTCAGGTATTTGAGTGCACGCATATCTCTGCATGTACAAATGAACAACCGTGGTCAACAAAAACATGCTGTGATTCCTATCGATGGAAAATGCAGGCAATTTATGTAGAGACCACGTTTTTTTGGAAGCGCTATTTGCTCTATTTCCCTACCCCCCCCCCCTCTCCGACTGTGCTCTTCCTACAACCCACCCCTCCTTTTTCACACCGGCCAGCAGGATATAGGCATTCAATGGTTTCTAGATGACTTCCTGAAAGAAATGAATCCCTCGCTGAAAATGAGAACAATGAATAATGAAACACTGGATTGGAATGTGCCTGACCCGTGCTATTCATACAACCTGTGCTGCTGCAGAGAGCCATGTATGAAATTGAAGGTTGTGATCACAGGGATGGAAACAGCCATGGGTAGGACCATTAGAGTGAGGGGGCACAAATAGGTTTTCTTGGTGCACATATAATCATTTGATTTAGGCTGGATGCAGACCACTGTTTCACTCCAGAGAAATCGTGCATATAAATCTTGTATTTTGCAATTCTGAGATAGATTATATGTATAGTTTTCCTTAATTTGTCGCCCAATATTTCACAGTCGTAGCATTTTGACCAAATGGATAAATATAAAACAAATTCCAAAAGGACCATTCCAACTTCACAGCAGAACTAAACACGTTTCTATGAAATCGGTGTATGACTTTCATCACCAGTTTCTCATCAGATCTGTAAAACCCCAATTACAGCCTAAGTATCATGAATTCATTAGTCTTTCAGTGATTATGCACCTGAATCACTTCCTTTTTATGTACTCCATTACAAGTCATCCGTTTTTTTCATGATACTTAGGCTGTGACTCAGGTTTTACGGATTTCATGAAAAATTGGTCACAAAAGTCATGCACAGCTCGAAAAGTTAAATGCAGAATTTCCTTAAATGGTGGCCAGGGTCTTATTTCATTTATCCCAGCTGTAGAACGTACCTTTATTTAAAGGAGGCTTCAAGGAGACCCAGGCCTTTATTTCTATTACACTGTTTAGTATTTACAAATATTTGTTATTTAGATGGATGCTTTTGTTCGATCCACTCCTGTCTGCAATGTCAATAAAGTTCTATCGAATCTAATCTAATCTAGTGTTAGCACAACCGCAGTACTTTCATCACGTTATGAAATTAGTGACATCTAGCATTTCAGTGGATAGAATCTAATAATTGTTTGACAGTTTTCAGTGTTTAAACAGTATCTTCCTCATATGTTTATTTTATAACAGATTTGCGGAAAAACACACACACACACACCTGCAGTGGCCAACATCAGACAATATCACTTCAGATGAGTGATGTAGAATAACGCTGTTGAAAACAAAGGATTGTATTATTGAACGTATGAAATTAAACTTTTCAAGGTGAACATTGTGGTCAACTTGCAGCCCATTATAGGACAGGACTTTGTTTGTGTTGACCTCAGTATTTGGCTATTTTTAGCATGGGCTCAGAATTGACTCCTGGTATGCACATAAAATAATAATATATAATTTAGTTGTATCTATATAGTCCCACTCATAAAACAGGATTACCTCAAGGCACTTAAAAAGTTCATGTCGAGGCCTTTGACAGACTATAGGAAGATAAGGGAAGCAAAGACTCCCCCAGAAGCGAGCCCAGGGCTACAATGAAGACGGAAAACTTCTTTTACAGAAGGAAAAACCTCAGGCAGACACTGGCTCTGGGTAGACCACCATCCACCCAACAAGGTTGGGGGTTTCTTGAAGTGGTGTTTAGACCATTGCCAAGTTTGGATAAAAAGGCACAGATGATGGAGGGGGACTCAGTGGTCAGTGTTATTTATTGTAACTTCATCAAACACTTTAAATGTTCTGCACTTATATAGCACTTTTCTCTACCTTCTACACAAAGTGCTTTACAAAGCGTCACATTCACACACATACACACACCAGTAGGCAGCTACTATGCTAATGTACTATTCAATGTACCATGCATACCCTACTGGGAGCAATTTAGGGCTCAGTGTATTGCTCAAGGACACTTTGATATGTGGACAGTGAGTCAGGATTTGGACCGCCAACCCTTTGGTCATTGGACAACTTTCTATCAACTGAGCCACAGCTACAGGAACTTAATACAATTATGTGACCACCTGGTTAATGTAACTAAGTAACTGCATCTGCAGCAGAGGTGTTCTGTCAGGAAAATAATATTGTATCCAATAACCAGCTCTGAAAGTTGAGTACAATGGAAATCAAACTCATACATGATAGAAATCAAAGCCTTATATTAGTTTTGCCAAAATTATTAATGGAGATAAACTGTAAAAATTGACTAAATTACATAATTTACATAAAGTATGTAAGACCAGAATGTGAATGATTCCTGGAAGAACTTAGTGATTTAATGTCTTTAGAGTAGTCAGGACTTTTTAGAGCCAGTGTCCAGTGGCCATTAGCGGTATGACAGTTTGAGGGACTTCAGCACTGTTTTCATTTCAGTAAGATGGCAATGACCCAAATGCCAATTTCACTCCACAAACCAATGGGTGACTGAGGCATGATTCTTTTATATAGTCTGTGGTTTTGACTTGGACCTGTATAGAATTGAAAAATTGATCACACTTTACCCTTTACAGAATGCCTTTGGTGTTATGAATGTAACATTCCTCAGGGAGGGATAATAGAGTCAGCACTGAACAAACCATTTCAACTGTGAGCAGCCACTTTGAGCAGGCAAGTGTCTTAACAACACCATAACCCCACAGAGAAAATAATCTACCAATGAAAGCTAATACAGTTGTATAGAGCCGCAGGAGTGCTGGGGCTGGGAGGTATTCTGGGGTTTTGAAAGCTTGCTTCTATGCCTCGCTCTACCCTCAGCAGGATGGCTGCGAAAGAGAGGCAAAAAAATGTTGCTCTGGAAAAAAAAAACGTCCAACTGCAGCCCTCCAGCTACCACTGCAATCCCGACATGAAGGAGTCAGCTTGAGCACTTACAAATCTTTTTAATCCCTTTCAACATAGAGCAGCATTTGCCAGACCCCTGCTCCTCCAGGGTCTTAGAGAGAGAGTGAGTGTGTGTGTTGCATAGGTCTGTCAGTTAGGGTAAGTTAGGATGTGCGAAGGACTTTTGAGAGTCACTAGGAGGAGAGGCAAAGCACAGCGGCTGCTCAGTATGACACTCCACACTGTGCTGTAGAGCTATCATTTACCCTATGGGTGTCTGGGTGGCTTACCTGCTCCTGTGTTGCCAAAAGCTGCGAACGGTGAGATCAAGTAATTACCGAACACCGTCGAGGTTCCTGGGAGTGTGTTTCATGTTGCACATTGTCACTGAACTGAATGAGTTCAGTGTTCATTTGGCTGTGCATAATCGCATTGAACGCAGAAGCAGGGGTGCCTATCCGACACCAAGCGCTGACTGCTGCGTTTCGGGTCACCGAGTGCTGTTTACGAATCATTGATTTTGTTGTACAACAGCAAAAGACAAGCCAAGGCTGCGCCTCATCACGAACATTCCTAGTGAAGCACTAACAAACAGAGGGGGGCCACCGTGAAGTGTCACAGCAGCCCAATTATGTATTTGTAATAAGCCCGGCCAGTTGCAGGTCCCCCGGGGGCTTCAACACTCGCTAATTCTACCAGAGTCGCCAATTCCAGTCTAATTCACCGCGTCATTTTCATCTTGGAAATGTTGAAATGGGTAATCAGATGATTGATTGAAGAGAAGTGCTGTTCTGACAGAATACTGACACGGACACAGCTGGCTGCCTGTCAGAGGGGACGGCTGAATGATATATGAGTATCAGCGCTCAAAACAAAGCAGAAACCGCCCACATTTGCAAGGTGATACCGAAACCTTCACCGGTATCTGTGTTCACTCATTATCCAAATATGTGAAGCATATCCAAAGACCTTTTTCTTTAAGACCGCACACTGCTTCATCTGTAATCTTTCTCCTCTGCAGTGAAGAATCTCTGCTACTCAGCAGCTATTCCGAAATTCCCCAGGATCATTTGTTGAATTATGTCGAGCATGTCAGATTCCAGGTAATCACTGAATACCTGATAGAACAGTGGAGATCTTAATTCCACTTTGCCATGAACTACCTCAATGTCAAATCATCTATTTTCTCCTCTATTTTAATGAATGCTATGACTACGGTGCAGCAGAGTGATATTGAAATGCAGGAATACTCCCACACATACAATCTCATAGCTCATTTTAAGTACAGACAATCATTAGAGGGAGAAAACACAATAGAGCTACACTCCATTAAAGCCTCGCACTGCAGATAGCTGCTGCCAGATATTAATAAAAGAGGTTAGAAGTATGAAATGTTACGGATACCATGTTCCTTTCGCAGTATAGCAGAATTGGAAAAAGAAAATGGCCCTGGAAAATTGTATTTACTGGTACACGGTTTTTAGGTTTTTGCTCTGCAAAAGACACTATGACTTCAGTATAAATATAAATATAAAAAAAATAGCTCATAATAGTTTAATTTCAGAGGTGATATCTATCCATTTCCCATGTTTTCTTGATAAAAACCAAAATCACTTCAGTTCTTACATCAATATCTGTGTCATTGTTCTGACAAAAACAGAGCTTTTAGACATTCCATGTTTTGTTTTTGTCTGTTGAAGTCACATGATACGCACAGGAGTTAGGACTTTATTGCATAACCATTGTTTTTGATGACTTTTAATGGTCTAATATTTTTTTTCCATGACTGTATGTTGTTAAAACGGCAGATAATACTCCTGTTTTTGTCTATTGCAAAAAGACAATGGCCACAGTAGTGGTTTTTATACTTCTTCTTAAAGGAGTGATATTTTGATTTTTTTTTAAAAAAACGGAATTTCAAACATGTCCATTTGGTCTACAAAAACTATAAATGCTCTGCTTGGGTCTGAATTCTTCATTAATTCAACTCCACAGGTCCATCTTCAACACTATTTCTGACTAATGACACCAGAAAGGTGGTTTTGAGCGCTGGCCCTTTAAATGCAAATAACCCCACCCTGTCCAGGTTGTTGGCTGTTCTGCTCATTTGTCCTGATCAACCAACAACTGAACAGTTTAGAGAATCAGCTTTTTCTACAACTACTGCTGATAAACAATTATGTCGTACTCAGAGAAATATTCGTCATAAGTCTTCACCTTATCCACTCGATTTTTACCAAAATGAATATAAAGATAGTTTTGCAGTACCTGGAGGGTTCAAATTCAGACTTTATGAACTATTGGGTCCAAATACACAAATAAATGAACCACAGACTAATAAAAGTGGGTTTAAATAAATATGAACCCCTTAAATAACACAGATCAGGTGTTTATTAAGTCGAATAAAAAGTGCTTGTGTTGGAATTGGACAGACACAGGAATGGAGCGGCTGTCACTCATGCAGACATGCTGATTTCAGAGGAAACTGCAGTGGTCTCGTCCTTTTTTCCGGAGCTGTGGGTCTGGGTTAGGGTTAGGTAAAAACAACGGCAGACTATCTGTTCCAGCTTGTCCCAGTTTTCCTCTCATGTTTTTATTTGAGAGCAAAAGTTAAATAATAAAAATCCTAGTGCATAACGTGGTGTAGAAATGCACTTTACTGAAACCACTATAACAGGTGGATGTGTATAATTGTTGGCATGTATTTGACAAATAAAATAAATCTGCTTACAACTGCAATATTTCTTCTTCAGGCTATGAAACTAATGGTGGTGTATACAATAACAAAGAGGCTCCACTACCTTAACTCTTTGATGCATGAATTATGAGAACCTTAATCAAGATTTTTTTCCCCTATTTTTATTCTTCTTTAGACATGAAAAACACAATGCCAATTACATATTTTTCTTATAAATCTATATTTCATGGTGTTGCAAAAATGTCCACTCAGTTGGAGACAATGTGTTTAATTTCTGAAGCAAACAAACCTGTATTCACTGACATATTGTGTAAAAACTATGAAATAAAAACATTTTTAATGCAGCTAATCTGATGTTTTCTCACATTTTAACATACTCTAATACTAGTTATTAGTCATTTCATGGAGATATTATGCAAAAAGTAAATAAATTAACAATTAGCATTTGATTTACACTCAAACATGTTACAGTAAATCAGGTTTCTCAAGAACAGCAAAGTTACAGTAATGCTATGAATTGCAATGTTTAGGCTGTGTTTGCTGACATAGAATTAAAACAACAAAATCCATAAATATACAAGAGAACAGCTGGAGAATAGCTGCACAGTCTGGTGACCACTATGTATGAAAGGGTTAAAATTAGGAACTAATTATGGCTAATTTTAAGAGAAATAACTTAGTAAATAAATATACATTTTCCTAAACTGTAGAAGACGCAACATTTTGCGGGTATGGCAGTGAAATAGGCATTAAATTGTGTTCTAAGCAGTTGTAAAAAGATCTTAAAAAGTCTTGAATTTAACCTGTAGGAACCCAGTTGTATTTACGTTTTTAAAAATTGTGCAAAATAAAGCTAACCAGCCTCACTACGTTTTAGACTGCTGTATAATGTTGATGAGTGGTTTAAGGGGGCAGCCGGGGTCTAGAGCGCCGGAGAGTCGACTTATGAGCACGGACTGGCAGAAAAAGTTGGTTGTAGGGATGCACCGATTCCACTTTTTTTCCCGGTATGAGTACTTCCATTTGAGTACCGATATGAGTACTTAGTAATCCCATTACAGTTCTTGCTGCTACTGACATTTAATGTGTTGGAATGAACGTTTGTCAAGGGGGGGGGGGCACTGTTAATTATCCATACGGGACAAATACCACGATGAAAAGTAAAGTTTACTGAGAAGAAGAAGAAGAAAGTCAGTAATACCAACCATGTAGAGGACAGAGGGAACACTAATGTGATGCTAATGTTGGAGCGTTTCCACTGGTGAGGTTTAAAGTGAAGCTTCAGGAGGTAGAGAAAGAACAAATGAGTTTTACATTTTTGTTTTTTTTTTTACTTCTGCAGGCAGCGGCGGTCCGCACCACTCCTTACCCTCGTATTATTATAAGTAGGACGTAAACCGGCCTGGCCCTGGGTGCTTTTCGTAAATATGTCAGTGGTTTGTCGCTCTTCGAACACATCCTCTACCTCCACGGTTCTGCTGGTATTCTATGTCTGGGTACGAATCCACCAACACCTGGAAAACGGACAGAACTGTGAACGCAGAGGACGGACAAAACGCTGCATCTGTATCCATTTGTGTCTTTAACGTTACTTTTGTCACTGTGGTTTATTTAGTTCCACGTCCACATATACAATATCACATGGTTGTATCTGAATACTTTTACAGGTACAAGTACTCGTGCTCAGTATCAGACCCCATACCGATACAGTATCAGGTATCGGTGCATCCCTAGTTGGGTGGTGTGCCCTTGAGCAAAGCAATTAACCCGCCATTTGCCCCCCAGGTGCCTGCTATGACCAACCCGCTGCTCCTAGTTTGCAGTGTGTGGTGTGTTGGAGTTAAAAGCAGAGGCTGAATGTCAGTGTGTAATAAATTCTACCGTACACTGACAATAAAGGATCTTAATCTTAAGTAATGTCAGCTAAGCCGCACCAGGATTCACACTGATGGCTGGGATTTGAGACGTCAAAAGTGCCAGACGGAGTTTTCATACAGATGTCTGACAAAAGCGAAAACAGCTGAGCTCATCCATCTCTTGTATACATAAACAGATGTTGAATGGAAAAATAGAAAACAAGGAGATTAACGGAGTAAAGACAAAGAGCGCCGTTATGCTCCAAGTCACTCGCTTTTGTTCGGTTAAAAATTCCTAATTTTCATGGGATGTTTTTCATGAATGTGGCGATTATGGCAGCGAAGTCATATTTATCTAACAAGGTCTACGTCCAATTTCCATTTCATTCAATAACTTCCTGTCGTTCCACGAGTCTGAGCCGCTTGGATGTAATGTAAATGGTTTTTGTGTGTTCTCTTCATTTGGTTTTGCGTGGTGCTGGTATTTCGGTGTTGAATCATTGCATGTTATTAAATCAAATCTGCTGCTGGCAATACAAAATGGAGAGTTTCCAGAGCTGAACGGAAGAAGGTCTAGTTAATGGATCGCATTCTTTGTTATCTTTCAAATAATGAATCTTTCTATTAATGCGGTGCCGACTTTGATGTTATGATCCACAGGCACATCCACCATTAGTCACAAAAGACGTCTGCTTCTCACTGTATTTTGTCTTTTTTTTTTTTTTTTTTCCCAGCCCCACCACAGTAGCACAGATATGTTTCATGGCTTTTTGATGGTTGATTGCTTTATTATTCATGACACTTGAAACTAATGTTCTATCTATCCATCTATCTATGAATAAATCTGTCAGAACGTCACTATCTTTAAACAAGATTGTACAAGGCAGATAGCAACAAAATCAAGAGTCCCTCTTAAAATGGGGCTTTATTTGTGTTGCTGTGCCATCAGGGACTGGGATGAACACTAGGGGGCAAGCTTAAGCCTTTGTCACATGTCCATAGCATTTTTAGGCAATTATATTGTGTCTACACTTCCATCTTTTAACACTTTTTTTTTTTTTGCGTGTGCGACTGCCTCACAGTAGTGTACGCCGGCGACAGACTGTGAACTCACATGTTCGTTAGTATTTGTTTGTGTGTGTTTGTGTGTGTGTATATATGGGTCTAGTGAACCACCCACATTAATCTTAATCCAGAAATAACATTCGTGGAGCTGTTTAGTTGTCTGATTGAGGCAAGTTGTGTAGACTTGTGGCATCCTGGATTAAATATGAATCGCCGTCTCATATCCTCCCCACTTCTTCGTCTTTCTTTTTCTTCC
>JAPSES010000058.1:16273325-16293132 GCA_029822895.1 Maxillicosta whitleyi
CCCCGCAGGTTGATTCTGAAGGCCACATGGCAGATTTATTTAACTCAGCAAGACATGATTGGACACACACTCTAATATACACATAGACTACAGACGCAGTATAAGCAATAGAAAAGCCATGAAATAAACAGAACAGACTATTAGTTATAAATACAGGTTGATGGAACAAAACTAAAAGTGTAGGGGATTCTGATTCTTTGGGTGAGCAGGAGAAGGCCTTACATTATTAGATATTATTAGAGACTGACAAAGCCTTTGATGACCTTTTTTTTTGGATCAATGCTGTTTTAAGCAGCATTATTGGATCAGAAGGACTGTCATTGCACAGTTAACTCATGTGGCCTGAATCCAAAAGATGAAGAGAAAGAGATTAAAAATAGTGGCTGGTGTATTTTATTTTATCTTAATTTAAGTATTAACTCCTTGATCAAAATCCATTTTGTGCATTAATACAAAGTAAAGAAGTGGTTCCAGACACAGCAAACCCCGCCCCTCTCACATATTCTATCTTATTTTGGCATCGATCCAGCTGATGGCATTGTGTCTATGCATGTGCTGATGTCAGTCTGTCAGTTGATTTATTTATGTGCCAATTTATGTGCCAAGTTTGTAAGTAAATTTAAATAAATTCATGTTTTTTATAGACATTTGAAATTCCACCAATTATAAGTCCACAAAAGAAGAAAAAAGATTTTAAAAATGCATAAAAATTGGAAGTTTGACCTACTTTTCCAAAATGTAATTACATCTATTCTGGGTCACTGGTAATCTATAAACCCAATTTGGTATGAATTGCACCAATAGTTTTGCTGCTAGAGTGTTAACAAACAAACAAACAAAAAACAAAACAAAACTCCTTTCCTTGGGGCAGTGGGGCAACAAACAGAATACGATAGGATTTGACATTTATCGGGTCCTAGACTGACCTCAGAAACAGAAACTTAGATCAGCTGTTGTACTATATAAATAAGCTGCTTTAAAGAATGTTACACAACCTCCAAATAACTCACTTTGTTAATTAAAAGTGGTGAAAAATCAATAAAGCCCAGGTCTCTCTCTCCTAATTGTCCAGTATTAATTAAAGATACTCACTTTGAAAAGATTTTCTTCCCCCTGTGATGTATTTAGTAAATGAGAAACTCTCAAGAAGGAAGAAGGAAGCAGCGGTAGATCAAATATACGCTACAGGATGGTAATCAGGATGTGACCGGTGCATCGTTTTGTACTGAACCAAACAACAAATAGGCTCATGCAACTGATTCTGTCAGTTTAGTCCTGTGAGGCAAGTGGCATTAGTGGTGGATTGCAGTTTTCCAACCAATCTGGTGTCACAGTCAGAATTTAAATGACATGTTAGGGGTCTGGGACAAAGCAGCAGTGCCCTGAAATTGTTCCACAGTGGCCTAAAGCGAGGGAATATGAGGGAAATGGCATTCATTGCATCATAACCTTGACCGCAGCGGCTGCTCATGCTTTTGAGCTTTGGCCATTGATGCACTCGAGGGCCACTTTGTGCCAGTATTACCCCTCCATGTCATCCCACCATCACAGCACAGTGAGCCCAGTGGCAAAAAATAATAAAATCAAATGTCAAATCAAAGAGAGGACAGAGAATGGTCTTTACCACAGGGCTTAGATTTTTGACTGAAATGGAAAAGTGGATTTACTGCTGCTATTCTTTATTTGGAGGATATGCCACAAATTGACTGAATGAAATATAGAATGAATTAAATTCCCACTCTGCTCGGAAGTATGATGTTCTTACTCAAGAAGTGTGATGTTTATTTCTGTATACACGTGGGTATTTTTATTACAGTTTTATTTGGATTTTCTACTGATGCATTTGACTGATGATGTTAATATGTTCACAAAGTAAAAACATTATTTATCCTGTATAACACCGTGTATTTTACTCACAGCAGGGTTTTTTATTGACACAAACTGAAACATTGTTCTTTGGCACTTTAATATTCATGACAACATACTGAGAGCAGGCATGAACAATACAGTTTTAGAAACTCTGCAATATTTATTTAAATTATTAATAAAAAGCCTATGAAATATTCATTCCTTAAATTTGAGTCAGTTTAGTTGAATTGTATTATACTACATTATTTTAAAGGGATAGTTGTGGACTTTTTGACATGAATCTGTATTTCCTCCCTGTCATCAGTGTAGTACATCCACATTGACTTACCCCCGACAGAGTCCTGTGAGCCCAGTTCTGGTCCGGTTTTGGTTGAAACAAAAGTAGTCTGGCAAGTTTGCAGGGGTCACTAAAATAAAAGGTTTTTCGTCTAAAAACAGCATGTGTTCAAAAGAGTGATTTATTTGCATCACAAAACCAATGTCCAGGAAAAAGTCCCACCTCATTATCACTTGGTCCTACTTTCTCTCATTTACTATCAGTGCGCTGTCATGCTGCTGACTGCTGCGCACTAGTCAACAGTTTTTTTCAGCAGTGAAACAGGGAGGCTAGCTGTTATCTTACAGCAGCGCGCAGATACGAGGCATCTGATAAAACTATGAAAACTATGTACATTCAGAATATTTTCTCTACTTTAACATAGAAGTGAAGCTCTCTATAACACCAGACTACTTTGACAAAAACAGGAATTTTACCCAACAGAAGATGCATGTTTTGGTTGGTTCTGCTGCCTCCATCAGTTTTTGTGTGACTGCAGTGATTCAACATATTCAAAAACAAACATTTGAGGCTGTAATACACAAACTCCTTAGTTCTGCAAAGCAAAATTAATGCTTTTGTGGTATGAGTCTGGTGCAATAGGTCTGTATACGAGCATATCGCATTTTAAAGAGACTTGGGTTGAGATGCTAATTAAAGTTAGCGTATAAAGCCGCTGGTGGCATTAGCACATTTTTTAGTGTAGTAGCAGCTAATGAACCAGTCACAGCAAATTTAGCAAAACATCTCAGATTTTTCACACAGCAAAGCAGATTGTTAATCCTGCTGAACCAGTGTAGCACCACCCATGGATGCCTTCTTTTAATATATGCATGACACCGTCCTCTCATGTTGGATTGAATACTGTGATTCACTGCACCCTTTGAAATACAATGAATGCAGTATTAACATGACAGGGTGGCTGCGGGGAATAGCATCTTTGATGGAATGTAAAAAAACTGTTATTTCTATCACATTTCTACTTTATTTTTATTTATTTTTTTAATCCATTATGTCCATAATGACCTCCTTCCACTGAGGACTTTAGTCCCTATAGATTAGGCACAAGCTCCCGGGGCTGTAAATGTTTCATTGGTAGAAAGTTTGGTGCTGGTAATTTGCCAAGAAACAAGAAGCAGAAAATAAAGCAGTAAAGTAGATCCCAGTAGATTAAATGATAGCCAACACTTTGTTTTGCTGAAATAAACTGAATTAAACTGAACACTTCAAACAGGCAAACAGTTCATCTAGTTCATCACTTCTTGTCCTCTTTTAAAGAAGTGATGTTAAGCTTTTTTTTTAATGAAACTATACATTTTCAAAAATTTCTCTGTGTTCTACATTAACTATAAATGCTCTTCTTGGGTCTGAAGTCTTCATTAATTCAACTCCACAGGTCCATTTTCAACACTATTTCTGAGTAATGACACCAGAAATGTGGTTTTGAACGCTGGCCCTTTAAATGCACATGAGCCACTTCATGCCCCGCCCCCTCCAGGTTGTTGTCTGTGCTTCTCTGTCCCGTTCAACCAATAACTGAGCATTTTAGATAATCAGGTCTAAGTTCAGTTTTTACTACAACCACAGCTGCTGCTAATCTGAGAAATGTGCAAATATTTTTATTCAAGTAGTTATAAAACATAACAAATTAAGCAGGAATTGAATAAAAGTGGGTTTAGCTAAATATGACCCCTTTAATGTGCTGCTGTATTTACCTGCACACATGTTGCCCTCTGTCTGTATTTTCCGTTTTCCTCTGTTTTGCTGTATTTGACATACTTCAGTGCATCAGCCTTTAGGCAGTGAGTTTGTACCAGACATGAATAGTGTGTTACACAGCATGAGGGCCGATCTTTCTAACATTCTAACTTGTTGCACGGTTTGTCTAACAGACAAAATTCAGGGAAAAGTGTGCACGTAAACCTTCCAGCCTTTCACCTCTAAGAGACCTGTTAGTGAAACACAACAGACATGATTCCTATATTCCAGAATATTGTGAAGGTTATCAATGTTATCAGTGTTTTTAGACTGTAACTTCTCCGACAGAATAATGAAATGATGTATTTTCTTATTTTCTTGGTGCTAACTGGAACACTCGCTCTCTCTATTCAGTCTAATGCTCACTCACCCCCTGCTGTCACTCGCTCATCCATAAACAACAGTGGAGGCAGACTTTAAGCAGCTCTGTACACCAACAAAAACAACAAATATCACATATATTAGCTTTGAAAATTAAGCTTTAATGTCCTTTAAGAGATGAAATACATTCAACGTGTTTGTTAGTCCTGAAGGATACACATAAAGCTTTTTTGGGGGAGACTTGCTGGAAGTAAAATGTCTACAGAATAAGACCACAGGGTACCTTCAATTCTGCTGAAACAGGTTTTAACAATTATTACTGGCCATTGGTCAAAAAGCATCTCTAAATAACTGTTAATAAAATGCACGGACACAAAGTTCCTGTGCTTTTAACAATTATACATCTTTTCTGTGTAACTGTGTTATTTCAGAACAGTTATTACTGAAATATCATAATAATGTCCTGTTTTTTTTCTTGCATAACCCATATTTATAGAGCTGAAAATAGAATTACATGTTATGATATATTGATATGATATGATTGATATGATATACATGTTATTGATATTTTGACAGATTTAGCAGCAGAAACCAAGACTATATGACAGTTTATATTATATTATGTGAACACTACACACTAAACTACACTAAATTTACAGTAAATACTAAGACTACTACTACTACTAAGACTAAAAAGTTTCCAATAAAGTACTGTAAAACTCCTTGCTAATTACTGTAAAAAATAATTACAGTATATTACTGGATACTTTATACATGTTTATTTTACAGCAATTTATTGTTGTATTATATAGAAACAAACAGTAATTGTATATATATATATGTATATATTTTTTTAGTTTTGACGGCTCCTGTTTGACTGTAGCCATGCTAATGACGCAAACTGTGCTAACAGAGCCTGGACCTCAGAGGCATTTCTTAATATGGCTAATGCACGCAGCTAGCATTAGCTTAACTTAAGCAGTTTTTCACTAGCTAACATTAGCAAAAACAATGCATTCTGAGGCACACAGCCCATATATTCCGTATGAAACATGACTAATATAAATAAAATAATGTGAAATACAGACAAACTCACACAAATACAGAAATTCTAAGTAAAATGGTGGTTTTGACATGTCTACATTACACGACAAGTTAAAATACACGCCTACACGGTCAAATTATATTGCATGAACTTACTACTTGAATCACATTTTAGTTTTGTGGACTGTCTTACTTACACTTTATTGAGTGGATGGATGTGGGGTTCACTCCCTGGTTTACACCTTCACGTCCTCTTTCAGCCCTTCTAATATTAACAGTGTAATTGTAATAAAAGTAAAAGCACAACCATCCTGTAATTTCACAATGTGAACAAATGCTTACATTTTAACTTTTGTTTTTACCCATAATGCTTTGCAACATACAGTTACACCTTGTAAATGATTAAAACAAGAAGCTACTGTAAACATTTACTGTTGAAATTACAGGCATTTTTTACAGTGTAGAAAACACCAGAAGCTACTCACTATTTTTAATAATGTCAAATCACCTTATGCCAAACGTGTTCATACCCAGAGCAGCGTAATGGAGAAAAATGTGTCCTGTAAAGCAGATATGCTATGCCCATAGAGACATGATGCATGCTTCTTTGCTCACCTCACATTCTTTGCTCATGCAGCGATATTATCAACACTCCATGGATCAAGCAGTAGTGGCAGCCTCCTGAGAGTCCAGATGCTGCAGGAAGGACCTCTGTTGACCTCACAGCAGACCTGGGATCAGTGTACTGTAGACCCACAATGATCATCCTAGGGCCCTTTTAGATGAGGTGTGCATAATGGGGAGGTTTCTCCCACTGAAGGATGAATCAATGTGGCATGAAGAAGAGAATTTCCACCCCATTTCCCCCCCTGATTACCCCACCACATACAGCTCCTTAATAGCTTGTTGTGTGTCATAAATCTCTTTTTACCACCACAGCATCACAGATGTATTACAGTGTATGCCTTACATATTAAACCAAAGGTGTCATTGGGATTTGCTGTGGGGTAGTATGTTAAGTCAGTACTGTAAGGTTTCAGGCTACATGTTCGATCTGTCTTAGGAAGCGCACAGAGCCGTGATGTGCAGCCGGCCTGCTTATCTTCAAAACAGCTCTCTGGTTTCTAATAAAGCTGTCCCTGTGTGGGATAAACTGAGGAACAGTGACTTTTTCACCTCACAGGTGGGACTGCAGTGGACGTTCAGGGCAGCAGCTAATGCAGACAGTACAAATGGGGTTGGACCCCGGGGTTAGACAAGGATCACTGGGACATCAGCGTGTGTTCTGCCAAGTTTACTCACATCTGTGGACAGACAGACAGAGGTTTTATTAACATATGGTCACAGGAAATATTATTAGACCACCCTTGTTTTCTTCAATTTCTTGTTCATTTTAATGCCTGGTACAACTAAAAGTACATTTATTTTGGACAAATATAATGACAACAACAAAAACAGCTCATAATAGTTTAATTTCTGCGCTGATATTTATACATTTTCCATGTTTTCTTGATAAAAACCAAAATCACTTCAGTTCTTACATCAATATCTATGTCATTGTACTGACAAAAACAACATTTTTAGACATTCCATGTTTTCTTTTCTCTCTGTTTTAGTCACATGACACACACAGGAGTTAGGACTTGATCACATAACCATTGTTTTTGATGACTTTTGATGGTCTAATAATTTTTTCCACAACTGTACAGGCATGCAGCTACCTCTACTTTAACCCATAAAAACCCAAACATCCACCGACTGATGTAAAATGTTTAATAATTTTGAAACCACTAAACCTACTAATCCATGTAAATAGTTGGTGTAAAATATAGTTTTTCGTCTTTTCATAGTCATTAGATCTGACTCATTTGGCTTGGCTTGTAGTGTGAGCGATTGGGTAGCCTAGTGGATAACACCACTGGTGGACTGGTAGACCCTTGGGAAAGGTCCTTTACACTATACATCCCTATACCTGTAGCCACAAGGGGGCAGTGTCTCATTGTGCTGGTCCCAAGCCCAGATAAACACAGAGGGTTGTGTTAGGAAGGGCATCCAACGTAAAATCAAACAAATCAACACGTGAATGTGTCGCTGCCCCGTCAACCCCCGCGAGTGGGGAAAAACAGCCAGTATACAAATGTAGAAATTTGGCTCCGTAGTGAACATAGAAACACCATCATCTTCTACAACATTGCTTCACCAGTAAAACCCATGGAGTTGGATCAGTGACAGTGGATGGACACACTGGGTTTATGTTCATTAATGTCTTCACTGAAGAAGTCACTTTTTCTTCAGTTTTCTCTGTTTCTGAAATATTAACCCTCAATGTTTATGAACTACTTGATCAGTAAATTAAAGGAAAACTGCAAAAAAAAAAAAAATAGCAGAGGATAATATTATAATAAATGCTGATAAATCACTTAAAGGTTAAGGGGGGGGGGGGGTCATTTGGGAAACACCACAAAAGCATCACTAGGTCTTTAATGTATCTTGTGCAGTTATTCAAGTTTGTATTAATGTTAATAATAGTGTATAGCACTACAAAACATTTACTGCTAATTAATGTTTCTATTGTTTTATTACATTTTAGAGTCATAATGTGGGGGAAGGATGAGCTGAATCAGTCATAAATCTACTGTGTTTATGGACATGTTTATACAAAACTTAATATTTACCATTAAACTACATGTAAACCATAGACACGCAGTTGTGTACAGATCCAATTGGACATGTCCAATTATCCCTGTTTCTTAGTAATTCATACAGGAAAGGGTTAATATGAAACCGTCCGTGTTTGTGATGTTAGTTCTGTAACCATCTGAGATTTCCTCTGGCATTTTAGTGGGTATAAAATGTTTATTGTGTAAACCTTATCTTGTCACAGTTTTGAGGCAATATTTTCACTGAAAACGTAACACACACATGCACACACACACACATGTTCACACACACACACACACGTGCGCACACACACACACACCCCTCCAGGGACTAAGATTGGAAAATAACACCTTAGATGAGTGGTTTAGAAATGTAAAAAGTTAATTATATTTTGTTAAATATATTCATTTAAACTTAGGAGCACATTACATGACAGCCACCAACGGATTCTCCATGTTATCTTGAGACATTAAAGGGGAACTTTAAGAGGTGGATTCTACTGTTTGGTTCTTCTTCGCTGGTTTTGTAGCATTTTTCTCAGCAGAAATCCCCTACAGTTTCAGAGTACACATGTACTGTCGTAAAACCAAATGTTACATGTTTACTTGTTTTGAAAGAAGCCGGTGACGTGAAGGAGATCCTAGCGTATCGCTAGTGAGCTAGCGAGCGCCTCTGCTAGCGAGCGAGCAACCGGGCATTGTTGATAAATGAGCAAACACTGTAAACACCTGTTATAACCAATAGCAATGATCAAGCACATGCAGGACAAACTCTGGACTTGTTCCTCTTTTGTTTACTCTCACTTTTCCACTTCTTGACTTTCTCTGAAAACATCCTCTTCCACTTCCCTGCCAGCTCTGCCTTTGTAAATGCCTGATAAATGAAGATAAGTCTGGCTTGTTTATATAGTACCTGGTTGGGACAGTGTTTGTGTCTTATGGCACTTTTCTACTACATGGTACTGGCTGTACTCTACTCAACTCTAGAAGGCTCTTTCGTTTTTCCATTACAAGAAAGGACCCTGGAATCTGGGACCCGATACTAGTTTTTTAGTACCGCCTCAGTCGAGGTTCCAAACTCCTGGAGTGGATACCAAAACGTGACGTCACAACACTGCAGACACTGATTGGTCAGACCGTTTTCTCTGTGACCCTCAATTTACAAAAATCCGATGCGGAAGTAAGACAGTGAATAGCGAAACATTAAACCACATGATGACAGAACAAAACTACACCATAGATGGTCACGTAGATTCAGTCTTTGGTGGCAGATGTAAAAATCCAGACAAAAAAATACGCAATGAGCGAGTTTTCAGCGACTCTCCGAGCAGACGACACAGAGGTAACGTGCTGTGTAGGAGTAACGTGTCGAGCTGGTCCCATGTAAGTGGAAAAGCATACAGAGTAGAGTGGAGTAGAGTAGAGCCGGTACTATGTAGTGGAAAAGCGCCATTAGTGTGGGAAAAGCATGCAATTTCTCACAAGAGACGAGATCTTCTACCACCTAGACGAGATCTAGGTGCAGAGGACGGTACAGAGAAGTTGCAAATGGTAGATTCAGCCCAGGAGGCACTAATGGGTGGGCAGAAGGCTTCCATTCTCCCCCAAATAAGACATTTAACCATCAGAATGACTTTGAAGCTGTTCAATTCAGGTAAAAATCCTGCCAAGTTCCACTTTAACTGGTAACAAGCTTTTCTTGATTGCGTCAACCACAAAACTGTTTATAAGAGACCTGGTTGTAACTTACTCCCGGTTTTTAGGAGATATGGTCTTTTGAACTTACATGTATTTCCTTAACACTGTTTTAATAATTTCCATTTTCATACTCACTCAGACACGGGCTTTAAAGAGCGGCTTTCATTTTCAAGTTTTCAGTGGCAACGGTAGGCAAAGGTAAAGTGTGGGGTCACGCTAAGCATTAGACTCAGACACTCAACAGAACCCACTCAATCTTTAATTACATTCACACCGTGTGGTATACCATTAAGGAGAGAGTAAAAAAAAATGTTTTTATACATATTCTACATAGCACTTAAATAAACTTAAAGCACTAAAATACCCTGTTACCTACTGCGGGGTTTCCATCCAATCAACAAAAGGAGGTGTTTATATTATGGAGTACATTTATGTGGATGTGCTCTAATGAAACTCGTGACCTTGAGATTAAAACAGTAGGGTAATCATGCCCTCAGAATGTTTACGTTGACATGCTAAAGGGGTCGTATTTATCTAAACCTGCTTTTATTGGCCTTTGGTTCATTTATTTGTGTATTTGGATCCTAATATTTCATACAGTTTGAATTTGAACCCTCCAGGTGCTGCAAAACTATCTTCATATTCATTTTGGCAAAAAATACAGTGGATCTGTTTTAATTCCATCTTAATTTGTTACGTATATAACTAATTACATCATGACATTTGCACATATAAGGTCATGATGTCTGATGAACGTTTATCAGAGTACGACATAATTGTTTATCAGCAGCAGTGGTTGTAAAAACTGAAAATATGTCCAAACTTGGAGGGGACGGGGCCTAAAGTGGTTCATTTGCATTTAAAGGGCCAGCACTCATAACCATCTTTCTGGTGTCATTACTCAGAAATAGTGTTGAAGGTGGACCTGTGGAATTGAATTAATGAAGAATTCAAAACCGAGTATAGTATTTACAGTTTATGTAGAGCACAGGGAAATGTTTGCAAATGAATAATTAAATTTTTTTTAAAAAAGAAGCAAAATATCAATCCTTTAAGTTATACACCATGAACACCACAAAAGCCAATTCATCTGGTCTATTGATTTAATATCAGTCCAGCGGCAAGTATGTTGTAAATATATTTGTTCACCCATGAATGGTTAATCACTGGTTACATGATGGCATTAATTATATGTATGCAGAGATTTTCAAGTAGTTATTAACAAAGTGTTATTATTGTAGCTTGAGCTGCTTAACAAAACTAAATGATAATGATACCCATATTATCTCAGTGCTGTACAGAGGACCTGATCTAATTATTACTGCAACAGCAGCTGATGAAGACCCTCATTTTCATTTGGTTTTGGGAGTCATTTGCACTCTGGCCAAACATTTGCAAAATTACAAGAGCAATTCGATCATCAGTAGCTGATAGAATTCTACTTGATGTGAGTTAAAATCTGTTTACTCCTGTTTGTAGTAGTATCAAAGAGGTTGTTGCATTAACAAAGTATGGAAACTGATTCAGTTTTGTATGTACACATTAGTTTGTCCAAGCTACACTAACATACCTGGAATAAGAACATGAAAAACAGATCTAGTGTTGTGTTACTGCTTTGTATTTTCTGTTATAAGTAGAGCAAGATGTGTTGAAAATGTACTATTCTGGATCTTAAAATGTGATATAATGATTCAAGGAAAAGTCATGGTATCACAGTGTGAACATGCAATACAGCAGTGACTCCAACAGAGCAGGTTATCGTTGATCTGTCTTAAATGTAATGACAACTTTGTTTTACACAAAATGTCTTCAATTCACTTCCACTTACTTTCAAAACAACATCTGTCTGAACTTTACAAACACAAAATGCTACTGATGGGGTTAATGTGTTGCATTAACCTGTAAGCTGAGATAATATCAGCTAAAGTTTGACATAAAAACAACTTGGTCTGGGCAAGAAAAAAAGCACAGGTGTCAAATATGTGGTCTGGGGGGCCAAATCTGGCCCGCCAAACGGTCCAATCGGGCTCATGGGATGAATTTGTGAAATGTTAATAGTACACTCAGGATGTTGTCAATTAAGGACATTAAAATCATTTTATTTTTGGTTCCACATTCAGCCCATTTCAATCTCAAGTGGATCAGAACCAATAAAATACTATAATAACCTATAAATAGTGATAACTCACTCTCTCACTGCTGTTGTTTCACAAAAAAAGTGAATGAGCTGAAACGTCTTTAAGTGTAATCGCATCAATATTTTGCCTGATTCTAAATGTGTTGTATGTTTTTAGATTCACTGTGATCTGTAAGCTGTCAAGCACATTTGTAAACAATAAACCGAGACAGAATATTGTTAAAATTGCACTTACTTTGCTTAAGAAATTACATTTTTGCCAAAGTTCTTCGTATTATTCACATTTTTTAAACAATATTTTGTAGATGTAAAGTTTTCCTAATGTAATTTCACTCTCTCACTCTAAAATACAGAGAAATGTATGGAGTTGACATTATTTACTGTATGTTTTATTATTTTAGTCAGATCATACTGGGACGATGTGGCCCCTGAACTAAAATGAGTTTGACACCCCTGAAGAAAAGGGATAACAGAAGAGAAAAAGAAGCAAAAGTAAGTACACCTGCTTCAAATCGACATCCCTGTCTAATCACATCCTTCAGCTTCATGAACGCACTCATATAAGCTCAGAAGAATAAGAGACAGTCACTTGAGATAAGTGAACATTTGTTATTTATTTATAGTCCTGTTGTTGACTTTGTGGTGACATTTGGCTGTTGTACTATGGTAATAATAACTGATTTTATATTTTAAAAAAAGTTCAGTCACATCCATTCTCTACCTTTCCTTCATAATATGTGCAGTTCTCAATTTCAAGCAACTTACAATTTCACATCTTTTGGTGAGGAAATATAAATTTTTTCAGTTATGGTGCAATGATCTTGACCTTTAACCTTTGGACACCATAATAAAATCAATTCATGCTTGGGTTAAAATTCATTTTCTTGCAAAATGTGAAGAAAGTTCCCTAAGGCCCTGAGAAATGGCACTCCTAAAAAAATCCAATGCAACTATTTATAAAGCACTTTAAAACAACCACAGTGGACCAAAGTGTTGTACAGGAAAAGAAAGAAAGAAAGAATAACAGAGCAAAATATAAGAACAGATTAAAAACAGAAGTTGTATAATAAAAACAAAACAAAAATAAACCAATATCAAATAAAACAATTGAATAAAAATTATACATTCAAACATCTCACATAGTTTCAAAAGCCAAGGAGAAAATAAGGGTTTTAAGAATGGAATTAAAAACAGACAGAATAGACAGATATGAGGTCAAATGGACCTTGACCTTTGTCCAGTAACATCTTTTCAGTTCACCGTAGAATCAAACTAAATGAGTCGATCAGGTTTTCAGACTTTTGTCGAGTCATTTCCTCAAACATTGTGTGAAAATGTGGGCCAACACATAGAACTTGTTATAGACAAAAACATAACGTAACACTCTTGAAAAAAACCTCGGCCTTCAGTCCACACCAGAAGTTTTGCACATAGGGATGATGCACTGAACCCCCCCCCCCTCCACCTCCAGACCTCAATCTGGACCTCAATACATAATTCTACAAGTAACAGACCTGTAGGTGGAAAACGTGTCGATAAAGCTGTGAGAAAGTGAAAGTGAGCTACCCCCACCCCACTCCTGGTTACGAAGCATTGGACGGACAACGAACTGATGACAATACCCCATAGCGAGGGCTGTGAGTAAAAAAAGTCCTACGAACTTTCTGATTGGAGTCACAGCACAGGAAAAAAGTAATAATTCCCATGCATTTGTAACAGAAAACGAATGCCACTGGGCGTCTACAGACTGTGGCTGGGGTAAATTCCTGTATTGGAAAAGCAGTAAACTCAAATAACCCAGTAAAATCCCTCTCAGGCTCATAATTAGGCATATGTGTAGGATCCAAAAGGAAATGTTTTATCCGGAGATGTTCTAAATCAGACTGTGATTCAGGCTAAAATGAAAGTTTGATACCTCACTTGGCGCGTCGCAGTGAGGCAGTGGATGTACAAATGGATACAGTCAACGTTCTCATCGTTATGTTTGCACATCTCACTGTAGTCCCAGTCATTTTACAGTCACCCAATTACTGATGTAAGGCAGCCATCCTGTTGCTTTTATGTCATCCTGTTTCAGAGAAGTACAGACTCTGCACTAGCATACACAGAAGTTCAGTTACATTAATAGGCGGTAGGGTAATTCTTTGCTGTCAGAGCTACATATGCAAATGTGACAGCAATGTACCAACTGGTCACGAAGAGCAGTGGGAGAGCTCTACACATTAGTCATCCCTGCAGAATGAACTGCACTGACACAACCACTAATTAATGGTTAAAAAAAGATTCAAGAGTGATTTCCATCTAGCTCCCCTCCACCTAATCAGTTTATAATAGCATTTTCGTCCTCTTGACGTCTTCTCGCTCTGTCATTAAGCCTTTTGCATGATTTGAAGTGATTCTGATTGTAGGTGTTCTGTAGAAACTGCACTTTAAATACAAACATAGTAGAAAAAAAGGAAAAAAGTGTGGGGGGGAAACAAAGACCTAGTCAGCACACTAGGGTACCTTCGATCTGAAACTTTTTCAAAAACAAACCAAGTCGTGCCAAAACACAGATTCACACTGGAATTCACCACAGATTTAATTACTTTAGGTTGTGTGTCTGTGTTAAGACCGTATGAGATAATTACACTACAATGTCCTCAGGGTTTATAGCCATATTAGATAAACCCACTGCTCCTAAAAGTACCAATGCTAAACAGGAAGTCAGAAAATAATGGTGTGGAGACTGGAGGAGGTCTTACTTTCATGCAGGAGATTGAAGTTCACACCTCATCACATTTCACATTTCCTAATATTCAACTATAACCGTAATCTAAATTATAGCAGCTTTAAATAAGTGTTTAACAGATCATTTGGTCCCAATTTCACGAAGGAACATTTCAAATTGCAGACAATAATCACAACATAATGTATGGTGTATCATTTCTGTCACTACGGGTTTCCACATATGAATAAATTAATACATTGCTGACACTTGGGATCTTGTGAATGTTAGCTTAACATAAGATGGCTCAATGTATCAGTAATTTAGCTATTAGCATAATGCTAATGAAAACATTAGCAGGACAAAGGTGAGATGGTGATCCCACCTTTTTTCCACCATTGACTCATTTCCACAGCCAATCCAAAGGAGGAACAGAGGTGAGACAGGCTGGAGTTTTACACAGTGGACCTGCATTCTGAAATCAAAGGGGTGGGGGCGCAGCATAGCGTATAGTGTGATGTATGATTTGGACGTAGGAAACACCCCAAGCATAGTGGTATTGGCTGTCAAAACAACAATGGAAGATGAACACAGCGCAGTCCTACGCCCTAAGTGACAGCAGCTTGTGGCGTCTTCACCAGTTTGACATCTTACTGGTCACGTTGATATGTTTGTTTACTGCACACGGCTCATTTTTAAGCCCCCCCCCCCAGTGCAGGGGTTGCACATGTAATATGTCATCAAAACATCACACCAGTGCTCAGGTCTGTGCACTGGCTTCCTGTGGCTCAGAGGATAGACTTTAAACAGTTCTGCTGGTGTAGATGTCTGTCCGTGGTCTAGAACCAAAGGACATCTGGGACATGGTGGTCCCATATGAACCATATCGGACCCTAAGAACCTCGGGCAGACAGACAGACAGACAGACCTCTACTCTGACAAAGTTTAAGTCCAGGCTGAAAACAGTTCTGTTCAACTGTACATAGAACAACTGAAAAGGTTCAATCTGCACTCTTCTGTTTTACTTTATTTTAATTAATAATTATTCATGTTTTATTGATTATGTTTCTATTGTAAATGTGTGTTTTTAACTTGTCTCTGTAAAGCACTGTGAATTGCCCTGTGTATGAATTGTGCTGTACAAATACATTTGCCTTGTCTTGCCGTGCCTACAGTAGTTTTACGTTCCAGAATCATGATTCCACTTTTATCTCGGTTCTGTTACCACCTCCAGAGGCCTTACAAAGCTCTGACAGAGGTGGGACCAAAATGATTCCATCATTTTGTTTAAGCAGATGTTGTTTTGGAATAAAGGTGAAATATTCCCGTAACAGATGCGTTGTGTAACTGGCTATAGTAAGATAGATTGATAATAAAGTATATCAAGAAATTAATTCTCTACCAGATTACTGCTACAAAATGGCTAAATTAACAAAGTATATATCACTGCCACTGTTGACGGTGTCATTAATGTTCTTGATAATAGACACCAATATACAGCGTTCTCTGTAACTCTGTCCCAAGGCCTTTGTAAAGATCGATCCAAAATGTTTTATTGCATAAGTTACTTACATGTGGTTCTGATGTCTCTGCTTACAACTTCAAATCATACCTTCACAAATGTGTTCACACAGATGATGATTATAAATCTTATCCACAAATAACTGACAAGGGAGTCCCTCAAGGCTCAATCTTAGATCCACTACCTTTCATGTTTCAGCTTTGTATGAAACACTTTTATGCCAATGATACAATCCTGTCTGTAACTGGTCTCACTGCAAACCAGGCCACCTCCCAGTTACACACATTCTTTCAGTCATTTACAGACGACTTTGTTCCATTCAAACTGTTTATAATGTTCTTTATACAATGTACCCTATACTGCCAACATCAGACTGTGGGGGTGTCCTGTCCTGTGCTGCGGCCACCACCCAGAAAACACTTGGTTCAATCTGGTTTCCAGTATTTGCACCATTACCTTGCAAATCAGTTAATGAAAACTACAATTAAAACTATATTCTGCTATACAGAATATAGTTTAACTGGTTTCTATTTTCATTTTTGAAGAACATTTCCAACAGTTGGAACTTTTTTTTGTTTTGTTTTTGGTAATGGCATGTGTATATGTGGGTATATTTACTGCCATGTTTGAGGGAACTATTTTATAATATGTAAATGAGCTCATCTACCATCTTAATCTTCATACCAACGAGACATCCTGACAAAAAGAAAAACCTTCCAACTGAAGGACTGGAAAATCAGCTCATGTGTGAAGGGTCATTGGCTTGATTCCCTTGACTAGCAGAGAACTGTTGGTTGATGTGCCCTTGAGCAAGGCACTCAACCCAGGTTACTCCCCAGGGGCCTGACACACCACCCTCTGCTCCTAGTGTGGAGCAGGAGGTGTTTTCCCGTGATAATCCAATGATGGTACAATGTAAAAAGATAAAATATAATGATTGGCTGTGATAAAATGCTGTAAAAAAAAAAAAAAAAAAAAAAAAGAAACACTACAAACACAACAGTTCATGTAGAGATGAAATAAAAAAAAAAGGCCTCCTGACCTAAAATCTAATGATAATACAAATCTCGACAGAATGATCTGCAGCCATGTTCTTGTCTGTTGTGGTTAGTCATTTTACTGTCAAAAATTGAGTCAGCACATCAGAGCCAATGTTCTCCAGAACAGAAATAAATGTAATAAAACACTATTCTGTTACCTAATGATGGATGGCATGTGCTCCCAACAAAATCCAGACACTTTTCTTAACATTGTGAAGTACTTTTATACAGACTAGGTGCCATGTTTCTCACTGAATAATGAAGTTTGTGAGAAATCTTATGTAGCATATTATCACCAACGTGTCAAGTGTGAATGTGAACATGTGCAGCACCGAAGCACAAAAGAAAACAAGGTTGAATCTGTATTAAGTCGCACATGAGAAAATGAATCTAGTTTCACAGCTGATGAGTGAAATGTGGAGTCGATAACATCCCACAGCAGAAATCTGTGCCCCCTGCTTATGAGTTTAATCCTTTAGTTATTCTGGTCGAGCAAAAAAAAAAAATAGAGAAAAAAGATTAAAAGAGAGTGCAGGATATTTTTCAGAGTTTAAAGACTTTGCCCATAGGTCAGGAGAAGAGTAACCCATAATTGGCAAATAAATGGGAAATATGTAAATTACAGAGGATTCAGAGCCGAGTGATATGTCTAGTGGAGGCGTAGTTTATTTAGTTTTTATGTTGGATATTGCTGTACGAGGTCCAATATAAACGTCACATTAAGATAACGGTTATTGACATACTGCACATACAGTCGATGTAATTAAAGTAAGCAAAGACAGACCATTTGCTTGATAATTTCTGTCGAAGCTTTATATTCTCCACATGAAAAGGAAGCAGCTGTCGTTGGGGTGACGCTGAGTTCATTCATACCTTTGCTATGGAAATTAAGTCAACACAGCGGCTCATATTTGTTTTCTCAGTCTTGTTTAACCCATAAAGACCCAAACGTCCACTGGTAAACAAAACTGTATCTTATTGATCTAAAATATTTAATAACTTCTGAACCACCATCCCTATGAAATAACTGATGTTAATTACAGTTTGTCACCTTTTCACGGTCATCAGATATGACTCATTTGGAAGTTCAGAGGCTTTGTAGTTACCGTGGAAACACCGTCATCTTCTAAATCCCATGGAGTTGGATCAATGGCAGTGAATGGATACATTTGTTTTTACATTCAGTCACTTTTTCATCAGTTTTTTCTGTTTTTGAGCTAATAAACCTCAGCTTTAAACTGAGCTTTTCTGAAGATTTACGTGATTAGTGAATCACATATAGGAAAATACACTGGGAAAAAAACACAAAATACAAAGGATAATATTATAATAAATGGTAATAAATCACTTAACCTTTACAAACTGTTCATTTCTTAAACCTTCATAGTTTGTTTCAGGTCAAATTTAACCCAGAATTCTCTCATAATAAGTGTCTATACCAAATATTGAACTACAGATTTATTTAGAATGTCTAAATACACTATCCCACATTAATAAATATATGTAATATATAAATATAATGTTTCAGAGCAGGAAGAGCATATTTATTTAAGTTTTACAAACTCATTTTTTGGAGAAAAACATCTACTATCACACAGTATCATGTCCTGTTTCACATAAAAACATAAAAACTCATTATGATTTATATATAAAATTGACCTGAACCAGCCAGAGTCCAAAAATCTGTAGCAACTGTACAAAAGTCTAACATTTTTTTTGTATTTTGGCAAAATTTTGGGAAAAAAATCATCAAATTTCAGGATAAAAGAGTGATGTTTAGGGTATTTTTACTACTGATGAATGTTAAAATGGGTAAATATGACCCCAATAGTATGTATGGGGCAAGAAAGGTCATCGATGGAGAAAAGTTCATTTGGGAAGGGTCCTAAAAGCAGCGCTGGGTCTTTATGGGTTAAAAAAAAACAAAAAGGGAACTGAACAGTAACTTGTTTATCACAACAGCAATTCACTTGAGTGTTTGTCACGGAACACTGCACTGAAGCTGTTCATTTCAATAGACAGAAATAAATCATACCCAACCCCCCACAGTGTCCAACTCATGCACAACAAATGAAAAGCTGAGCTCAATCCATGAACAACCAATGAGCGTTAAGCATGAACATAAATTAACATTAGTTTGGCTTAAAATTAGTTTTATTTTCTATCAATATTGTCTGCTCATTTGTAGGTTTTGATCGATCGCTGTTGTTTACAAAGACAGATGCTGCCCACTAACTTGTCCAATTGTTTAAAACAACATCTATTTCTTTCTGAAAGGTGAACTGGATTATGATGGATGCCATCGATGGCCTGCAATGATCCAGCACATACTTTACCTGTAAACAATAATCAATACGGCAAGAAGCAGGGGATTAAACTGTCACTTGATCATGTTTGTAGCTGATACTGCTTTAGAAATGATCAGGTGTATTTGTTATAATTAAACCATCTCGCTTTGCAGTATTGAAAATATGTAATGTTTTAAACATAAACAATCTCCAAAACAAACAAATAAAAACAAGAAGTGTACATTTTCATTGAGCTTGCAGCTCATGATATTACAATATTATGTCTCAGATAAAGCTGCACATTTACAAGTAAAGCTGAATCTATATAACAATATTTTAATAACGACAATTATAACAGATAGTTAGTTAGTTAGTTAGTTAGTTAGTTAGTTAGTTAGATAGATAGATAGATAGATAGATAGATAGATAGATAGATAGATAGATAGA
>JAPSES010000058.1:16304385-16316388 GCA_029822895.1 Maxillicosta whitleyi
GCTGGGAAGAACCCATTAACTTTTGGGGGTGATCCAGAAGAAATCCTGGATTCTGGATCACTTTGAAATTTTCATTAACATTGGGGTCAGTGGGGCCAAAAATTTTGTTTCTTAGGTCTGTGCTTTACTGAGCGTCATTCTAGTGTTATTATTTTAATGACCTCGCCCACTTCAAGTCATATTGGGTTGGATGTGGCCCCTGAACCAACATGAGTTTGACCCCCCTGATCTACCTCCATGGTTTCCTGTGGTATTTTACATCTGGATACACATCCACAAGCACCTGGAAAACAGACAGAACTGCACACGGAATGTACACAGAACAGACAGAACGCCCCGTACGTATCTGTCTGTGTCTTTAATATTATTTCTGGTCAGTGTTACTTTTGTCACTGTTGTTTATTGCGTTAAATCTCCAAACTGATGACATTACTCGTCTGTTCCTACAAATACCACGCTGCTGTGAGTGGTATAAGTACAAGTACACATGCTGAGAATCAGACCGATATCTGATACTGGTATCGGCGTCAGTGCATCCCTACTAACACTCATTTGTGTTGTTATAATTTAACACACAGCATTTAGTCACATCTAAATCCATCATTTCATCACATCATTGATTTAAATGTTTATGTTTTGGAAACATTTGATATATGTAATATATAGAAATCAAGAAAATATGTGATAAAAACTGAGAATATTAGAGAGCTTTGAAATCATGTTTTCTGATTTTCAATAGATTCTAACAGCTTTTGGTCCTGATTTGACTCCATATTTGATCATCAGAAAATAAACAGATGATACGGAAAACAAAAGCAGTCCCAAAAGTTTTACACTGGGACCTACTTTTTTTTATGCCATGATTTTACATTTTGTCTCATCTTTTACATCATTTTTATTTTGTCTTGTCTTGTTGGCAGATCTTTTAGGTCATGTTCATCTAAACACTGAACAACATAAGTGGCAAAATTAGAAAAAAAAAAGTCCAAATAAGCAAAAAAGAAAATAAAATTAAAAAAAAAAAAAAAAATTAAAAATGAACATACACCATAAAAACGAGACAACAACAGTGAATGAAAATAAACAACAACGAATAAGGAAAATAAAGTATATAAATAAACCAAAATAAAAAATAAAACAACACAAAAATATACAAAATAAGGCATGAAAATTAAATATAACAAACAAAAAAAAGTAAAAAGAGAAATAACTGCAGCAAGCAACAAACAGAACAAAAATAAATCAAATAAGACACAAAATGTTACAAAATTAACAAAAATAAGGGGGAAAAAACCCTACAATAAGCAACGAAAGGAACATAAAAAAGCAAAAATAAAGCCTAAAAATGAACCAAAATAATCAAAAGAGAAAAGAAAAGAAACAAAATCAACAAAAACAAAGGCACAAAATTCTTCTTCTTCTTCTTCTTCTTATTTTTAACAAATGCAAAAACAAAATAAATACAATAAGCAACAAAATGAACACATATGAACAATACAACAGCTAATGTGTAAAGGAACTAAATTACTTTTGTGATCCAAATATTCAGGCTCTTTTTCAGCTTTAGAATCAAAAAGGAGGAATCACTAGAAACCGGGCCCTGATGAGCAGAACCAGAACGTGTGGATCCCCCTCTCTGTTCAGATAAACCCCCGGTCGCTCCTGTGGAACCCACCGGTGCGTACTGGTGCCGGGATGAACTCGTCTCGTGGTGACAGATTACCACATCCTCCTCTTTGTATGCATTGGTAATCAAATAAGCCGCTCTGCCTTTATTAACCTGGACATGCTCTCTCTAGATAAGCCTGTCGTTTTAAACCACTTCAGAGGTGGGGGTGTTTGTAGCCCCCGAGGTGATGAGGGGCTGACTTCGGGAGCCGCCGAGGCGAGCTTTAGGTCGTGGCGTTATTGTCTGAGGCTTGGCCCGAGGCTCCGCAGAGAATCACTTCCTCTAATGGAAAACTATTGTCTGCCACCGAGGACATACAAGTGTGTGGAATACGGATCAGCCTGTGTGGACTTATGCACAAGACAGGATGAAGCTCTCTACGCCACAGAAAGCTATTTTGGAATTGTAATATCCACTGAAGTCGATTCTCATTAAGACCTACATCTGGAACGGGCTGCTCTCTTATGTGTGGATGGGTGGTGTTTTCTAGCAGCTCCACTGTATATACTTATATTATTTCAAGGCAAAAAAAAACAAAACAATAAAAGTGGAAAAAATAGCTACCATTTTTGGTGTACTGCCCCATATTTTATCTCCAGCAATGGGATTAAACATCTAAAACTGTCATAGCTGTACAACAATAAGGCACTTGGTGAATTATTAATACATTTGAGTGGATTGGATATAGGTTAATGAGCACAACAATATGCGATTAAGTGTCTTTGCTAGAAATATGCCATCATTCCCAAAGCATGTTGCATTATTTATTTACTCATCCTCCCTTGTAGTCGATGGTTAATGTCTAATGTGGGATGTGGAAGCATCACCGACAACAGTCTGAGTCGATAAAGACGCAGGTTCACGTTCAGTTCAGAGCACTCCGGCGTGTATGTAAAATGTATACAGAGCAGGAAATAATATCCGACAGATCGTCCCAGAGGGTGAGGAAGTCCATTTGCTCACGGGTTAACCTTTTTCTGGAGGATGTGCGGCGTGTGGATTGTGTTTTCCTCCGTCGTCTGGTTTTACAAACAACAGGTCAGTCCTGTTCCAGACTGTCCGGGCCGGAGAACGTCCTCTGTTTAAGGGGGGGGGGAGCATCTCGGAGGGTTCGAGGATGAGCCGGAGTATGAGGAGGGAAGAGTGTGTGGGGTGGAATCTACGAAAAAAGAAGAAGAAGAAACAGGAGAAAAGTGAGGGGGTTGTAATCTAAAAACATTTGAACAACTACTGATCATATTTAGTTTTATTAGAACTGTCAGATATGAACAGGTGTAAGTATTGGTCAAACCGGGGATGGGGGTGGGGGGGTTTATCTACATATTTAATTCATCTGACATATTTTGTTTATCTACATATTTCGTTTATCTTCATATTTTGTTTATCTACATATTTTGTTTGCATATATTTCATTCATCTGACATATTTCATTTATCTACTTAAATCATATATTAAGAACAAGCACCATGGGCATGTTAGGGACCAAAGGGTGAAACCTGTTTGTGGTGAATTCTCCCTCCATATTTAACCTATCCTACGCCATTTAGCACCATTTATTGTAATATTATCATCTGCGTTACACATTTTTTAAAATGAAAATGAGATATTTTATTCTATTTAAGTGACTGATCATGACCCTAAACTCATTTTAACCTGAACTTAACCCTGGACATTATAGGAAAAGTTCTGTTTCTGAAGACAAAAACATTAATATGGACATAATGTAATATTCAACTATTATTAACATGACTGTTATGACTTCTAAATGACTTTTTCCTCTGTAATCATATATGATGGTATTTTGTGTTTTTCAGTGAAAATCAGGTATTTCCTCATATTTAATTGACTGATCATGAAGATGTTCATTAAGAGCCTGAATCTAAACCCAGATCGACCTTAAACCTAAAATATAGGACACAGACTGGAATGTGAAAGGTTCAAGAGGTTTTTAATGTCAATATTATATTATAATATATTAGATAGAACTTTATCAATCCTTTGGGCAGAGTACACAGGAAACAGTACTGAAAGATTGGTAACAAAGTAGTCATAATAATAATAATATTATATAATATGTATATAAATATAGTTAAATTGCCACAAGATTAAAAATTAAATCAAAGTGATAACAATAATAACAATGATATATAGGCCTACATATAAGTATGTATGTAATAATACTAATACTAATTATTATTATTGTTGTTGTTCTTATAATAAGCAGCTGTATTAAAACGTCTCTTCTCCTTTTCCCTTCAGGGGTCACTACAGCGAATCAGATTTGCATATTGATGTGGCGCAAGTTTTACGTGGGATGCCCTTTTGAATGCAGACACAACCCTCTGTATTTATCCGGGCTTGGGACCGACACATTAAGGCACTGTCTTGTGCTGTATTAAAACGTCAATATTGATTTTTCAGTGAAGAAGCAGATTTATTGCTGAACATGAACGTCTGTGTCATTGTTTCCAGCAGTCTGTAGTGTCTGGATCCTAAAACATCAGAGTCATGTGGAGGTTTAACTGTGGGGTTTTAAGACAATAACATTACGACTATTTTTAAGTGTGACTTTATCGAACCTTAAAAACGTAGAACTATTTTTGTGGTGACTTCCAAATGACTTTTTTCCTCCATATCAAATTACTGGCAGATTAATACCAAAATATGTCAATTCATTAAGTCATTGAGGCTATTTACACAAAAATCTGATCCTTATCCGATTCCTGATGTTATAGCGACTGAGTAGCTCAGTGGTTAACGCCTGTGACTTTGGTGCCGGTTCGAGACCCAGGTGATCCCTTGGGAAAGGTTCTTTACGCTATATATCCCAATGTACTCAGTGCCGGTTCCAAGCCCGGTTGTGTCAGGAAGGGCATTCGACGTAAAAACCTGTGTCAAATCAACATGCGAAGATGATGCGCTGTGGCGACCCCGGAAAGGAAAAAGCCGAAAGAAATCATCATCCGATTCCTGATGTTATTAGTGATCGTGTGAACTGCATAATCTGATTGATTTAATCAGATAATGACAATAATCTGATTATAAGTAATCGGATTAACGCATCTGGGTATCTCTCCTGTCTTCATGTACAGTATGAACCTGTAATCTGATTTATTTAATTATTTTACATCAACGCATGTGTCATAAAAAAGGAAGAAACATAATCAGACATGAGCAGGAAAAAAAAATTAAATAAAAATAATAATAAAAAAAGTTCAAGTCGACCATCACTACTTATGTATCTACTCAGAAAACACTGAAACATTTCTGATTATTACATGTAAAGCTATTACATCCAATTATTACAATTATGTGATTATTCCTAGGATTTTTATCAGTGTGCTGTAAAATGGCATAAATAATAGAATAAATAAACAATAGAGCTGCACTACTGTTAATAATGGCTACTGTCTGATTGTGTCGTGTCCTATTTAGTGTTGAACAACCAAGTAAAACAGTACATTTAATTTAATTATGGACTTCTCAAACAAAACAATAGAGCATAAATGTAGCATATTGTCATGGTTGGGTGGAAACCTTTTATGTCCAAAATGGTTCTTTCTCAGGAAACTGGATGTACAGTGTTTAACAAATGTATAAGGTTAGGGTTACTTACCATGACTTATTGTAATATTATCCTTTTTTTGTGATAATCAGGTAATTTTCTATATATTTATCAATTAACAAATAATATTAATTACGATTTATCTACTTATTATTTATTTCTACTTTTTCTATTATATATTTAACTTACAAATCATATGGATATTCATTAAACCTCAGAGTAAAGTTGGGGGTTATTATATTAAAAACTGAAAAAGAACTGAAATTTTCAGTCAAATTTATCATTAACTGAACATAAACCCAGTGTTTCCATCCACTGTCATTGATCCAACTCCATGGGTTTTAATCAATGTTGTAGAAGATGATGATGGTGTTTCTATGGTAGCTATGAAGCCTCTGAACGTCCAAATATGGTCATATGTGATGACCATGAAATATAACAAACTATATTTTACACCAATTATTTATATGTATTGATTGTATAGGATTAATGGATCAACAGGTATTAAACATTTACAGATGTGCACTGTTATTAAACCCACGCTTTTTGATTTTTGGCAGCTCTTTTTGTCATAACAACACTTTTCAGGGGTGAAATCTTTCCAAAACCATCAGGTTGATGTGAAGGCTAACAAATACAATCGTCTTATGACCAAAAAAAAAAAAAAAGGACTTAACGAGGTTTCCACCCAACAAAGAAAATATAATGATATAAATCAAACCCGAAATGGAAGTGATTTGACATTGACTCACTCCATTATTATTATTTTATTTGCATTTCAAGGTTGTAGTTTTGTTCTTTCTTTCTTTCTTTTTTGTTTTTGCTAATGCGATTTCTTTAGTTAATACAAGCTCCGGGCTCTGTTTTGCAGCTGCACTGAAGGGGTTCAGATGGCACACAGAGCTTCCACACTCTAATTGCATGGGTACAAAGAGAACCGGGGAGTCCAACAGGACATCAATCCCCCCGAGGGGATTGTGTGAGGGAGCCAAGGGTCGAGCTTCCAAAATAGGGGAGATTCGGGAGGATTTTACAAGCTCTGGAAAAAATATTTCCAAACTGAACCCCTGTCAAGTAGCCTCAAAGTCACATTAATATTTGAAGTTTGACGATAACACTGTGTCCTCTGCAGAATATTTCATTTTCAGCTTCCTGAGGTTTCTGGTACGGACACCTAGACCATGGGTTTACAACCTTTCCTATCTGAAGAGCCATTTTAGGACAAACCGAAAAAAAAAAAAAAATACTGTCTCAAACCAAAAGATTTGCTTTAAACCCCAAAGTGTTTGAGAAGTTCTTTGGAATTACTACATATGGAATGTATGGAGAATGAATGTGTTTATGTGCATTTATAGAACTAAACCGACACGACAGAAGTACAAAGAAAACGGTGATATTTGTCATTATTGTGTTCAGTGAAAATAAACTGACAGACAAATACCTTCAGCGTCATAAAATTAAAATAAATCTACTGTTAGTGCCTTTACTTCTACTTCTATTTTTTATTGTGTGTAGTCTACACTGTAAAAAAATGCATCAATTTAACTGTTAGAGTTGAATTTAAGTTTGTTTCAGAAAACATTTGGTTCAACTCAAAATAAAAGAGTTAATTGTACTAAATTCAGTGTCAAAATTAACAATGAAATGTTAATGTGTAAAAATATCTAACAGTGGTGTTTTCACACTGTTGAGTAACATGATTACCCTTTACTGCATATTTAATTAATATCAACTAATTAATATATTGATACAGTGGAGAACTGCAGGAGTTCCCAAAGTGTGGATTGTGAGACGACTTTAAGAATTTTCTCAAAGTTGTTCTTTGGGAAGTTATGATTAATTATGTATTTTATTGTTACACCTACACTTTTCACACTTTAAAAGAGCAAAGACCTCCTCACAATACAGTAACAACTTTATTGTGACAGTCAGCTAAGGAGGCATTGTTCTGCCACAGGTTTAACTATTTTTGTCACATTAATACAAAAAAATAAACATAAAAATAGGCCACATAGGCCAATAGACAATGTAAAACAGACAAATTCACTTAAATTCACCACCTTTTGAACCCCTGCACATAAAAATGGAACATACTGAGTAAAATGTCCAGTACCCACAATGCAATGCAGCAGATTGGCATTAATCATTACTCTGTAGAGTTGAATTTTACACTGTATCTGTGCAGAACCTTAACTGATTTTTAACTCTACTGTTAGAGCTGCTTTACTCATTGAGTTATAAATACTCTATAGAAGTTACAACAGTTTGACTCTGAAATAATAATAATAATTTTACTGTGCACATTTTTAAAATGGCATAACATCAGAATGACATTGTGGTTGCGACAAAACGTGTTCAAAAATAAAATAATAATAATTTTTAAAAAGTGTTATTCATTTTGACATGTTTTTTTTTTTTTTTTTTGACAAAGCCACATGGAGCCACTTGAAAAGGGCCCAAGAACCATATGTGGTTCTGGATCCACAGGTTCCCACCCCTGACCTAGAACAACCAGAGCACTGTTGGATGGGTTCTCCACGTTCTCCCTCTCATCTGTAAAAGGTTTCTGGTATTATGTTACCACTAGCACTATTACATTCTCAAAGGATGTTGAAGTTTAACCCCTTTGACCCCGCTCTTATCATATTTGTATCAAAATCAGCAGAGACGTTCTTAACAACATGGCTGTGGTATGTAAGAATGGCTGTTATGTTTAATTAAATATCACCAAGGGTCTCACTGTCGAAACAAAACAAGATTTCTATTGCAATATGCAAATGTCAAATCTCCAAAGAGGAAATGTGTTATATAATGTAATGTATGTAGAAGGACTGGGTTAAACAAACAGTAGAATGTGAATGAAACATATTACATAGGCTGAGATGTGAATTATGCACAATATCATGTTTAAATATATATATAAATATACATTAAAACACAATATCAGTGTAATATCAAAAACATGATGTTTTGTCTCCTCAGATCTACTTCTCTCTACTTCCTCCTCCTAAAAACCAAAAAGGAAATTAAACTGTTATGAGCTATTTTTGTTGTTATATTTGTCCAAACAAATGTACCTTTAGTCGTACCAGGCATTAAAATGATCAAAAAACTGAACAAAACAAAGGTTGGTCTAATAACTGTTTCCATGACTGTATAAGAAAATTGCTGATTTTCACTAGAAAAGACAGAATACAGAGGGTAATATTATAATAAACTGCAATAAATCACATTTAAGAAAGATTCAATATAGAAAAAAATTAATTTGGAAAGTGCCATAAAAGCAACAGCGGGTCTTTAGGGGTTAAACCTTAAAGCGTTCAATCATTCTGACGCTAATTTGACTCCGTAGTTTATCATATTTTTACACACGGATGTAATTGAGTGAAACCGCAACCTTGAACCTCAAGTTTATTTATGGTTTGACTGTGTCGTTGTGCATGCGATGGTATTTACATTAGACTCATAACGTGCGCCCACATACCTTCAGCATCAGTGACACAATCAGACAGATGGCCTGGTGTAGTCAGGACTTTGACCTAGAGAGGAATAAAAATAACACTATGACCATGGCTGTTGGGAACATCGGACTGTTAGTAGCATCAAAACACTGCCAACACACATTATATTTTATGAGGATATATTTTATCAAAGTCTTAGGATAAAGTTATTTCAGTATACAGTTAAATATTACTGCTATTTATCTGCTTTTTAACAGTTGTTTTTTGTTACAGATATCTAATTATTCCTAGCTTTGTGGCTAAATTATGGACTTAACAGAGACAGGAAAACATATTACATTGAAGTTTAGAGAGGGTTTATGTCCAACTACGTTAGGGGAGAGGTTAAACTGGGTCAGGTTGTTTACCTTGTGGGACGGAGGTCTTTTTATACGGCTACTGCCATCCTCTCTCTGCGGAGGTCAGCTGGGGGTCATTTAGAGTCTCTTTAATGGACGGGGCAAAGGCAGGCTCTTTAAACTGGGACTGGGAGAGGGTTCACATGACCGGAGGAGAACAGAAAAGAGCAAAACAAGAAGAAAAAAAGAGCAGCCCTGCACCTCCCCCGCCCTCGCCAAACCTGTACTGAACCGAACAAGAGTTTAGAGGAGGTCAAGGAGGCTTTGGAGCACTTTCCGTCAGGGTAAACACTTGGAAATTTAATGTGTGTTTACTGATGAGGCTTGACGCGATCGCCGTTCACTTCACATCAAATTATAAGAGCAAACAGAGCGGATAGAGTTTCAAGAGCGCTGATGTGGTTATCGCTAAATCCGCTAAATCTCAGCCAGAGAGATTTCCTACAAAATGCATCACATGGTGTTGAAATACAAATAGGAAAGCATCCTTATCAGATTACCAAGGTTAGCTACAAGGTCTCAACCAGCCATCGTGTACTGCGGGTACTTTTTTGGTCCTGCTAAAACCTAAAACCATACATTTGATTAAGTTTAACACCTGGTTAAGACGATATCCATTGTGTTTTTGAGTCATTACGAGCTAAATATTCCAAGCTTTTCCGTGTTTTTCGTACGGGTTTGTTAGTTTAGATTATGAATGTTTTAATGTTTAATAATTATTGTCTTGAACACAAGTCTTTTCTTTCAAAATGTTTATTCAGCATCAACAAAGAGGAAAATATTAAAGGGCTTACATAAGCTTAAAATCAGTATAGCTGAAGAATCTCAAGATGGAAAATGACCACTTACCACCATGTCATTTAGGAGTGGACGTGAAACACTTAACAGCATTAATGTGGGTTTTTTTTTTTTTCGATTCAACTTAGATAGAGTTGTAATCACATTACATTTGACCTTTAATCCACTGAAGTCCAATCATCTTTGTCTCTACTGTTAACTAGTTCACCAGTAGAAGTTACTGACGTTAATACATGATTAGGAAAACATCAAATAGTCATAACTCATCTCAATATATAAATGAATCTTATATTTAATGTCGTATAAATCAGTTACAAGCTGGGGTCAATAACAAATAAAGCTCCTAAAATACAGACCAGTAATAATAACATGGATGAACTCATGGTATCTGTTAAACACAATGTACATTTATATTACTTTAATTTAATATATTCAGCAATGCTGATATTGTTTTAACACTCTTATTATTGATAAATCATCTGAAGTGTTATTACTCAGTCTCGGTCACTGCAGGTGTGTGTGTTTGAATATTTGCAGAGAATTAAAAGGCGCAACAGGAAGACGACACGCACAATAAAAGGTCTTTAAGGAATGGATTTTTCCCACTAAATCTGTTGAAGGGCATTAAGGTTTGGCTTAAATCTCGACAAATTTGTACGAAAGTTCAATGCAGACCTTCTAAAACTGCAAACACACAATAAATACGACCATTTCCATTTGTTATAATATTTATGTTATGTTGTTATGTAATTGTTTGTTATAATTTGTTCTGATAAAGGACAGGGAAAAGCAAAGATTTCATCAACTATTGGAGGATATATTTTATAATACATCCATTTCCACAGACTTGGTCATGACCAGATTTTGTATAGTTTTGTATTGATAAATATATTCATAATATTTTGCAATATAGAATAAAAGCACATACTGGTTGTTTTACTATAGAAAAAAAACAACCTGTTGAGTCTAACAAAATGTACTTATTTTGTCTAATTAAACAGTATGTAATTGCTAAATAATTAAAAATATATGTTTTTGAAGTTCTGGTAAATGCATAAGTACATGTCAGTAGAAATGTTTAATTATTTACTTTTACACAAATTTAGTCTTAGGAATTTAACCCATAATACCCAGTGTGACATTTGTGTCAGTTCCCAAAATAATTTCTCTCTCTATATTTAACTATCTTCAAGTAATTTATCACCATTTATTATATTATTATCTTCTGTATTTTCAGATTTTCAGTGAATAACAGGTATTTTTTGACATTTAATTTTCAAAACATGTCAATGCTCGTAAAAGCTCAGAATAAAGTTGAAGATTATTATATAAAAAATGGAGAAAACTGACAAAAGGACAAAATATACCATTAATTAAAAGTAAAAATAAGTGAATCCATCCACTTTCATTGATCCGACTCCACTGGTTTTATTGGTGAATCAATGTTGTAGAAGATGATTGTGTTTCCATGGTAACTACAGAGCCTTTGAACATCCAGATGGGTCATATCTGATGACCATGAAAAGACGATAAACTGTATTTACACCAATTATTTACATGCATCGATAGAATTAACAGATTAACACATATTAAACATTTTAGACCAGTAGATTATTTTGCTAAATGGTGGATGTTTGGGCCTTTATGGGTTAAGAAAAGCTATGAATTAAGTTTAAATTGTTTGCTATTATTAAAAAAAACAAGGAATGAGTTCCCAGAAAGCCCTGAAAGCTTGGGAAAAAAAGGTCTAAAGGGACCAGATTCTGTTTTAACACATTACATTATATTATGAAGCTGTTTATGAAAGAAGACGCATAGAGAAATAATGTGAGGAATTCTGCTGCTACTAAACAAATAATATAGATGACAACAATAAATGACAAAATGAACATGATTTTCCATTTAAACAACAGTAATTTGAACTTGGTGCAGTTGGTTATTATTAAATGTGTTTATATCATTAAAAACCTGTTTGACACTGTTTTGTGTGTAAGTTTTCAGTATTTTTGAGTCATAATCAATATTTGAGATTTGATAATTAGTCGAGAATTCACATTGACGTGGAAATATATAGTTAATTGAATAGAAATGATGTTTTAATTATTGCTATTC
>JAPSES010000058.1:16316488-16327257 GCA_029822895.1 Maxillicosta whitleyi
ATATATTATGAGATGTTAACTTACCATTGCATTAGCAGGAATAGTAATTGAATTTTTTTACATTAATTATTTTGCTTTAAATAGATTTTTTTTTGGTAATATTGTGATCATATTATTATTACGTACAACCATGTATAGAACTGAATGATTCCTGCTAGAGAACAAGCTAACAGCAGGCACCAACAAAACAAAGATATATATTCTTACGCCCCGTTTCGACTTATGTAGAACCAGCTCGACTCGTTACTTGCGTTATTTCCGTGTCGTCTGCTCAGAGTTGTTGAAAACTCGCTTGTTGCGTGTTCTCTCGTGGGCCACCAAAGACTGAATCTACGTGACCGACCCTGGTGTAGTTTTGTTCTGTCATTGTGTGGATTCGCTATTTACTGTCCACTTCTGATTTTAGTAAAAGGGCGGGTCACAGAGAAAACTGTCTGACCAATCAGTGTCTGCAGTGGTGATACGTCACAGTTTAGTATCGTGTGGAACCGCTTGGAACAACGGCGGAGGTAGTACGAAAAAAGTAGTTCCAGGTCCTTTTTCATAATGGAAATGTAAAAAAAAGTCAAGTCGAGCCGGTACCATATAGTGGAAACGTGGCATTATTTTCTACTAAAAACAGTTGAATAAGTTTGTAACTGCAGCGCCATCAACCAAATGAAGCACAATAATATCGTTCAGTGTTTCATGTCCACTTGTTACGTATTAAAAACGGATTATGCGGCCTATAGAAGTAAGAAAAGTATCTTGTTGAAAACAGAAAGATTACATCAAAATTACTTATTTAGACCATCTAAAAAAAAAACAGAACTTAAAAGCTCTTCAAAGGTACTGTTTCGCAGCTCAGGTCGGTCGCCGTACAGAAAGTATGAGCAGCTATTTATAGATGTATTAAAGTGGATTTTAACGTGGGGGCATAATCATAAACACAACAACATGTTTTCAGAATTAAACAGTTGACAATATCCACAGTTGCACACCATGCTTTTATAAGCCCTTTAACACTAAAGAACTATTAATTTACAAAAAGGAGGAAACAGCAATACAATGTGTATACAGTATGATTTTTCTCTTGTTTTTTTTTTTCTTTTTCTTTCTTTTTCTCAGTTTGTAAATTTACAAGGGACACAATTTCACCAATTACCCCTCAGAAAAAAATATCTACATTACTGCACTTTCCTAGAACTAAGCTACTACATTTTAAAGTGATCAACCACGCAGTTCAAGGTTTAAAGAATAGAGGGGTGAGAAATTAAGTCGCACTGGCAGCTGTGTAGAACCATTGTATCGACAGCTTAAGAGTGATTTGCTAATCGTTGCCAAAGAAAATAGCTTGATACAATGACATTCTTCACAATCACAGAGCTGAGAGAGAAACTTAATGTACTACGGAGTTTCTTAATCTCAACATCCAGTCGATGTCTCCTGGAGGAAAAGGACAGTTGACCTAAATTTGCTTTATACATTTTGCTCATTGTTTTTTTTTTTTTTTTTTAATATTATCAGGGGAAAGAACTTTTGTCTCATGGTTTCGTTTGGGTTATTTTTATGGTTTAGGTTCAATTCTAAAAAGGTGGGAGCGTCCATAAAAAATCCTTTACTTGGGTTGAAACAGCCATGAGGACTCGGGTGCAGGTTGTATAAACAGTTCAATATCTGGAGTATGGCTGATCTCTGTACACTCCCTTGGCGGTCCGTGCTGACGGCGCCTTGCCGTGACTGTTTGCCCATTCTTCCTGACCTGATTAAGAAGAAAACAAAAAGAAACAGATGGGCTTTGATTACAGAGGCGTTACACTTACATTGTTAATTCACAACCACTCGACCCGGCATTCAAGATCTGAGCAAATATTGTGAATAGGGTCTGATTTGTGCATGTAAATGGCAGAAAGTTAGTGCTGAACATGAATGAATGAATAAATAAATGGTTTATTTTTTGTTTGCACAGTAATTACCACACACAGTACAACCACAATAAACACAAAAAACAAATAAAAAGGAATAGGCTAGAAGCAAAAGCTTATTTTTTGCCTATCTTTTTCACCTGACACACAACGCTTACATCACATTAAGGCTGACTCCAACTTCACCCCTTACCCCCTTCCTTTTGCACATTCACATTAAAGGGTAGTATTGTCCCGATTCTTAATTAGACAGAGGGGAAGGGCTGTTTAACCCTCGAAATGGAGAACTATGAACGAAGGGGCAGGAGAGATTTCACATCATTCTGTTCAGTCTCTCTGGATGTAATTACACAGAATATAAGAGGATGTTCCAAAAAAATGTACACACCTTTTAGCAGCTGATAATTAAAGTTGTGAATTTTTTGCAGATTAAACCTATTGAAGTCATTGATGGCAGCCAGACTAAACTTCCAAGAAAGGAAATTCATTCTAAAATGCTACTGGAAATATGAAAATGCAGTGCAAAGACAATTTAGGAGGGAGTTTCTTTCCATTCCGCCAGAACAGGCGAAAACAGGTGGTGAAAAAACAGGAAAATGATGTTTGTAAATGCTTTTACATTTGGAAAATTATACAATTATAATAAACACCTAGTTTACAATTATCTAAAGTGTGTATTCATTTTTTTTTGGGACACCCTGTATGTATTAGGATACACTTTGGGGGATAAATACAGAGGGTTGTGTCAGGAAGGGCATCCGACGTAAAAACCTGTCCCAAATCAAATGTTCAAATGTTGACTTCCTGTTTTAAAAAGCTTATAGACCACTAATGTCATAACTCTGTGATTGGTTCAAATATAGCATGGTGTTAATTGGGGTTCATAAATGGTCCAATCGTATTTTATGATAATGGGTTGAACCTTAGGAGAGCATACGTACGTAGATGTTTGCATAAGACAGAAGGAAATAGTTTGGGTGAAACATCTGTGACAGCCTCGGCCTGGATACGTTACTTCAGCGCTCTAACCTCACAACAACTGAGGATGAGAAAAGCCTGAATTTCTCCAACATTTCCTTTTTCTGTTGCACTTTGTAGACAGTCTCTGAGGACCCGTCTCACATCCTACTGCACACACAGACCCCAGGTACTGGTTCGGCTCAGCCTTGTTTTGATTAAAACCAGGTTGTATCCCATCGTCTCAGTGTCTGCTGCTTTATGTCTGGATTCTAAAACGTCCCATTTGTGAATGTCCTTCCAATTCCACCAAAGTTATAAATCTACTGATCAGTAAATCTGTGAGTTCAGACTGACACATGACTGAGCTGAGGAGCACTCTGTATGACTGACTGGTATCGACTCATCTAATAACAAAAGCAGCCTTTTAAGACACAACACAAACAGCCGCTCAAGGACCAAGGAGCTTGACTTTCACCTGGAAGGATGCATCTCAGATAATTGAATGAGAGGATCAAATAGCTACTTGAAAAGAAGTCGTTTAGCGGCTCCCAGCGAAAAAGGTCACAATTACCATTAGGCCAAATCAGGCCCTGTTCACCCCCTGGTACTGTCAATGTGAAAGTGCCAGTATCGATGGCACCCTTTGTCTGATCCTCAGCCAGCGCTGAGACTTCCCTGGAGCTGAGGCTCACAAAGCCTTGTTTTTTTGCAGTGTACAGGCTGTCTGCCGGCAGCATACAGCCAATACCCCTTAATTAAACCTGTCACCCCCTCACTGGCACTCACTTTGAAGTAACATACCAAGGTAACCTTGTGTTTTGAGAACAAGGATGCACATCAGCGCTGTTTATCCGTTTCCTTTGAACTGTCACCCTTTTCGTTGTGACCCACGTGCTCTGCAGTTTTTATTTTATCTGCAAGTACACAACACTTTAATGAGTTGGAGGTGCCTTTTCCCCCCAGTTGGGTGGTCGGAAAACTTGGGAAAGTTTTCTTCTAGCTTTGAATTGAGTCCAAATTTCATGCTGTATTCGAATCAATAAAGCACAAAAAAGTAGTCGACTGTCAGTAATTTAATTTTTCAAAGGTTAAAAAGTCATTTTTTCTTTGTTTTTCCAAATAAACAGTATTCCCTTTTCAAACAAAAACTATGTAGAAAAATAAAGTGACGTTTATTATAAAACACAAAAACAGAGGATTAATATTAATCTTGAACCTCCAAATTATCCACTGTAGTAATTAAAAAGCATCTAATTATGTTGTTTGTTTGCAGAGTCACTAAGAATGTTGAAAGACATTTACATATAATGAACAACACTTACACTTCCATTTTCATCTATGTTGCTACAGGATTATTATAGTTAATGAGACCAGACTCAGTGTCCAGCGGAAAACACACAGCAGTGTGGAAACTGTAAAATAATTATTACTGAGATGACTGAGGCCACGTCTTTTATCAACACAGAAATGAAATAGAAAAATCACAGTTTAAGTGGTTGTGACTACAACATAAAAAAAATTAAAATAAATGACAAATAAAACAACAATTAGCTTGAACATTGCAAACAGAACTGCCAGTAAAATCAGCTTTACATTTATTTAGTAAAGCTAATATATTTTGTGTATTTCATGTAATATATTAATGCTACAACACCATGGGCTGATGAGGACAAATATGCCCAATACTCCAAAATGTGTTTGTGACCAAACATATGCAAAATTATACTAACTTCCAAATGTTCATATTAACAGTATATCAAAATGAATGAAAAATCTGAACAAAAACAATAAAAGGCAAAATAACAATGATAATAATAACGTGAAAACTATGTTCTAATGTAAAAGATCCAGTGTTCTTGTTAGTAATATGTAGTCATATATATACTCATATCATACCAAAAGTAAAATAATGTAACCCTACACTTGACACTCCTCGGCTAAAACTCATCTAATACTGACATTGGGCCCCTTTAAGATGGTTTTCTATTGGCATGTCATTACAAACTATTCATTTGTTTACTATTCATTAACACAAAAATCTAAATTAAAGTAATTTATCAACCTAAATTAAGATTAGAATCCAATTTTTCAGACTAAATACAAAAAACCACCCCTCTAAATTGAATAATCTGCTTGCTGTCTACATTAAGGAGTATTTGTACCCATATCCATTTGGTGTAGTAGTTTATAAATGAAGCTGTGCGGCTCCACGCCACTGTTCTGGACGCTGTATTAACTCTCCTGTCATTCCACTGCACTCGTATTGGATGGCTGCAGCAGATATGACCTTGGCCCAGTTTTTTTTTTTTTTTTCTGTATCTTGTCAAAACCTCAGAACGTATTGTTGAACATTACCTCAATGGCAGCGTTAACTTTGACTGAACTCGATGCAACTGGAGCGGTGCACAGCTCTATTTAAAGATGATTAAACCAGCCTCAAACCTGCAGCTACAGAGGTAAATGCTTTACAATGACTGAACTTTAGCTGTGACAGAGATGTGAGTACTCTTTAAGCTGCTGCCCAGGATCCGCTGGTATATCATGTAGGCTCTTTTTTGATCTGTGATTTCAGCAGTTTTAGTGATCTGCAGCTCCAGTATCAGCTCGTTAAACTCGACACTTTCTCCTCTCATTAGAAATAGTGGGATCATCACTGCTCGAGGGCTGGAAAGGGTTTGAATATGACATTTTTCTATTAAAAAAAACCTCAGAATCATAAACAACTGAAGTCTGCGTTTTCTTTCTTTCTTTCTTTCTTTCCTGCTGTCTTTGTGCTCAGTCATGTTCTAAAATAAATATCACATTTCAGAAATAAATTTATTGTATATCTAAATCAGTCAGCATTAAACACTTGTATGAATATTGTCAGATGTCATAGTTAATCAGGCATCAGTTAAATATGTGAGTAGCTGACAGTCACGGAAAAAAAATATTACACCATCAGCAATCATCAAAAACAACACTTATGCAATCAAGTACTAACTCCTGTGTGTGTCATGTGACTAAAACAGACAAAAGAAAATATGGAATGTGTAAAAGCACTGTTTTTGACAGTACAATGGCATAGATATTGGTGTAAAAACTGAAATGATTTTGGCTCTTTATTTATTTATTTGGTTATATATGGAAAATAGATCAGCTCTGAAATGTAACTATTATGAGCTATTTTTATTGTTATCATTATATTTGTTCAAATAAATGTACCTTTAATTGTACCAGGCATTAAAATGAACAAGAAAACAAGGGTGGTCTAATATTTTTTTCTGTGACTCTGTGCTACTTCTGTTTACAGGCTAATGTTGCTAATCAAAGCCAAGTAGGTAACTGAATTTTACACAAGTAAAGTGTAAAGTAAATACCCAAAATACATATTTTTACAGCATTCAATTTGTTAAATGCTTAAATAATACTGTGTAATAGGTGAACTGTCTATGAGCAGTTTGGTTTATTTAGCCTACTTGCTAATTATACGTACATGCTAATGTTGCTAACCAAGGCACAGCAGTGAAGTGAATTTGTGCTCAGTCATAGTACAAACTAGACACATAACTTCACATAACATAAATCATTAACTAATTGCAATTCATTAAATGTTTGAATATGAGCAGTTCAGTTTGTTAAACTGACTTTCAACTTATGCTTACATGCTAATGTTGCTAACTAAATTAACCTAGTTAGCTGAATTTGTACTAAGAGACAGTGGGAAGTAAATAAGTAAGTATCACATGTATAATTTTGTAGTGTTGCTCTTTCATTTATTAAATACTTCAGTAAATACTGCGATATCAAAGCTACAGTGTCTTCAAGCGGTTTTGTTTGTTTACCCAACACTTGCTTCCATGCTAATTTTGTTAACTGTGTTCAGTAACAGTGTAAAATAAATAAATAGAATTTTGCATTAATCCTATTTGTTTATTAAGTAGCCTACTTATACAGTGTGTAATATAATTCCTAACTTTCTTTTAGTGGCTTTGTTTTTCAACTTAAGTGCTGTTTAAATGCTAATATTGTTAACCAATAAGGCTAAGTGATTTACTCAATTTAGGTTCTGTCATCATAAGTAAACACATTTGTTCAATACAATATTGTAGTAACTCCCATTTAGTCATTGATTGCTAGAATATAAGCTTTTTTTTTTTTAGCTTTCATGCTACTTTTTCCTATAAGCTAAAGTTACTAATATTATTGTTTCCCATTATGAAACTGTTCGTAGAGAATGCACCTTTCATGTTTGGTGCAGTTCATTGTTATTAAGTGCATCATCTATTTTACCTTTGTGTGATAAATAGAGGCTGTATTCCAGAAAGTTGGTTTAGTGGAAACTCTGAGATGAGAAAATATCTGGGTTTTATAGCTCATTAGTTTCATATTAACTTCCACAATTTACAACATTTAAGATGAATGAATTCGAACTTGAAAACTTTCTGTTCATCCTTGAATTTTTTTGGGAGCAAAATTTGACGACATTGTGTTGGGGTGTTTCTGTGATATATATAATAAACAGCAGAGACGTGATGGTAAACATACAACCTCATGTGTCATATTTTATGAAATAATTAGACAAATATAGGCTAGCACAAAGGGAGAGAAAGAAAAAAATAGAAGCTCTGATCAAAAATGAAAATGAAGCAGATGGTTTATTTCTAACATTACAGTCGGAGAATTGTAAATTAATATAGCTCTAATAACTGACAAGATAAATAGGATAAAGAAATGTGTTACTCACCATATGAATCATATGACTCTCCGCTGTGACCGTATTCATAGTAGTCATCTGAGCTGTAAAGAGATGAAAAAGGAAACATTAAACAAATGACATTTATTATCAACATTGTGTAACATCAAAAGCCTATTTATTACAATGCTATTATATGTAATTTACGTGAAGAAAAGGGGTTGAAAATGTGTTTCAGTATATCAGCTTGGACATGAAAGTCAAACACAAACAAGAGGCAGCTTTCAATCACTGCAAAGTTCGGCTACATTTGGGTTCTACAAGGCAATTTCCTCCACCGTATTCTGCACAAGCTTTCAGTTCCATATCACTGCATATGGAGATCTATGAGAGGTGGCAACTTTAATGAAAAATAAAAAGATGGGGAAGGCGAGTTGCATAGCGGTTCATTTCTCGCCTCCTTATTTATTTATTTATTTGCGGTCGCCGGTGAGATGCTGACAGAACAATCCTGCGTCAGTATCATTCAGTAACAGCGCTATCATTCAAGAGAGGCAATTCATCATAAGGCTGCCACTGAGCCGACACCAGCCATCACAGCTGGGTCGTCTCCGCCCGCCTGTCACTCAGCCTGTCAACGGCAGCAGCACCAGGATTAGAGAGCTGAAGGCGCCGTCCAAAACCCCAACACAGTCTGACTTCTAAGGGCAAAGAGGTGACGATAGCAACACACCGGAGTGCAAAGAACCCATTACATTTTACTCTTTTTTACTGTAATAGAGTACCTTCTCGTGGCATGATCTAATAGAGACTAAACCGAGTCAGAACTGATTCTCAGGCTCTGTGACGACACGGTGATAATAGTGGTAATTGTTGGCTTATGCGCAAAACTTTACCGATATTTACTAAATGTCGAAAAAGCAGAAGTCGGTTTTTGCATTAAATCACAAATGCGATAATTTGTTTACTTATTATCGCGAGATGACACGAGAAGTCATTCCATAAACATGGTGACAACTGTAAATATGGTGTTTATTTACAGATATATTCATTATTATTATTATTATTATTATTATTATTATTATTATATTACCCTCTATCTCATACTAGTTTCCTGGTGTGTCCTCACATACCACACCATGTTTCTTTTAAAACTCTTCTTATTTTCTTGTTGTAATGTTCGTCCACATCTGGCTTTTTTTTTAATCACATGACTATTTGCAAAAAAAAGGTCTTTCCATTGCAGTTTTGTGTAATATACCAATTTCACAACACCTAAAAAAACACTTTTGGCCAAAATCTTTTAACTGAAAAATGAGAGTTTGGGCAAAATTATCTTTTTTTCATTAGGTTAATTTTTAAGTTATATTTGCGATATTTGAGGGTCAGTGAAAAAATGTCTACATGAACCCAGTTCAATAGTACTCAAAAGTACTCATACAAACATTATACTATTATGTTTATAATGATGACAAATACTGGTTTCTACAAGTTAAATGTATGATGTTTTAAGAGCTTTTTAAGACTACTTATTGTTCCAGGTTTTTTTTTTTTTTTTAAGCCATGACTCATGACTTTGCAGGCAAGTCACGCCAAACTGCCTGAGCGCAAGGAATTGTTGTGTTTAGGTGTAAACAAATCAGCACGGTGGACCGTACAGAGCTTTTGGTCATTTACAATCATTTCTGTCCCAGAGGTGTTTGGTCTTTGCTTATTTAGGGAAACAGAAGAGGAAAAACAGAACATAAGGCAGACGCTGTTATATGTTTTATGTTCCATTATTTGTATATTCGGATACATATTCAGTGTTCATTTATTCTTGTCCTAATGCTAGAGTAGCTACTGATTATGTGGAACATTTGTGGATAAATAATGTTAGAGAAATACCTTATTTTAATAAATAATTTATCATAAACACAACATCCACGGTGGCTGTTGTTGTTTCACATGCTACATGATGTCAGAGCTCAGAACTGGGAGGATATCGATATAGTACGAGTTCATAGGTGGGAAGTCATGGGTTTAAGTACCATTCCAGTGCATTTTCACTGTTGGAAGGTTGGAAAAATACCAGTTACAGGTTGCCTGGAATGCAGCATTAGCAGAATTTAATGCCTGTTTCACTAGGGTGGCCAAGACTTAAGACTTTTTAAGACCCCATGGAAACCCTGAAAATACCATAAAACCACAAATAACCGTCTGATTTCTTCATGTTTTATAAAAATATGAGCACTTAAACTTGAAAGAAGTAATGATGTGATAAATATCTATATCCTCCTGAGACCCAGGAATGTATTTTCTCATTTTTTCATAGTAGAGCTGAAACAATTAATCAACTCAAATCGATTTAAATAAATTATCTGATTAGAATTTTCCTCAGTCGAAGCCACATTTACTTAATTTTTCTGCAGCTAAACATCAGTTCCAGTATTGAGCATTGCTGTGTTCCACTGATAATCTATTATTTTGCACTATTTTGAAATGATTCCCACTGGAAATGGCCTGGGTTTTTAATTGTACTTTACTTTATTTACAACCTTTCTCTGATTTAAATAAAGCACATGAGCAGTTGAGGATCAGTAGCCAAATGTTAAGTGTAATTAAAAAAGGAGTTGTTTTCCTCTTTTAATAACCAAACCATTAATTGTCAAACATTTACTGGCCTCTAGGAATTACGTTGTTGTTATGTTTAGGTTTGGACTTGTGTATGTTTACACTTCTTAATTTATCTCAACCTGAAACAATGCTTCATTAGCTGCTTTAACCTTTTCATTGTATTAACACATTATTAATTAGTGTCTAAATTCCACTTTACCTTGTTAGCCTAGTCCGCCTTTTTTCGCAGGAACAACACAACAAACTGATTTAGAGTCACATTGTTTTCTTGTACTATTGCTCAGGACGAATGAATGCGTAAATATGACCAATTGAAGGCAGAGGTAGAAATCATTTTAAAAGCACTACAGCGGCTCAATGAGACATGAGACGGCTCCCTAAAGAGGCTCACGCCTTAAGTCAGGCTTAGCATAAATTTTACACGGTTCATGATTCAACAAACAATACCAACCCAACAAAAGCAAACAATGTCCCCCCCCCCCACCACCACCCTGTGCTAATGGTCTCCCTCTGAGAAAGGCGGCCAGGTGTTGTTGCACCCGGTTTGGGGGGGGGGGGGGGGGGGGGGGGGGGGGGGGGGGGGGGGGGGGGGGGGGGGGGGGGGGGGGGGGGGG
>JAPSES010000058.1:16335429-16346793 GCA_029822895.1 Maxillicosta whitleyi
CGTACACTTATTCAGCCTGTTGTTCTCTATTCTATTTTTATTTTAAATTGACTTTCAAGATGACATGTCTGTTCTTGTTGTTGGATTTTATCAAATAAATTTCCCCAAAAAATGCGACTTATTCTCCAGTGCGACTTATAAATGTCTTTTTTATTATGCATTTTATGGCTTGTGCTACTTATACTATGGAAAATACGGTAGTCTGTTTTTAAAGTAACGTACAGCATGTGACATTTCTGCATTAAAGCATAATAAATAAGGCTCTGTTCTGTGTTTGGTCGCCTTGTACACTTACATTATGTCACTAATACGTCTGGTCTGTTTCATTCCATCAGTGGTGTCACCTTCACTTTACAAAGTTGACATTAATGTTTAATGTTACTCGCAGCCATGTCACTGGAATGAAATGATGAAATGTGAACAAACACTAAACTAACACTGTAGCTATTACTATATTCAGTCACCTCTTCATGAAATGTGAGTGACACACAAACATTGTATATATTGAAGACTTAATGGAAGTGGTTGAGCTGCACATGTGGACGTAGTGGACACTTATGCTCATGTGTTTGATCTGGGAGATTTCAACCAAGGCATGATCTGCCCACACAGGTTTTATGAATGATGTAGCAAAATGGTCTAATTATTATTATTATTTTTTTAAAATATTTATTTTAAGTCAGATTTTTGCAGATAATTAAATGTGTAAAACCCTTTGCATCATTCTTTTCCTTTGGTGGATGAGAAAAAATGCAAAAAATGTCCTTATTGGTGACAGTGTGTTTATTTATTGTGGACATTTTGGGTCAAATACTCCACAGTCACATATAATATGTGATGGTAATGATACTAAACACTGGATGTGAATCATATCTGATATCAATCAACCATTTGTTTTGAAATGTTTGTTTATGGGGCAGGGGCTGGTGTACCAGGGGCTGTGATCTGATTGAATTCATTTTATTTTATTCTATTATTGTTTTTGGTTCAATTTGTTTGTTTGTTAACACTCTAAGAACAAAACTATTTGTTGAATTCATACTAAATTGGGTTCGGAGATTGCCGATTACATTTTGGGAACAGTAGGTCAAAGTTAACTTTTTTTTTTATTGATTTAATAATTTTCCCCATTTACTTATAATAGGTGAAATTTCAAATACATAACACATGAAATAGAACCCAAAACATTTGGGGTTTGACGCAAATTTGCGACAACAGGCCAAATCATCAGGAGTAATGGAAATTGATGAAACTGATTTCCTCGTCTTAGGAGACGATTTTTTTTTATGCTGTATTTGCCAAATTTGTGACAGATGATGTTAAAGGGTTAAATATGATCTGCACCATGTGACCGACCGTTGTATATTCCGTCCCATGATAGGACTTGTTTTCAGATTTATTCTAATAAAGTCCAAACTGGCGTCACTGCAATGTTTAGAATGTATTTCCTTCCCCCGATGCTCATCTCTTGTGCTAAGATTTACAGTTGTTCCTCAGGGATGCGTCTGCCCTTTAAAACACTGTCACACCGCCCTCCTTGAATCACCTCGCAGGCCTCAGGGGTCTGGACGTGGCGTTACCAAAGCGCCATGCATTGGAAGGTGTGAGGTGTCGGCAGCCGGTAGTCTCTAAGGTGTCAAGTATAAAATAATGCTTTGATGGCGCGCGAGCAGCGAGCACCGACCTTGCCCTGACCTCTGCGAGCGTTCAGTCGAAGCTGTGCCACAGCTGTCGTGCGTCTCATTTCCCTACAGAAACGTCTTCTTCTCTTTGCTAATAAAATTAAAGACGCTCACCAGACAAGCCCCCGCCTCCAGACTCCTTGACCTTAGCACTTGATTAGACCTAAGGACTGCGGTTTTCGATAAGGCTCCTCAGACGCAGCGTCCCGCTATCGTTTCGGAAGACGACGACAGAAGCTCGGACTTGTATAAACACGGTTCATGGTGGCGTCTGTGTGCCACGGCTGTCACACGGAGGGATGGTTCAACCACGTCCCCCCCAGGCATCAGCCCCCCCCCCACCTTTCTGTGACGTACCAATGTCTCCAGGTCGCGTCTAAACACAGCTTAAGTCTGATGTCTTAAAGCTGAGAGGACCTTATTTGCCTTTCAGATTTAATTATGTTGAAATTACTCAATTCTGGCGTGTGCCAGTGTGTACAGTATCTCTGCACAGGTTGTCTACTCACGTTTGTCGGCAGCTACTGTGTTTTTGCTGCCGTGACATTAATGTGCAGTTTAACATTTTGCACCGGTTTAACCATTAATATAGATTTTATCATGACACTAAAGACGTGCATGGATATTTAATGTACTATTTCTGATCATTTTCTATTGGCATAAGTTTACATTATGGATAAGTTACTGATATTCTATGGAGTTATAGAGAACTGCTACTTTTATTTTGTTATTTTTAATAGCTTGTCTTATAATTACAAATTTACAGTAGTATGAGTTACATACATACATGTGTATATTGTTATATATTTCTATTTTATTCTGTTTTTATTTTGTTAATATTTTGTTAATATTTCATTTTACTTACTTATTTTTTTTTTTAGCATTTATCTTACTTACTTCCTATGTAGATACTTTGCACAATTGTGAGCTACCGCACCTTCATTTCACTGTCATTGCCTGCGATGTCATGTGACAAATAAATCTTCTTGGATTCTTGATACAAAATATAGTCAGTCAATATAATAACAGTATTATATATGCCATATTCTCCAATACTTTCCAATAACTGATTTAGTTTCTCTAAGGATGTTTTAACATTTTGACACCCATTGTTTTGATGGTACATTTGCTTAAGGTTACTAATAGAATAATAATAAAATGCCCAATATTAGACATCATTCTGAAAGGAACACCTTCTACTTTGTGTGTTTCGCATGTGGCTGGAACACAATCTAAATTATATCACTTAAAACATGACTCAAATCTAACCCTAACCTTAAGTGAAAGGGTATTGTGTTATGTATTAGTATATGCTTTTTTAATTGTACCTCTAGGTAATAGCAGAGTTACACAATGTACGTGGGCGGAACTCAAAAAATATAGCGACTCCGGTTACAGCGCTTGGTTTCACATATGAGCGGCTCGTCGGTTTGTCTGTTCATTCTACTGCTAACACTCAGAGCTGCCGGCCACCGCAGACAGGAAGATGTGTGATTCAGTTTTATTACTTTATAATTTTACCCTAAAGTTGCATGGCTACATAGAATTTTTTGTCATTTCAAACAATCAGGATTCATTTCTCTGCATCACGGCTCTTTTTTATTGCTCACTCCACTGGTTTGTTGCACAGATAGGAGGGGCAACAGTGAGCACGAATGTCACATATTCGACCTTCAAAAGATCTCTTTTCAGAAATATCACCAATTAATTTCTGTCAAATGTGAATCCCACCATACGTGGATAAAACCCCATGTCTGACTGTTATATTCTCTGAGAATATGGGGAAATGCTGACTACAACAGGACTCAGGAAAGGAAACATTGATAGGTAGATGGGCAAATATTTTAAACTATGTTTGTAGTTATGTAGAATATTTTTTTATTTATTAAAGATTATAATGTAAAGTGTGTCTCTTATCACATGTTTAAGGGCCCGCATTTGTAACCTGAGAACTGCTTCTGGGGTGTCCGATTACAAAATGTAGATTCTAAATAAAATGTCGAATTCAACTGTTTGTAATAATTTTGTAATAAAACTGATTGATTGATTGAAGTCTTTTTAAACCTGGACATCAACAATATTTGATAAATGGAGGGAGGGGGGGTGTATAAAGATAAATTAAGTCTTATTTTTGTACAAATATTAGAAAATAAAACATTTCCCCTGATGAGAAAGCATGTTTAGTTTGACCCATAAAGACCCAAATATAAATAATAAATAAATAAATAATATATATGAACAAATATATATGAACAAAAGCATCTACTGAGCTAACATATTTAATAACTTTAGATTCACTAATCCTAATAATAATACATGTAAATAACTGGTGTAAAATACAGTCTATTATCTTTTCATGATCATCAGATATGACCCATCAGAGGCTCCGTAGTTACCATGGAAACACCGTCATCTTCTACAACATTGAATCACCTCTAAAACCCAAAGCGTTGGATCAATAACAGTGGATTGACACACTGGGTTTATGTTCTTAATATAATAATAATATATTTTACTGAAAAAGTCACTTTTTCTTCAGTTTCCTCTGTTCTAATATAATAACCTTTGAGTTTTTTTTTCATGAACATCTACATGACAAGTGGATGTAATACAGGAAAAGTCATTATTTACACTGAAAAACCCAAACTAAAGAGGATTATATTACAATAAACGGTGATAAATCACTGAACAAAGGTTAAATATAGAGAAAAAAAAAATCATTTGAGAACTGACACAAAAGTAGCACTGGGTCTTTATGGGTTAATGTGAATCCGGTTAAAGACAAATAGCGACTGAACGAATCCACTAATGAAGTGTTTAAGGTGCTGCAGCCTTTAGATTCCATCCTCCTTTCCTCTGCATGCTCACAAATGGCAGGTCTGTTTCTGGCAGAAGCCATCGGGGTAATACCATGACAGAGAGACTGTAAATTGTTCTGCTTGTTATCCTCCGGCAACTGAAATCCTGCCACGCAGTCAGAGCTCAGAATGGTGACTGGGAGCTCCTTAGGCTGTGAGAAACATTGTTAGGAGACTGTTCTTGTCCACGCACACACACCTCAAGGCCCTGCTGCAGCTGGGACCTGCTATGACTTTCCTCAGGCTGGGGGTGAAAATAATACACCAATGTCCATCATCGAGGAAAGGAAGTGTAGGCACAGTTTTAGATTCATTAGATGCAGTAATTAAATATAATACATGCATTACAGAGGACTTACACTGTAAAATGAACTGTGTTCTGGAATATATTATGGTGAATTTCATTTTTTTTTATGTTTGATTTGTTCTCATTACTTTCATTTGCTGCTATAATGTGCTGTTTGCATTCTCGTGTTGTCAATTATGCACCTATTTCTGTACTTCCTGTGAGACTAACAGCCTAGTAAGAACAAAATGTTTCTGCACCGTATGGACACATAATCACGTCAGACCAAGTGGCAAGAACCTCAGCTGTTAAATGAGGACATTGTGGAGGGTCTTAAAGCTGGAATAGCACTGACTCCTACTGACTTACATTGGTTATATCTATGTATTATTTAAGCATGGGGTCCCTCTGCACTGGGGGGGCGGCTTTGACTTTTTCCTTCCCTGGGGTCTGCTCCTCCCTGGTGAGTGGGGGTCCCTGCTGCTGTGATGCGGTGGCAGTTTTGGCCCTTTCTCACTGGTCAGGATGTGGCTCTGTGTTGGGTTGGAGGGGTCGGTGGCTGCCCCCTGGTGTGGACAGCCCCCTGTGACAGAACCTTCACTTTTATTTCCTGGTCCTCTCATGCTCAGTCAGACCTTTTAAGTGTTTGTTTGTTTGTTTGCTTGTGTGTGTGTGTGTTTTCTGTATGAAAAGTGCTAGATTGATTGATGTATAATACATGTTATGGCAATATTTTTTTACCAAGTCGTGTACTGGTCTCATCTCTTTTCTTTGGACCCTTCAATATGATCTGTTCCACCTCTAAATTTTACTTCTGTTAAACAGATCTCAGGTCAGATATAAGCTTTACCATCTGCTGTGACAGTTTGAGACATTTCAAGTTCATATTATTCTGATTTTTAAAGACACTTTGTAGATGTAAACATTATCTAATATGATATAAATAATTATTATATGTCTGGTCTGGCCCACTTGAGATCATGTTAGGAGGAATATGACCCCTGAACCAATATGAGTTTGACACCCCTGTTGTAGAAGATGACAGTGTTTCCATGGTAACTACAGAGCCTCTGAACGTCTAAATGGGTTGTATGTAATGATCATGAAAAGATGACAAAATGCATTTAGGTCAGTTATTTACATTTATTGATAGAATCAGTGGATTAATTGGTATTAATCGTTTTACATCAGTAGATGACTTTGGACGGCGATGGATATAAGATGGTATAAAGTGTAAATATGTTGCACTAACAGTACTGTAAAATCACTTTTTTAATACAATGTTTGGTGAACTGTACCCTCCCCCCTTTTGTCCAAATATGGTCACTTGTGATTCATATGTCAACTAGGCCACAGGCTTGAAACTGATAAGTGATGTGACGGTTCTTCTCCCCTTATTTACATACAGTTTATGCTTCAGCGCCACTGACATGTTGGTGTGGAGTGTCTCCATAGGTGTAAATCAACTGTATATCCATGTAGATCACCCGTTGATATCTGGGATATGCTCCAGCACGCCCTCGACCCTCTGGAGGATGAGGCAGTTCAGAAAATGAATGAATACATATCAACATTCTAGAGCTGTAGTCCTACAGGGTAGAGTAGTTTTGGACTCCCTTCAATAGGTCGGGGTGAATACTGAAGAAGCGGACTTTGTGTTAAAGGTCCAGTGTGCAGAATTTAATGGGATCAAACGGCAGAAGCTTAAGCTTACATATTTACAGCCAAGTCCACAAGTATTTGGACAGTAACACACATTTTGTAATTGTGCCTCTATGCACTACTATACTGTATAGAAGGGGGGAAACGGCATTTAACCCATAAAGACACAAACAGCCACTGGTGACACAAAACCATCTACTGATCCAAACTGTTTAGTACCTGTTGATCAACTGATGCTATCAATACATGTAAAGAATTGGTGTAAAATACAGTTTGTTGTATTTTCATGGTCATCAGATATGACCCATTTGGACGTTTAGAGGCTCCAGTTACCGTGGAAACACCGTCATCTTCTACAACATTGATTCAATAGTAAAACCCATGGAGTTGGATCAATGATAGCAGATGGAGACACTTGGTTTATGATCAATTGATGATGTTTTTGCTGAAAAATTCACTTTTTTTCTGTTTCTGATACTATAACCCTCAACTATAACCAGAACATGCGCACAATTAATAGAATACACATATATAGGAAAATCCCTGATTTTCACTGAAAAAAAATGCAAAATATAGAGAATAATAATAAAGTAAATGGTAGGCCTAATAAATCACTTGGTCGAATCAGTATTCTTGTCAAACCCCTTCAATCAAAGTCTTCATCTTTTCATTTCAATTCTACAGTGGAACAATTATGGACCTAACGATATATATTCCATTAGTGTAATTTCATGTTCATATAAGTAAGTTGTTTCTTATTTTTTGCCTGTTTCTATCTATAGAAGGAGTGATTTTACCACGTCATACATGTCCCCTCAGTATCTCTGAACAGACTTCCTTGTCTTGGTTTTTGTGTTTTATGGTGGGTGGCAACCAGCATAAATGTACATTATCACCACCTACTATGTTGGAGTGTGGACCGTGCAGACCAGAGTTAATGTCCCCTGAACTAAAGAAAATCACAACAGACAAAACAACCAGTGGCTCAACATAGAACCTTTTGTATTTTGAGGTATTTTGTGCATTTTTTAGGTGCCAGTATGAGCAACTTCACCACCAGAACTGACTCTATTTCACAACCTGAACTTTTCGACCAAACCCTGGATCATTCTCTAATCCTCTAATGTTAAATACAACCGGAACCAAACCATTAAATAGTTTAGTATAATATAATTTCTATGAGACACAGGCAGAGAAGCTTGATGAGCAGTTAAAACAGAATAAAATTGATGGGCACAGTGAAAAAAAAAAAAAAAAAAAAATTGAAGCCAGACATCTGGATCCCGCCCTGGTATCTGGCTACAGTATAGGTCATAAATCCCACCCCCTCTGTTTTTGGCAAAGAGACTTGGGCCAAAATAAAACCCCAAAGTGCACATCTAACACATATTTCCTAAAGGTGATTTCTGTCTTCTTAGATATATTTCATCTGCCTAATGTGTTCATGTCATCACAACTCCAGGAAGTTGGCTTCGTTTTTTACACAATGGGGAGGAAGCGGCACAAGACGGTCCATTTTTATAAACAGTGGAATCAGACCAGTGTTGTGAAAGTTACTTTCAAACTGTAATACATTATAGATTACTTGTAAGTAAGTACCTCATAATATTGCTGTCTCAGAATTGTAATGTGTTACATGATTTCTGTATTACTTTTTGAGTTATATACAGACTCACGTCATAAATGGCTCGTGCACAGTAGAACCCCCCCCCCCCCAACCCACAAGTAAAATAATTTGGATGTACTCGTTACATCATCATAGTTGAAAACATTATTTCAAAGTCCAATCGCAGAATATTCAAAACTTTGTATAATTGTGCAGGGATGTGTCAAATATTGCAACAACAGAAATGATGTAAATAAAAAAAAGACTTATTATTATTTTCTTCCTGATAAAAAAGATAATAGTAGATAGCTGAGGTTGATTCAGTAAGTTAGATCTCAAATGATTAACAATACAGCTAGTGTAGGCTAGCTTCAGTAGCTAATGTTAGCTAGCTGGTATAGCGTTAAATATAGCCTGTATAATGTCAGTGTCTATGTAACTTTAAAGCAAAATGACCAAAATGACTAACCATATGGTACTTATTCTTACAAAACTAATTAAATGGTAATGTTACTCAGGTACAGTAATGTTAACTTCATTGCTAACACCCTGTTCACTAGCTATTCTCCTTCAGCTTGACCTCATAGATCATATTAACTATAACTAAACTTAACTTAACTAAATAACTGTCTTTGAGTTCTAGAGTTAAGACGTCTTTTAACCAACTTTGGGACGTTACAAAAGTAGGATGTCATTGTGAAAAAGGTGACTTTTTTGATTAATAATAATAATAATAATAATAATAATAGTAAAATAATTAATTAATATAAAAAATGATAATGCACTACTGCATTAATCTGTTACTGTAATGCATTACTTTTGTAACGCATTACTCCCAACACTGTACGAGACTGACACAAGTTGTGAGATGAAATGAGGACTATATTGTTTCTGAAAGATTAAAACTATACCGTATTTTTCAACATGCCATTCTATATATGCTGTATTGGACAAACAGAATTCACTCATTCTGATGATGATAAAACAGAAAGCTTATGTTGTATATATGCAATATGTCATCCCTGCAGTAAGAGCAACTTTTCAAACCCAAATCCAGGACACAGGACACACACAAAAAAGCAAAGAATAAGTGAATCAAGTGTCTCTGGAGGCACACACTTCTACGTCTGGGCCCTATTAGTTGCTTCGTCTCCTGCCAGATAACAGACATGAAAATCTCTTTGAGTCTGCCCAGCCTCCAGCCTTTATATGATGGACTCCATTTTTCTTCTTGGCCACAACTACACCCCCCCACACACACCCCCTCCCTACACACACACACGTACACACACTCCTCCAGACCCTACCTTTAACACAGCACCACAAACATTATTCACAAGGCTACTTTTAAAACAAAAAGCTACAGATACTGGAAAAAAACGGCCGGTTTCCTCTCTATACTGAACCGCCAACACAAACCTCGGTGTGTTACAGAGGTGAGCGGTGTGTGTGTGTGTGTGTGTGTGTGTGTGTGTGTGTGTGGGGGGGGGTGATCTGGCCTAAAAAAGCAGCAAAGAAAGATAGTACAAAAGATGGATGAATCCAGGGTGACATACATCCTGACACCTTCACAAAGGAAAACATTGACCACCCTGCTCACAAAAGCCAGAGGGACAGAATAATGTTTTTTCCCCCCTCCCCCATCCATTTTTTTTTTTTTTTTTACCACATACACTGCCAATACGGTTCAATTTTTGACACCACAAAAGCGTGGCGACAATGATTCTTGCTTTGACGTGGCACAGGCAGGCATACATAAACGTAGCTCATTGAGTGCTGATAAAATACAGTGGGACACCCAACAAACCAAAGCGAAAGCCTTTGACCTTGTGTGGCTCGGAGAGTGTGATAGCTCCCTGGATATAAGAAAATCAATATTCTGCATTTAGCTGTGCAAGACCCTCTGTTAAATGGAGCAACATAGAACTGATGCTGTTTGTTTTGCATTGGCTTGAGAAACACCTTCAGTAAACTGGATCTTTTGTTAGAAACTTGAACAAAATCTTATAAAAAAGAAAATCATAGAAAGAAATATTATACATGGGACTACCAGAACAATTATTTCCAACCATTCTCTCTTTTGAATTGCACAAAATCCATGTTCAGATTCCCCTCTATTCAAGGTCAAATATTTAATTAGCTAAACAGTTCTTTTTCTTTCTTTTGTGGAACAAATTGCGTCAAAAGCTTTGTTTACATTACAACCGAGTGACAACATGAAACAATGGTGATAAACATATTAATAGGTAAATCATGAAACACAGTATTTATTTTTGCAAGAGCGGCCTTTCTGATGTTTCTTCTGGGATGTGTAAAAGGTTAATTAAAACAATGACACTTCACGGCAAACACTTCATTAACAGGAAATGTTCTTTTGAGGCTCAAACAGAGCAGAAAATGAGCATCAATGACTCCTAATGGGTCGGGCAACATAATCCAGCTGTTCTGAAACAAAGAGTTCTTTTTAAAAAACTCATTTTACCTCATATTTACCTCATACAGTGGCTGCACCAGAACAAACATGCTGACCTTAGATGCCGAGCTTGTGCTAACTTGTGTTTTTTGGTTGTTTTTGGTAGCACTTTAGATTACAGTGTAAAACTTAACACATAAAGAGCCACAGTTCCCAAATGAATTTTTCTGTCCATTTAACATTTCTTAAGTGATTTATCATAATGTATTGTAATATTATCCTGTGTGTTTTGTGAATTTTCCAGTTAAAATCAATTATTCGTACTCGTCTTCTTCTGCATATTCATGTCTGGGTCATGGAGGCGGCAGCTTCAGCACAGACACCCAGACAACCAGAGAAATATAACCCCCCCAGTGTGTCCTGGTTTGGCCCCAAGGTCTCCTCCGGGACGGACATGTCCAAAACATCCTCACTAGATGCCGGAACCATCTAAACTGGCTCCTCTTGATATGAAGGAGCAGCGGCTCTACTCCGAGTCCCTCCCAGATGTCAGAACTCCTCCCCCTATCTCTAAGGCAGAGCCCGCCCACCCTGCAAAGGAAACTCATTTCGGCTGCTTGTACCTGTGACCTCATTCTGTCGGTCATGACCCAGAGCTCATGACCAGACATGAGGATTGGAATGTGAACATCAAATATTGTTACCTCCGCCAAGGACGTTATGTTTTTGCCTGGGTTGGTTTGTTTGTCCGTCTGACTTTGTGCAACATAACTCAGAAAGTTATGGACGGATTTTGATGAAATTTTCAGGATTTGTTGCCAATGGCACAAGGAAGAAGTGATTAACTTTTGGGGGTG
>JAPSES010000058.1:16359516-16370470 GCA_029822895.1 Maxillicosta whitleyi
TATTTGTGTGTGTGTGTGTGTGTGTGTGTGTGTGTGTGTGTGTAATGAGAACATTTAAAATGAGATGGATTAATTGATCTGATCTGAGCTGAGGTGAAACATTTTGTTACATATTTAAAGGTGTCGTTTGAGGTGTAACACGTGCTCATGAGTTACAGACTGTGTATCAAGATGTAATAGAACTGCCTAAAATTGTATTTGATATTCTAAAATAGGGGATTGACAGCTGTAATGACCGACATACAGATGTTACATTTGTACATGACCAGGAACCAATCAGACTGAGCAGAGTTTGTCTTTAGATTGTATCACAGTGAACGCAGATCCTGTGACCACTGAAATACGGCTTCATTTTTATACAGATGGAAGAAATGATACATACACAGAGTCTGGTTTGTTGGTATTAACTGCTTTTAGGGCATGTTTAAGTCCATATGTGATAAATCCCTGATGTTTTGTTGTAATTTTACCCACAAATGATGCACACAGAATCCTGTATAGGTTCAATATGAACTATTTACATATGATGATATGAAGTCTATTATGTGTCTGTTTTGTGCTGTGAACAGCATGTGATTTTAGGCTGATAACTGTCAAAGGTGCCTTTGTCCAGGAAAAGATCTTATTATTTCTACGGTGAGACCTCAGGTTACTTTGCTGGAAAATTCTCTCTCAGTTTCTTCCATACTTCACCAACCAGACTAAAATATGCAGGAGAAATACAAGAAAAAATAAACCATCTTAATACATGTATCCATATATTTTTATTATCCATATATTCATACATTTTGTCATTAGTATGTCACTTTAGCACAACTTCATTCATAACAAAAGCTTATATTAGTTACTTTGACAATATTTGTTATTACCTGTTGTTACTGAGTGTTATTATATTATGTACTATTAAAGAAAAAAAAATGTTTGTGGTTGTTTTATTTTTATTTAAAGTCCATTTTTACTATTTACAACCAAAACAATCATAAAGCAAAGATATGCACTCACTGGTAAAGTGCAACAAAGTGATGTCTAATGTTTTTGAGTAGATTTAAGGTCTGAAATATTTTAGATTCAGATGCATAGATATTTCTCAAAAAAATTATGCAACTCATTTGATTTAGCAAGTCACTATTTTTTGTAAAAATGAATGAATGTATTCATTTTAAAAAATGTACATAAAAAAACAACTTTTTATTCAATTTAGTAATCTAAGAGTCAGTATTAGACTGTAATACAAAATATATAAAATTAGTATTAGTACATTATATTTGTTGTTTTTATCACTGAAAATGACTAAATAATTGAGTAATAAAAGACAGAATATGTTTAATTCAATGAATATTTTTTCAACTGCCTATAATCCATTTTATTTGTGTTTTTTTTTATTATTATTATCCAAGTATTCTTTCACCACAGTCTCAGTTTTTCCAATGACCAGTTGAACAGTGAGTTTTTTTTCACACTTTCACAGTCATCACTAATCTCTATAAATCACCCTGAGATTAACATTGAGACACACAAAAATACTTCCATCTACAAGCAAACCATTTGACCTGTTTTGCTTAAGACGGATTAGATTTTTGTGTAATCACGTCCCTTAAAAACACAATGTAAGACTGAGACAAACTGCAGCTTAAAACATCTGAGACTGACCTGATTTAACTGGTAATGCATTCATAGAACTGGAGTAAAATTCAACATGTACTACATTATGAGCGCAACGTAGCCGAGGTTTATCTGTGTCAGCGTATTTTGTCCTTTGTTGTTCCACGTTTTTAACAAAGAGCTTGTTGTTAGTTAATTAAAAGTCATAAAGGTTTCAAGTAAAAAATAAATATACATTGCCATAGGTTTATCATGTTAGCTAGTGTTAACTAACATGTTATCAGCAGGAATATTCTGCATATTCAGATGTGTGTGCCTGCATACTGTATAAGTCCTGCAACTGTAACCCAAACTTTCATATCTAAAATACAAAAATATATATAAATACAACACTTTTTAGAATTCTACACTGCTCCTGCAAAGATCCAGCTACTGTAAGTGTAACCATATAGACCTTATGATTCATTTTGTGTTTTCAACAAATGCATCCAAAGAATCGAATGTATTACAAACCTACATTAGAGAAATAAATAATTTGCATTGTTTAACCCTCACATACTAGTTGGGTCAAATTTGTCCCGTTTTGCCATTCAACAATAGTAAAAAAAAAAAATACTAAACATCATTCTTTTATCCTGAAATTTGATGATTTTTCCAAATTTTTTCCAAAATACACAAAAGTAAAAATGTTATACTTTTGTACAGGTGCTACAGATTTTTGGACACTGAGGATGGTTCAGGTCAGTTTTATATATAAATCATAATGTTTTTATGTGTTATGTAAAACAGGACATGATACTGTGTGATATAGATGTTTTTCTCCAAAAACGAGTTTGTAAAACTTAAAAAAAAAAAAGCTCTTTCTGCTCTGAAACATTATATTTATATATTACATATATTTATTAATGTAGTATGGTGTATTTAGAGAATCTAAATAAATCTGTAGTTCATTTGGTTATCAGGGGTGTCAAACTCATTTTAGTTCAGGGGCCACATTCAGTTATATTTGATGGGCAGAGGGCCGAACCAGTAAAATAATGACAGAATAATATATAAATAATGTCAACTCTAAACTTTTCTTTATGTTTTACACTGAAAAATGTAAAATGACCTGATGAAAATGAAAAAAAATTTCAAACAATGTGAATAATATCAACACTATTATGTTTTAGTTTATCATTTCCACACATATATTATAACTTACAGATCAGATTGGATTGACAGATACACAAAATATTTAGTAACAAATGGAATATTATTAAAGTTGCACATACTTCTTTTAAGAGATTTCAGGTAATTCAGATTTTTTTTTTGCAAAATTCTACTTTGTTTTAGTCTAAATACATGAAAACATTTTCATTTACAAAGACAAAAATTTGGATTTATGACTATTTATAGGTTATTATAACACTAAATTGGTCTCAATGTGGAACCTGAACTAAAATTATTGTTAATAAATTTTTGCATTTCACAAATTCATCCCAGGGGCCGGATCGGACCCTTTGGCGGGCCAGATTTGGCCCCCGGGCCGCATGTTTGACACCTGTGTTTTAAGCAAATTGAGTTATATTTGACAGTTTTATAGTGGTTTGAAATTTTGCCCTTTATAAATAAATGGAGATAAACAAGAGTTGGACTTTGACCTACTGTGGAATGTGGGTAAGAATGGACTCAGATCTTATTTCTAAATCTAATACATTTGCGTCTTCATCAGATATCCACACATGCAGGATACTTACTCAAGTACAGGATTAATGATATAATGGACGTCTTTTTCAGTGTAATGCTGTTTTTGGTTATCTTCTTCCATCTAATCTTGTGATTTACTTTATCTTTTTTTATCTCCATTGATTGTTTTTTCCATTTTCTTGTCTGTGGTGATGCTGGTTTAAGCCAGTTTCTCATTCTGCTTAAGTGCTGCTTCCTGTAAAATTTGGTTGTAACAGATGTGGAACAAGGCGCTCAGGTCCTAAGAGAGGTGTGCTTTGGAATATGATATCCATTATTTTACATATTTCAGTCCAGTTTAGTTTCCAAAGTGGGCAGTAAAAAGAAAAAAAAAAAAAAAATCTGAGTATGGTTGGCTTCTGTCTCTCCACATCCTGGCCAACAATTTCATCTTATGTTCTGAGAATATTTATAATATTGGGAGAGCAGAGTTTTAAAGAATGGAGAAACTTCTTCCATTCTTCTGGTGATATAGTTAAACACATTTTTCTCACACTTTCAATTTGTTTAATTGTTATTGTGCAGGATATTATTATCTTATTTAATCTTATTTGTCATTGGTTTCGTTTATATGTAATTATAAAAGTTTGCCTTTGGTAGACTGTTAAATTTATATATGTGTGTATGTGTGTGTGTGTTCCCTCTTTGTTTAATCTTCATTTATTTCCATTTTAATAGGTATATATATCTACCTCATGTACAGTAGTGATGTATAAACTGTATAATTGTCCATGAAAATAATATAATTTACTGTGTATATTCATTGTGTTTAGTATTATTCACGGTTGAATTTTAACATTTTAGATTTATTTACTGATACATACATTTTCTTTTAACATATTGTAACGCAGGATTGTCACTTAAGTTTTGCCGTGCTCTATAAAACGACAAATAAAGGTAATTCTTATTCTAATTCAAAGCCATTTTGCTGCTGAATACTTGCACAGATAAATTATAACCAGTTTAATTAAAGCATGAAGATAATAGTTAATTCAGTTTGGGAGGACTAGTCCCCTCTGTACTTTGGGTAATTTCAATGTCTTTAGGTTTTCTTTGTCCTCTGATAAATATATTAATGACTTTACCCCACCTCACTGGTCGAGGGAGTTTTTTTTTTTTAGACATAAATTGACAAGTTTCCAAATATAATAGTTTTAATGTTTTAGTTTCCCCCACTAATGTTAATGGAATCAAGATCCATTTGTTTAATTTAGTTCCTCAAAACTCCAAAGTTATACCCTAAAATGTATTTAATTCTTGACAAATGGCTTCTGCTAAATATTTATTTTCTTTCCATTTTAATGTATATTTAGTTTTAATTTAATACGATGCTGTTTTGGTTGTGATTGAGTCACATTTATCTGGACTCTAATACTGCGCTGATTTGTTTTATTTCATGCATAACTCCTTTAAATGCAGAGAATTAAAAACAAAAAGCCTGTAAATAAAATAAAATAAACCTCTCCTATACTTTGTGGGAAGTGTGGTAGCACATACAGTATATCATCACCAAGTCAATGCTATGTATTTATTCAAAGCAGTTTTCTGTTGCTTCCAGTGCATTGGACACACTCAGAATGTTGTTATTCACTCTCATTATCAATTATTAATTTGAACAAGACACACATATTGCCTTTTCTCTTCAGTTATTACATATCATAGGTTTGTTCTGCTCGTGGCCTTTGGTCCACACCAGTTGAATGCTGCTTTATTACTCCATCTTAAATATTTTACTAACCATTACACCCGCTTTCAGATTAAAACTGCTACGAGGACATGATTCAATTAACAATGCATGGCTCTCAGAAGGGCCAGCCATGCATAGAAGATCCTGAGGGAGACAGTGGTGATTTTATAATGTTTTTATTTAACAGTATAACACCACAAATAGTCAGTAAGGACCTGCGGTGCTCTGAACAGATTACTGTATCTGGAGGATTTAACATAAACAATACCAACCCACATGCAGTGTACATTTGCTGCGGTTTGTCCCCTAAGACACCGACTAAACTGAAACACACACACTTGCACTGTGTTGTTTGTGTCCCCATTTAACCTCAAAGTGTAGAATACTCTGATTACTGTTGCACAGTGTTCATTTTATCCACCTGCTGAATAACATGGTACTGTTAATTACTTACACTATTTACACAGAACCATAACTGGTACCATTATATGTCACTCAAACCCATTGGTTTTGTCCATATTTTATACTGTATATTTAGCAGAATTTTATAGTCCACTATAAGTCTATCTTACTTTATTTATTTTATTACCACACACTCCGAAGAGGACACAAGGGGTTTGTTTGTTTTTGGTTTGGTTTGTTTGTTTGTTAACGTTCTAGCAGCAAAACTATTGGTTGAATTCATACCAAATTGAGTTTACAGATCGCCAGTGACCCAGAATAGATGTGATCACATTTTTGGAAAAGTTTAATTTTTTTTTTATTAATTTTAATTTTTTTTTTCCTACTTCACATTTACTTATAATGAGTGAAATTAATGTATGTGCTGATATTGTAGCTTATTTTGGCTTCAATCCAGCTGATGTCATCACGTCAATGCATGTGGCAACATCAGTGTATTAACTGCCCCTATGTACGTGCCGAGTTTGAAGTAAATTGAAACAAAATTGGTGTTTTTATAGACATTTGAGATTTCCTTTCATTATGAGTAAATGGGAGGAAGAACATATTTCAAAAATAATTTAGAATTATACTTTTATCTACTTTTCCCAAAAATACAATGACATCTATTCAGGGTCACTGGCAATCTCTAAACTCTATTTGGTATGAATTCAACCAATAATTTTGTTGTTACAGTGTTAACGACCAAATTGAACCACAAAACAATACCCCTTACCTCCCTTTTGGGGGGTGGGGTAATCAAGTGAAATAAGTTGGAAACTTAATATGGAATAATAATGTTACCCAGAATGTATTCTTTAAAGCTTTACATGGTTTAATAAAATAAATGCTTTAGTCTCCTGGATTTGAGGGACTTTTTTGGCAACCCTGTTTTTTTTTTTTTCTCCTAAATGGCTGGACATTATTTATAAATGCTTAGTCATTTATTTACTGACCATTAACGTCTATAAATGGTTCCTTATAATGTTATAGCAAAAAAGTCAAGATGCAGCCATATTTCTGAATTATCTGTACTGGGAATTACATCATGTCTAATTTTTCTCCAATGGGATTAGTAGCAGGTAAGACGGAGATCTCAATGCACCTAATGAATTACATGAAATGAGATTTGGCTGCAATCATAGCAACCATTCAAGATGGATGGGGGCTGCCAAGACTGGATGGTGATGTGATTCTCTTTGGTAACAATTGGATTCTCAGTCATTTGATACTTCCAGTACAAACAGGGGCGGATTATGAAACCACTGGTAGAAAGATACCGAATATCCATGCGTTTCCACGGGGATAAAAACACCAAGAGGTAACCGAGGTCTCGCGCTTTTTTTGCCTGAACAAGAGGCAAAGACGACGTCTACAGCTGTGCAAATGTTTTGGCCTGTGGCAATGCCGCGCAGCAAAAAGGGAACAATGGGAATATGCTTATGAGTGAACGCTTAGCGGTAATAAATAAAGACAACAAATGTGAACAAGAAACATCTCTTTGTCATTTCATTGATGAACATAAGAGCCCATTAGTCAGCGGCCGATAGAGAGCACTTGTCCGGGGACAGTGATGTATTCAGATAATACACAGCATCTCATTCAACCTCTAATTTGCAGCGATGTGGTTAGATTTATCATCTGGCAGATGTTGGGGGGTTCTGTTTTTTTCCTCCACCCAGATACACAGGTGCAGGTGTCGAGGGATGCAGTTTACAACTGTGACAATGATGGGAAACAGCTGGTCCAGGAGTCATTCTCTACGACCTCCACACATTTGAATTGCAACCTCTGAATAAATCTGTCAGATGTGGTTAGGTGCAGACTGCTGGGGCAATTTTCCAATGCGGGGGCCCACCTCCCCTCTCCGTCTATCTGCTAAATATGCCATGTTGATACCGGATCCCCCAGGGAACTTGGCCTGACACCATGGCAGGAGACGCTCATGGCAAACGCACAATGACTCTGACTCTAAGCCTCGTATATTAATCCCTGGCAGGCAGTGAAACTACCGCCAGGTCCCCGTAAGGCCCTGCAGGTAAACCACCAGTCCAAACCACTTTAATTCACCCTCTTTGTGTTATAGACAAACGATTAAATACATTATAGGGAGCTCAGATTATTTCCCCTATCCTGCGTATGCACCAAAAGAAACATATTCCTACAGGTTTCTATAAGTTCAATTTAAGTCTGTTTTTTAAGACGCTTAGAACAGAATTTAAAGCCCATTTCAAAGTCATACTGGTAAAAATATGTGAGTCCTACAATTTGGGAAAATGTATTTATTTAGTCCAGTGCTTTGATGCCCATTGTTACAAGTCATTTCTCAACAGTGGGTGCAAAGTTAGTGGTAAATGGTTCCAAATTTCAACATAAATGTTGGGTTGAGTCATGTTACTGTCTTTGCAGCTTGGACTTTAACAGACACATTAAAGGGCTATATTTATCTAAACCCACTTTTATTAGTGTTTGGTTCATTTATTTGTGTATTTGGACCCTAATAGTTCATACAGTTTGATTTTGAACCCTCCAGGTGCTGCAAAACTATTTTTTTCTATTAATTTTGGCAAAAATCGACTGGATTTCAACCTGTTTTAATTCCTGCTTAATTTGTGATGTTTTATAACTAGTTACATCACAACATTTACACACATAAGGTCAAAATTTCCAATGAACATTTCTCAGAGTACGACATAGTTGTTTATCAACAGTGCTTGTAGTAAAAACTAAAAAATATATCCAAACTTAGAAATCTCTGCACAGCCTTAAAATAAATAAAATAAATGAACTTAATGAGTTCTAAAGGATGAAGTCACTATTTAATGTGACCCCTGACCCCATGAAAATAAGCAGCAGCAGATATAAACATCTAACCTATGAATTAATCATCAGAAAATTAATGCAATTGATCTTATAATGTCTAAACATAAGGGTTAAAGACATGTTAAATGCAATGCGAGGTCACACTAAACAATACATTTTGTTCATAGAAGGTGTTTTTTCACTGGAACTTATTAAATTGGATCTAAATACAGACTGAGAAATACACATGTGGTCATTTGAACTTCACTAGACCTCCAAACTTAATTATAGTCCAGGATTTATGCACCATTTTGAATAATGTAAAATAAATGATTACATAAAATATCACACCTTTCTAGACTGTACTTTGTAGAAGCATTTAATCTATGTGAATTGCTCTAAATTATACATTTGGAAGCTACAATTTGACTCCATTCTTCTTTAGAAAATGACTGCAGTTATTTGGGCTGCGTTTTTACAAGTAAAGCCACAGCTTCTGTATTGGATTAATCTTAAACCGTAGTTGACACTATAGACTTTGACTATTTGACATGACTTTGTGGAAATTAGTTTGAACTTTAATATTAAATAGTATTCAGACAGCCAGGAAAAGTAGGTCTAATTCAAGTAATTATTAACATTCAAAACAAAACCTGATATTTTCCAAACCCATAACCATTGTACTTTTATCCCATAATCCTAATGTGTTTTCCACTAGCGTCTGTCTGATCCACTGTCCACTATATGTGTTTTGGAAAATGATAAAACAGATGTGGATCCACCAAATATTGACTATATCAGTGGTTTAATTGGTTTTTATGAGGGGAAGAAGCCCCCCCCCTGAAGCCCACGGTCAATGGTCATTTATTTCACAGGCAACAAGTTATGTATTTGCAAATTACAAAGTTGCATGAAGATACAGTCAAGTACAGCAGATGCATTAAACAGTAATCAATGACTCAATTTATTTAGATCCAGGTTAAAGACCCACCTGTTCTCATCCGCATTTGAACAGAGTTTACATTCAGAAGTTTAGATCTGCACTGTAGTCACATGAGTGAGAGATTTAATGTTTGGAGATTCAGTTTCCATTTAAAACATGTTAAAGCTGCCAGTTTGCACCTCATTTAACTGTCTGTTGGGTCAGAACTGTCATAGGTGAATAACCATATAATCTATGCATGCCGCCTTTTTACCATCATTCATTCTGATTTACCTGGCTTAATTTTAACAGGGGTGGAGGAAGCACTGAAGTTTAGTACTTAAGTAAAAGTACCAATACCCTACAAGTACTACATCAAGAATCTTACATAAGTAAAAGTACTAAGTACTTCCTTTAAAATGTACTTTAAGGTATAAAAGTACTCACACAATGTCAGTCTGTGGACTGTGTCATTATGATACAGAATGTAGACATACTTCTTTATGCCTCTGCCAATGTCACTGCTCAGTGTCACAACTAGATTATGTGGATTGAACAGATTGGTGTCAATTTTGTGTAAGTGATTTAGACAAAAAAAAAATTCATATAATGTAACAAGTAACAGCATCAATTTTCGAAAAGTAAGGAGTAGAAAATACAGAAAACTGCCACAAAATGTAGTAAAGTAAAAGTAAAAATATGCATTATTATTTTTACTTAAAGTACAAATACAAAAACACCTACTTAAGTACAGTAATGAAGTAAAAATACTTGTTACATTCCACCACTGAATTTTAAGATCCTTCCAGACATGTTATAAAACATACAAATATGTCACTTTGAGTAATATATAATATATTTGATATTGTAAACACACCTGAATATCACCTGACTATAAGCCGCAGGTGTCTGTGTTGTGACATGGGATATTTACACAGAAAGTTGATAAACAGAAAGATTAATCACATATTTATTTACACCCTTTCACTGTTTGTTTCCAAACAGTAAAAACAGTAAAACATCTGGTTAAAAAAACACAAAACTCATTGATCTCTATCTCCATCTTCCTCCTGCCACTGAAACCATTGAATTCCTCTTCTTCGGTGTAAATACATGTGCATTTATTTGTGTGTTTTCCATGATGAGGGTGAACGAATGAGTTAAGTTTAAAACTAGTGTCTTAAACTCAATAAGATTTTTCCGTCTCTTCCAGCTTTATGTGACAAGTGCAAATCAAGCGACACTCCACTGGCTCATCTCTTTTTGGGGCTGTCCCCTTTAGCCCTTTCTGGGGTGACATTTTTCATCTGTATGGTGTCATTTATAATATACAACTGCAACCAGACGGTATATTTGCAATAATATACTGCTCTATCCATTTAATAATTCTCCCAATGACACTACAAAACGCTATTATGTTTGGTATGGTTAGAGCAAAAAGACTGATCCTTAGGGAATGGAAAAGTTTTAAACAATGGCTGTATGATATGATGTGTTGTTTGTATCTTGAAGAATTGCACTACACACTGTCAGAACACTGTGCCAAGTTTCATAAGGTTTGGGGCTTTTTCATTGAATACATTAACAGTGATACCTAGAAAAGCACTCAGAGAGCGCAAACCTCCGCCAAGCAGCACAGTTCCCCCATATAATGTGACTGACACCCCACAATATTACTCCCACATTTGTTTTTTTTCTATTTTATTAGATTCTTGACACTGGAAACATACCCAAAGAAATGTGAATTACATGCTGCTAACAAAGAAATTAAC
>JAPSES010000058.1:16385544-16397677 GCA_029822895.1 Maxillicosta whitleyi
AACTGTAGCACGCTAATGGTCAAAAGTTAACTTTTAATTATTATTTTTTTACCAATGGACCTTTACATTCTCATAGGGTATAAATGTGTTAGTTCGATGTGTCATGATTAGATGCCAAATGCAACTTTTCCTGTATTAAAATCATGCTGATAATGGTTGATTTTCAGTATCTAATAAATCCAAAATACAACAAAGAAAGAATCACTAAGAGACGAGTCTCAAGAACAAAGGTGGGTTCATTTAATGCAAATAATAGTATGCATTAATGATTTTTATAGTGTCTTCAATCTAATTAATCTAATGATAAGTCATTTGTGCAGTAGAGCTGTCTCATCTTTTATTCCGTCTTTTTCCAGGTCAGCATTACACCTACTGGATATCTCATTTAGCATGAAATCAATCTCTTTGTGCATTCACCTCATTTTGATATGATAATGTAACAGTTTTCATACGGGGCCTTTCTCCCAGCGCTGATAAGAAGCATCAGTGATCCAGCGGCGTCCTATAGTAGTTAAGCAGCCCACAGCGGGAGATTACAGCTGTCTGTTTCTCATATCTACTGGCAACATCTTCCTCCTGTTTACATTTTTTTTCTCCAAATCAGCTTAGGAAAAGCCGTTCACTGAGGATACAGAGGGCTATAACGCTGTGGACCGAAGCACTCCCGCAGACGGAGCTTCTAGGTGAAGACTAATGTCAAGCTCCAAGCAGTGAAGTGAAATACTTAAATACAGACACTGGGAAATGGAGGTAGATTCAATCATTGCGCCTGAAGGGCATATGACACATCATACTGTATGGAACGCAGTCATCTACTGTACGTTTCTATCCTGTTCAACTGTGCTTGAACTCAGGTAGGTTCAATATAAATGAATAATACATAATTAACCAGGTTATACTTTCATTTACACTGTGTTTAATTAAATATAATCAGCCTGGTAAGTATTTAAAGAGTAGCACAAATGTTGTACTTTTGCCTCTTTTTACATCAACACAGTGGAACTAAAACAAAACAAGATCTAGTTGAAATGTGTTCTTTGAGCTTTAATTTAAGGAGTTTAACTAAAATAGTGTCTTAACCGCTTAGGAAACACACCCATTTTACATGTATTCACTTCATTTTCTGAGGCTTGAAAGTAATTGGACAACTGGATTGTTTTTAATACTTGGATAAAAATCCTCCTACTGGACAGATGGAACCTATAGACATCAAACCAATACATTTACCATACAGTGTAGTCTTCAGTAAGTGGAAAGCTGCTGTATTGAGTTGTCCAAGTACTTTTGGACCTAAAAGCACACTCATGGTGTTGCATTTTATCTAGCGAAATGATGTGAAATTAATCTGTCAAAACTTATAAGGATATTTTTTTATATTTTATTTTTAATAGTTATCCAGGCATTTAATATAAGATAAGACTTTATTGATCCCACCATAGGGAAATGTCACTGCTAGCAGCAACAAAATACAAAGAAAATGAAGCCAAGAGAAGGCAGAAACATGAGTGAAAAATGAAATATAAAGACACAAAATGATTTATATAAATATTTATATGGATTTGAACATTTTTACAGATTTATAATACTGTTGCACATGCAGATGGTGTGATATCAGGGGTGTTATTAGTATCTCTGTAATCACAATGTAAAAACATCAACAACAAAGTAGGAGTTAGATGATGTTATTTCTGGTGGACATGACACTGTGGGTATTTATCACAGGTGTGATTAGCAAAGGACAAAAATGCTGGAAAATATACAGCACACGTACTAGGGGTGCAACGGTGCAGGTAGAACATGGTACGGTCCATACCACGGCTTTTGAACCATGGTTTCGGTTTGGTTTCAGTATTTTGTGTGTAAAGAGAATGATTTTTTTCTTCCCCCAAAATTATATTTTTGTTTGGCTTGTAAAATTCTATCACTGTATTGAATAAAATTACTCTTTCTGTACTGAACATTATTCCTTGACTACTTCTATACAATTGTATAAAACAGACATGTGCACACACGGGGCCCAAAGGGGGGTTGAGCCCCTGCCCTTTTCGTCTTGATGAAAAAAGTGCTCCTTTTATTTTTTTTACATAAATAAACTTCTGCATTGGATCCCGAGTACCGTTACATCCCTACCACACACCCAGAATTCTTAGAACACATCAGATAACAATGATTGCAGGTTGTTTGGTGGAGCTCTGTTCCATCATGACATTATTATGTTTGCTAATACCCAACCACGCCCCCCTCAAAAAAGAAAAATGCCAGATTTGTTTTTATTTATCTGGAAGTCACACCTTGATTAATATAACAAATGTACATGTGTGCTGACTTACACACATGTTCATCACACAAAGCAACAATAAACCTGTAAGAATTGATGTGTGATGCCGCCATCACACATCCCTGTATGTAAACTGGAGTTTTTAGAAATAGTCCCTTTAGAACCCTTTGTTTTTGCAACTTAATACAACAGTAACATGAGGAGAAGCCAAAACATAAATAGAACTATTTAAATTTATTTTTTATTTTTTTTTGCAAAATATATATTTGAGTGGACAGGGTATAAATGTCCGGTTAGTAAATAGGATACAGCAGCATTGACAGGTCAGTCAATATGATGTAAGTACTTGGGTTGAGAAAATATAATATTACTTCAGCTGTTTTTAGACATTTTTACATCTGAATATCCTACATATTGTGCATTTAACTACTATTGGATCCGACTTAAACACAAATGTGGTTTAGGGGTTTTAATGTCTTATTGAAAATACAATAAAGCATTATTGTCTGTATGATTTCAGGTTCAGCTTCATATTTCTCAAACTCCAATGGGAACCCAAATACCTGGCTACATGTCAACTTCATTGGTTAACTGCTGGGTTTGGTTAGTTGTGAGGATCTCAACTGAGTCCAACTGCATATTTAACTGAAGCAGATAATCAGCTGTTTTACTGCCAGTTTCATACTTTCATCCGTCACAAAAGCAGGAGTGTAGCTGCATGCTTTGCCACTCAGAACGACCGAGGGGGTGTGTTCTTGTGGGAAAGTCACTTCAACAGAACCATAAAACAATATGAAATGAAATAATGAAATATGCAAAAATATAAAGACTTGCCAAATACGTCTTCTTGGAACCACAGTGTTTGATATGTTTGTTAATGAGACAATCCTCTAACAAATTATGGGAGAACACACACCGGCAAGACGGACCAAACACACAGTAAAGTATTTGTAACTATCGCCTTGCATTTAACAGTCGACTCCAGAAAATGTGAGTGTTTTGTCTATCAGTGAAATTAAAGTGGGAGTACAAGTCCCAGGGAGGAAAATGGATGAGTTAATCATAGCGCTAACGAGAAGTGGGCGCAGAACATGGACGCCTTTACATCATCCTGATCTGACACCGGCAGGAGAGTCGAGGTGCCACAAGGCTGATTTTGAGACTATGATCCTGGCGGCTTGGTGCCTCCCAACCTCTCTGCACTCACATTCTTGTCAACACAAGATCAAGGTTCTACAGCAGCAAATATTTGAGCAATTATCCCAGCTCTTGCAGCGTCTACATCATGTGAGCGCTTCAAAAGGAAACAGACAGCGCTAACGTCCAGCTGAGGCATTACGACCTACTGCATCCGATGAGTGGTGAGTGTACAGCCACTTTTCCATCTTCTACAGGGTGAAAACAGTTCAAACTAATCTCCTATTCTGCTACTGCAGGGTTTGTATTATTAATAGTATAAACAGAAACAGAATTTAAGTGGTAGCACAGTTTCTCTGGGTGTGACTTTAAAGATACGGGAGGGTTTTTTTTTTTTTTTTTGGAGTCCATCAGAAGTATGGCCTAAAAACAAGGAATATCAAGTGCTAAAAAACATGATTATGTTTTAAGATGAGGAAATATACTGTCATGATGTGGGTTTTCTGTCATGTTTTTTCCCTTTAACCCCTCCTCCTCACCTTTGCCCTCTGTGGCACTCCTGGCTGCACTAATGAGTGACAGCTGTCACTCATTAGTGCAGCCGCTTTATAAGGCAGGGTGCTGACTTCAATTCCCTGCGAGATTGTTAACTCTGTTACCTTCAAGCATCGTTTCTCAGAGCCTGTTTTGTGTATGACCTATTTTGGCTCTGTGTTTTGCCTTCTCCTGCCCTTCGACCCATTTCTGCCTGATCTCACCTTTTGGATCCAGCCGTGGTTTCAACTATTGCCTGTTCTACTCGTCTCCCGCCTGCCTCCTCGTCTGACCCCGCTTCGTCCCTGGAATACGTCTTCTGCCTGACCCCCCTTCTTCTGCCTGCACTGGTATCGACCCCTGGACCGGACTCGACGACGACTCAGCACGCTCCCCAGATTTGAGTGATTAATTCCATGAGAATTATTATTCGGACTTTGTCCGTTGAGAACAATTACTGGGAGAATAAACTCTTTAAAGACATAGATCTGACTCAGTTTGTTTCTGCATTTGGGTTCACTGAGTTCTGCCCTTGTCATATACAGTATTGACAACAACTCTCCACAGTAAACTGTCATTTACATTTGTTCACCAGATAATCTACTGGATTGTCAAGATACTCCACAGTTGATCATCTTGAGAACTTTTTTTTTCAGCTCCTCACATAGAAAGGTAGCAGTGGGTACAAATGTGGCATTTAAATGTGGTATTTTACCCATCACAATACACACAGTGATGGCCACCTTATTGTCAGATTAATTTAGTTGATTAATCAAATCCTAACCCTTTTCTAACTAATGGGACTTTTGACAATAGGGTACCTCCCCACAAAGTCCATAGCATTAGCATTAGCAATCAGCATTACCACATTACACACATAAGGTGCGATGAGCCATCATTGAAGGCACTCAGGGACCAATTTCAGATCATCAGCACTGTAGGAATGGGCACCAACAGGAGAATGAATGCGTATTAACCTACATAGTTACACAGTGTGGAGAGATCAGGTGAACTCAACATAGAAAAGCTCTGTTCTGACTGAGCTGTGAGGCGTAAGTGCTAACCGCTAGTCCATTGAGCGTAAAAGCTTCCAACAAGAGTCATTTACCTGGTCCTCAGCAGAAATACTGCTATGCTATTCAATGTTTTTCAAATAAATAAAAATCAAAGAATAAAGCAATTCACTTGACTTCTCAAATGGGTGCAGGTGACACGTTCATGCAGCTGATCCTATTACCAATAGGATGCATTTGGCAGATATTTTGTGTTAGTTCCAGGGCACTTCTGTCTGTTTCCAGAGAGAGCTCTTGTTGTGTTCAGGTGTTTCTCCTATGGTATGATTGCTACCCTGTCCTTGACCGACAAAAGCTTCTGCAGGACAGGTGACAATCACAGGTAGCAGCCTGTCATCATATCACACCACATCAGACCTACCCAGTATCAGATAAAGGGTTGTGATTGGCTTGAGCTGATCTAGTCTGAGTGGAAATCAGTTTGAATGGGACTAGAGTCGGGCAGATCTGCCACCGCAAATTGAATATTTGCTCTCACAGATGCATCTAGTTTCCAGGCTAAAATAAACCACAACCCTGCATAGTAGTCCAGTCCTGCAAAAATGCATGAATATAGAAATGAAACTACAATAAAACTGTAGCCTTTCTGTGTGGAGTTTGCATGTTGTTCATCTGTGCCGGGTTCACTCCATGTACTATGGTTTCCTCCCATCATCCAAACACATGCACTGATAGGTTATTCAGTTAATCTAAACTCCCCATAGGTGTGAATGTGAGAGTGACTGTTTGTCCCTATGTTCAGCCCTGAGATGAACTGGTCCCATGTCCTTGGTGTACCCCGCCTTTGCCCTTCAGTAGCTGGGATAGGCTCCAAGTGATCCCAGAGATGATAACTTTCAGCAGTACCATCTACATAGGTTGAGTTCTCTGAAAACAGCTTTTTAATCACTTTTTTTTTTCTTAAAATAGTGAAATTATCATTAATGGAAGGTTCTGTGGGCAGTACTTTTGGTGCCACTAATCAAAAAACCCCAGACTCGCCTTTCATCTGACTGATTCAAGTAGTCTGAGTGGAAACTAGACTTCAGAACCTTCTCTGGGCACTTTTAAACACGGGAGGATCCAGAAAACAGGTGATTGTCAGGTGTAATGACCAAACATTGCCAAGACCCAGATGCTGCCTTGGTCTGACACAGCTCTAACCTGCTGACTCTGTGGTTTGTCAAAGAAAGAAACATGACATTTAGAGTTGTTTTGTGATATTTGGAATGCAGCAGTCCGTGGTAACATGAAACTGTGTCATGCCATGTTGTTGTCCATTTTAAAATATGATTTGTGCTCTTTGTGCCAGAGACCAAGACATAAAGTGTAATTTTAATCCACCTAACTGAAGAAATGTTCACTCAACTTCCTCCATTGGTGAAACTCGTACGCTGGAAACTACAATGACACATGCCATGAAGCTCAGACCGAGATCACATCAGCAACCAGCGGAAGATTAAGTCGTATTTTGCAGCAGTGGCGCCTCCTTTTTCCCTTAAAGAAGAGGAAGGCGTGTTGCACTGAGCGTTAGCGACAGAAAGCTGTCAGTCATAAATTCCACAGCGTGTTTGTACAGTCAGGTTAGGGCTGCCGAGGTCAGCACTTCTCCATGACAGATCTTTTCTCCAGGTACTCGAGATAAGTCGACCATCAAAGACTATTGATCACAGTAATCAAAAAGAATGTGCTGTATGATAGGGAGAATCATCGCTGGCAACAAATCACTGCTGACAAACACAGGGAGAGGGAGACACAGACCAGCCAAGTGAAGTCGATTTATTCCCAGTTAACCAGTCCGGCCAGCAATCAATTGTGCCCCTAAAGAGCTTCTGTTAGAGACATTTATAACCCCTATTTATGTGGCAACATGATCAAAGACAATCAGCTTTGTTCAAATAGTTTAAGCTCACGATTTTCCATTCAGCCTTCCTTACCTGACACTATCTGTTTACATTTATGTGCAAATTATCCTTGTATGCCCGACCCTCAGTTTATATGAAAACAAAATCATAGATGCAGATTGTGCTGCTTTATGTACACTCAACTTTTGATTGCGTCGCACATTTCTGTGTCTGCTTTGAAGTCCGGGGTTTTTGAAAGATGTCAGATGTTTGTGATGCCCCTAAAGATCGTTCAGATTTCCATAAACTTTTGAAATTTGTTTTCAGGATGGCTGTTTTTCAGAATATGATGCAGTCCATGTCACCCATGGACTGTCAATCACATAAAGGCTCCACTACTGGGGCAAAAGGCTCAAAGTCTAAGTTTGAAGCAGTGATTTTTAGGTCACTTTTTTCTACCAGTTAGAAGAATTAAAGCAAGTATCATTAAGTGAGTTTTAAAAGGTTAAGTCACTTTATTATCTCCGCAGGGAAATTTGATCTCTGCATCATACCCATCCAAATATGTGCACATACACACACAAACAAACACACTACTTAATATTAGCATTAGCATTTAGCAACATCACAGAGCATGCAAATTTTAATTTGCTGGTGAAATAGGAGAAAAACACCACAGTGAAGAGAGGGAACAAGTAAACTCAAAACAGAAAGGCTCTGGTCTGACAGAATCAAACCTGGAACCTTCTCGTTGTGAAGTGTAGATGATAACTGCTATACCACTGCTACACTATAATAATACTCATGATGTGGAACTGCAGACGTCTTCCCTCAAACTGGTGAAATATATGTTCCTTTGTCATTAATATATAGATTTGAAATGGCAAAAAAATTGACAAAATTGTTTTGTTCAGATTAAAATTGCAAACTTCCTGTTTGTTTTAGCTTATGGCTTTGGAAGGCGTTATTGTGCTGCCGATGTACATGTGACTTTGTGAAAGACCAGGTTGTTCCATTTCTAAACACTGAAATTCACTATTGTAAAACTGTTCAAGGACAAGTCAACATTTTGTCAACTTAAGTTTGCAAATTTGAACTACGTATATATATGATTTGTCGAGGAGGTTTTGTTTTTGCCTGGACCTGATACATGGACCATTTCTCAGTCTCAAGGAAGGATCTTTCAAGGATGCATTTACATAAAGCTACATCATCAGATTTCACCAGAAGACTGATCCAATGTCTAGGATAGTACTAGGGAGAAATTTACAGGATGCATGTGTGGACCCACTACGTCCTTGGACCCATAATCTATCCTTACTACCCATAATCCTCTATATGAGTCTTTTACAAATGCACCTACCAAAAAACAACAACAAAAAACCCCACAAATAAATCCCATAAATAGTTTGCTTCAGCAGTGAAAAATGCCTTTCATTATCTAATGATCTTATTAGATGAGAGATTATTCACTTCATATTGAGCTATTCATACTAAAACACAGTTCAATGGGCTGATAAATGGATAAAGTGAACAGCAAGAGGTGAATAAAATCATAACAAAGAGACTGATATACTTAATTTTAAAGTCATCCATGAAAGGAAAGATACTTCCTGAATTTACAGTGAGTCACACAGTGAAATACTAATTAATATAGAGTTAAATCATACACACACGAGAGGTGAAATGATTTTAGTTGATTAAAAATATTAACCTTTGGGATCAATTTTGATGAAGTTTGATCCATGTTGCAGCACATCACATGTCCGGATTGACCTTTATTATTACACTTTAATATATTTGTTTAGTTTTCTATTAAATCCTACTGTCATGTGTGTTACAGATCCATTGATTTGCGAGCCAGACATCTTGTTAGACTTCACCCTTCAGGGGTAAATTGATGTTGTCTGGTCTATAAAGGAAGTACTACGATGGAAGGATCCATCAGATTGAAAATGGCGGTAGTCCATGAACCTCACATGAAGGTTTTATTATTTATTTATTTTTTTGGAAATTGTAAGAGATAGTGCTTAAATATTTTCAACAATAACAGCCAAAACCATAATTGCTTTTATTTTTAATGCTCAATCATGTTGGTTTCTTGGGATATTGATTGAAAAATAAAATAATCCTTACAATTTCACAAGGCCCTCTGCACTGGTCACTCATCTGACCATTAAAAACACTTTCAGGTCTGGCTCACATTTAATTCTAACCATTAAACCTAAGTACAGAAGAGTGGGAATGTTTTAATGGTGAAGGAATAAAAGGGATGCAGAGGAGCAGGTATAAAAGTGAAAAACTAGACTGAAGCGTTACCTTTTCTTTGTCTCTCATGGATCCTTTTCCGAGAATTGACATCTTTGTGAGAGTGTCCTCCTGTAGTCTCTTTAACGAGTTCCCACGTGGCCCGAGGAGTTTGCCAACAAAGTTAAACTGCAACAGAGAGAGAGAGAGAAATAGCACGGATCAATCAGAATCTGTGTGTTTGAGATAAAGAGCAAAGACATGTCTTACGTCAATCACACACTGCTTAGCTGGTGCGCTCTCTATTGAACCTAATGAAAACTTATCAGCACTTTTCCCTGTCTGTATGTAGATCGGATCAGAACTGAAGCAGTTATAAGATGTCTTATCCTGCTTTCAGACAGGCTCCTTTTCATATATTATAGTTAGGATAACATAGAATGTATGAACTAAGCTCCAAACTACAAATGGGTGATAAATGAAAGGAGAAGAAAGCTGATGCGAATAGCCAATTGTTTGACATTTTAATGTTTGCTAGCTTAGCACACAGTTAGAAAATAGAAAGAAATGCGTCTTCCTTGCAGCTGTACATTTTACTTTTATGTTTTATACAGTATTTACTCTCTATCTCCTGATACAAAAGCACAAAACTACAAGATAAAATATAAACAAGTTAATAATTAATATTTATGTGTGTTTGCATGCTAATTGTGTGCGAAGCTAGCTAATATTAGCATCTTTCCTTAGAACAAATGAAGTTTTTTTTATTTTACTAATCAAATAAAAACTATTCTGAATGTCACTGCGAAACAGATAAATGAAATTATTTGATATGTTACAACTACTTTTATTTATGTATTCTCTTTAACTTCTTCATTCCCACCAGATTGCACACAACCATTTTGTTTTAAATAAAATTCCTGCAATAGAACTTCTGTCAATACACAAATTATACCCTGTTAAAAAGCTGAGGTTCTCTTCTCGTTAAGTTTATTTGACAGTATTCCTGAGCATCAGAATATACTGAAATAATCTTCTGGATAGCAATAAAAATTAATTAGAAGTCAAATTTTAGCCACATATTAAAACACTAGAGGTTATTACCTGTCAAAGGAGGTTTCATTGATACATTTTTACCATTTCAGTTATAAGCTTTAGGACTTGGTCTGATAAATAAGCAGAATTAACACAAATTTGGTGGAAAGGAATGGGCTAAAATATCCCTGATACAACTGAAGATGCAATGGGAGGGAAAGTTAGCAAGGGTAGATAGAACAACAACAAATAGGAAATAGCTTGTAGAAAAATGACTTTTTTCCCCCATTTCTACGATGGGTTCTTTTTAATGGCAATATTAATCTTAATTTCATTAATTTGTTTAAAGGCGACGTGGGATGTGGAGTTTGCTTTGTCTGCGTGGGTTCTCTGTGGATACTCCGGCTTCCTCCCACCATCCAAAGACATGCACTGAGAGGTTAATCGGTTCATCAAAGTTGCCCATAGGTGTGAGTGATTGTTTGTCTCTGTAAATCAGCCCTTTGAACTGGTGACATGTTCAGGGTGTACCCCGCCTTCGCCCATAAGTAGCTGGGATAGGCTCCAGCGACCACCGTGACTGAGGATAAAGCAGGTTCAGAAGATGAATGAATAAATAACTTGTTAAATATTTAGTTGTTGCTCCGAAAATATCTAGAAAATGCACACTGTTTGAGGGTGTGTCAGGTTTTTTTTTTTATGGTGCCAACAGTTTTCCTGTTTGGCTGTAAACACAAACAGCTTCTGACAGGGTAGGGAATTTGAGTGCCAGAACACAGAAAAACACCAAAAACTCTTCAAAGTACTTAATGCTGGTGCTGGAGTGAAAAATGACTGAGGAAACAAATGGATTCAACTCAGACGGGTGCATTAACATGTCCTCTGTCATGGAGTTTGGCAACTTGACAATAAAAGTAAGACATCAAATGACTTAATCAAACTAAAACCGTAACAACATCCTTCTGTAACAAGATTAATTGACTCTTATTACATGTTTCAGAAAATTGTCAGAATCCCATTGAGACGCACATAAAGAACGTCCACAGTAAAAGCAGGGGTGTCCTCAATTCTAATATCCCAAGGCCAGAATCTCTGTGTATCCCACAATGCTACTGCTATGTTTCCTTAAATAACTTAAGTGATGTAACATGTTTTAAGGCTTGTTTAGAGCTGCTCCTTTGCTTTTGAATGGATTTTTTTTCTTGAAAGCTGAAGCTGACGTGTAAATAAAAATGGTGAAATGTCCCTTTAAATAACCAACGACCGTTAACTAATAAAAAGGTATTGGTCAGTGGTTTGATGGCTGGACATAAGGATGATGTATCTTATATTTTTAGAAGAAAACATGTGCATCCTTTAGTTTTAATGTAGTTTTGCTGGTTTCTGTTTATTTTCAAAAGAGTTAATGCACTTGAAAGGAAAACACTTATACTAAAAAGAGGGTGACAAAAATTTTTTTGAAGTACGTATTGGCAGACCTCAGCGAGTGGCAGTGCTGCGAGACTGTGACCTTGAGTAAGTAAACACTCCGCCATTTTAGTAACCATGGATCAGTGGAAGGGGCGACAGCATGCGTTAGCCATAAAAATGTTTTAGAAAACCAGTGATAGTTTGACAGCTACGCAGAGGGAGTTCCCACGTTTTTACAACTTAGGACGTCATGGTGCTGTTCTGTCAAAACACGCGATAAAATGTTGGATTAATAACTTTAAAGAGCCTGGATCTGCCCTGATGAAGAAACCAACAGGACGGCCAAGAAGTGCTTGTACTCCACAGAACATGGACGTGAAGATCGTCAGATTTGTCGGTTTGTGATTTTTTTCTTGTGGGGGAATCTGAAGAGTAAAGCACACGACTGGACCAAGAACTGTGGATGAGTTAAAGGGGACATATTATACCTTCTCATATGACAGTTAGAATTGTTCTATGGACTATACAAAACATGTTCATGAAGTTCCCTGCTCAAAATCATCCAAACAAAAAAATTTCACCAGCTCTGTTTTCCT
>JAPSES010000058.1:16428644-16439977 GCA_029822895.1 Maxillicosta whitleyi
CCATGGACTTTTCTATAGACGTATCTTCAATAGTTATGTAGCTAGATCCTGAAGAAAACCACCATTACAGAAATGTGTTTTTGTTAGCAGCATGTGATTCACATTTCTGTGGGTATGTTTACAGTGTCAAGAATCTAATAAAATAGATTAAAAAAAAAAAAAAAATGCGGCAGTAATATTGTGGGGTGTCAGTCACAATATGTGGGGGAACTGTGCTGCTTGGTGGAGGTTTGCGCTCTCAGAGTGCTTTTCTAGTTTATTATGTTTTAATTGTGTTTTTTTTAACCTGTTTCTTTTCCATCTTTGTAATGCACTGTGAATTGTAAATACTAATACATTTTCCTTGTCTATACTACCTTTGCTCCTGGAGGATTCTGTGTGTGTGAAATGGTTTAAGAGGCTGGATTGACCTGCTCTGAATGTAAAGTGTCATGAAATCACTTTTGTTATGATGTGGCACTATATAATTAAAATTAGATAACTTTTTTTTTTTTGCACTGCTTGAAACAATGGGATTAACACAGCCTTTTTTTTATATATATATCATACTATAATGAAATGTAACCAGGAAGCAACACATTATATAGTATATTTCATACTACACAATATATACCAGCGTTTATATTCATCTCAACCCTCTACAGATATTACAAAATCCCCCTTTAAAGTTGAAATTCACATTAAAATGTAAGGTTACAATGATGTCAGGTACTTTAAGCTGATGTTGCCTAGTTCTGTCATAGATTTTCTTGTAAACTGACTTTGCTCCTGGAGGATTCTGTTGGTGCGTGTGAACCGAGTCTGACGTGACCAGCTCTAAATGTAAAGTCTTATCCGTTTCATCTATTTTTTTTAAGCTTTAATCTTTTTTTTTTATCTCATGTCTGTGCTTTTTATTGCTGTAATGCTCTTAATGTTTTATATAACGCACTTTGAATTGTCTCGTACATGAAATGTGCTATAGAAATAAATAAATAAATAAAGTGTCATGGGATCCAATTTGTTATGATGCATCACCATATAAACTAAATTTTGTCTGATAAATTTGAGTTGAGAAACAGTGGGGTTAACACAGCCCTTTTTTTAAAAAAATGTTATCATATTATATTGAAACATATCCCCAGTGTAACACAATATATAATATATTTCTTACTATCCAGTATATTCCAGTGTTTATATTTGACTCAACCCTACTACAGATATTACGAATTGCCCCTTTAACGTGGAACTTCACATTAAAATGGAAGGTTACACTGATGTCTTTCCTGTTTGCTGTAATGAAATGTGTCGTTCTAAAATAAAATTAAGCGTCTGAATGACTGATGTACTGGTCAGTGCATCTGGGCCGGTCGTGCCAACGGAAATGCGGCAGAATGTGCAGGCTGACACAGACCTCCATCTCCCATGGTTGCAGCCGCAGCCTGGCTGTCAGGAAGATGAAAATATGCCTGGCTTCATTTAGTGCTGTGGGGATCCTGTGGAGAAAAGGGGCAGGTAGAGCTAATGGACTACTCTAGGACACAGCGGGGCTGTCGACTCAGCAACGCCGCCGGCTGTCTCTCCAGGACGCACCATTTTTATGACAATCTCTCAGAGGCCACAGCCAAGCGTTCGGGGACCCGGAGCTGTCCCCTCTGTGCCCCGATTGTGCAGGATTTACAGTAAACAAAATCAATTTTCAGGGAATTTCAGATTATTTGAGAACCAGACGTGTTGACATAAATCATAGGGGCAACACTTTTCATATAACAATTCAGTCCAGGATGTGCTCTTTGAATGCTCTTTTTCAGTTACACTCAATGAAAAACAACCTCATGGAAAACATGCAGAAAGATTCTTAAAATGTCTGTGAAGCTGAACATAATAAAGGCTCGGAAATGTAATGTAGGAGGCCTTGAGAATGGAATAATATAAAAGTATGTTAAATTAGTTTCATTCCACATTTGAAGTATTGTCATTGAATTGTAGCATTTTTTCCTCATAACATTATAACTTCATCATAACTTTTTACTGGGGTGTTTTCATATGTATATTATTGTATGTATACACACACACACACACACACACACACACACACACACAATGATGACCTGGCAGGAGGTTCCATCAGACAAAACACAAGATCAAAACAAACTATACAAACATATATATATATATACACAGTTCAATATGCATATATTTATATATTTTTGGGGTTTGTATTGATAATTTCTTTGCTGCTAATTTTTTTTTTTTTTTTATATATATACTTGAATGGAGTGGCTGTAATACCTAATCATTTCCCCCTGGGACTGATAAACTATTCTGATTGTGATAGAAACTGTTCCAGTCACGTTCCCACCAAACACCGTGGGTGTCATTAGCCACTCCCTGCTGGTTAAAGGATTGTATAGTTTGTACTGTTGGCCATGAAGTTGGAATATGATATTTGACAATGTGGGTGATTACTGATGTGTATGAATAGGAATAAGAGGAATGTGTCTGAAAACAAAAGGATTCCAACTTGATTTGGAACACTGTATAATTTGTTAACAATATAAATAGTTAAATGGTGTCTAATAGACTAATAAACTTATTAAACTATGAAATTGTTGGATTTTTTTTTTTTTTTTTGGGAAAAATCATTTTACAAAAGAAGGAAAGACTACAACTTTTACAAATTGTTATTTATAATACACTAAATATTGTTAAATTGAGAAGTAAATTATAGCAGTTATTTCACTTTAAATAAATAATTTGGAAATCACGTTCCTCTGCTAGGATATTATGCAAAATATTGTCTTAACATTGCTTTTTGCATGTTGCTGGTGATGTTCCTCAAAATTATACTGAATGTCTTAGTAAGAAAAAGTAATTTTAAAAGTTATTATTATTATTATTCGTTGTTGTTGTTGAAATTAGATTCCAATAAGAAAGTTCTTTTTTTTTTTTTTTTTTAACAAACTAGACTTTTTTTAAGAGCTGGCAAAACAAAAATGATCCCCATCATTTAAAAATCTTTTGTGAGGATTTCGGATGGAACTTTCGTCTACATAGGGTATTTTTTGCAGCGTGTGTGTGTGTGTTCTCACACTCAGAGCAGGTGTATGTAGGTCTCACTTGCATATTTGCATGTATTTACATGTTTGTATGTGTAATCACACGTTTCTGCCGTGAACACAGAACTAGATCTATCACGAGCTGTCAGGGGAGCGGCGCGATATGAGAGATACAGCAGCTCCAGTAAATGACAGACAGGAAATTGAAGTGTCACATGAAACATGTTAACCATATTTTGCTGCGTGTTGTCATCCAGTAACACGCTGCTTCATTCAAACAACCGAAGCACAGAAAAGCATCGACTGGAAAACTTCAAGGGGAGGAAAACCTGTAATCACTGGCACTGTTTCTCAATTATCGCACATGTTAAACACTCGGGAAAACGTGACCGTTTAAGGTGTTGTTCCCTGAACTGGCCTTCGTCTTGGAGCTGTGGGCTGGAGCTCTACCTCTAATATCGTCTGACAGTAATCTTTGACAGTGTGGCCGATGTCAGAGCCACGACCTGAGATGTACGAGAAAATAAGGCCGCGGAATGAAAAAAAAAAAAAAAGGGACTGTGAAGGATATGCATAGTCTCCAGCATGACAGTTCACAGTGTAACGCGCTGAAGACGTGGCTTTATGTCATCTAAAAGTGTGAATCTGTTCTCACACCATGGCAGAGGCATGTGTAATGCTTCAGCGCGTCACCACCCACGACACATCATTAGCATGGCAGCTCCCAGTTAACAAACATAGAAGGCAGCTGTCCACTGCTGCCACCGAGTTCATCTGGTTCAGGTCTGAGTTTAAAGCACCAGAATAAACTCGCATGGCACCGGTTTATTGTAATCTGTCCAAAAACATCTGGAACGTTGTAGTGCTATGACAATGGCAAATAATAGTGACTGTGTTTGCATGTGTGTTGGCAGAGAAAACCTTCCATTAAATAATGGCTGTGAAAGTCTGGGTGTGAAACTTGCCTTTGAAGCACATACATGCCAACTGTGGGAAGGTGATAATGGGAGGGAATCTCAGCAACTAAAGGCCATACACACATTATGTGCTGTTAACCTCACTGCTGCTTTAGAATATATATCGCCAACGTTGGAATTCAAACCTAAACAGGATGTAAAACTGCTTCCACATTAATACATTTTGGGTTTTTTGTAGACAAGAGTGAAGAGAGGCTAAAAGATGCTCAACATTAGCATTGATCCATCCAACCTTCATATGTAATATTAATTTAAGCATGTATTTATTTATTCCAGGAGTGTCAAACTCCTTTTACTTCACAGGCCACATTCACTTCAATATGATCTGGACTAATAAAATAATAATGTAAAAGTTAAAGTGTGAAAGTTAAATGATATTATAAAAATGTGAATAACCCAAACAACCATATAAAGTGCAATTTCAACAATATTATGCGTCAGCTTTTGATTAACACAGTGGATCTACACACACACAAAACATTTAGTAACAAGCATCACATTGTTAAAATTGCTTGTGTTTTTCTGCAGAAATGTCAGGTTTCTCATATTTGTTCAGGTTTATCAGACAGGATAGTTTGTAAATATCAATATTTTCACAGTAAAATGTAACTTTTTTTCACATTAAACTAAGGAGAAAATTTGGAGTTGTCATTATTTATCAGTTATTGTGCTGAAATATAGGACGAAATGCTGCACAGTTCTGTCAGAATGTGACAGTATACACTCTTCACATTTTAACACTGCATTTGTTGACAAATGCATCAAATAGAATGTCAAGATTTCCATCTCTGGCTCTAAATACAAAAAGGCAATTTTGGACGAGAACCTTTTTTTTTTGTTTGTTTTTTTTTTTTTTAATCGTAGGTGGCCACTTTGTTTTACAAGGTTTTTTAAGGCGTATTATGTTAATGTGTGTGACGTTATATAAATGCCAATGGACAAAAATCCTTGACTTAACACCTCGGCATAGGGCAAGATGAAAGATGCTCATGAAAAGCTTTTATTTTAAAACTCAGTGAGAGACCACTTTAATGTTATAGGGTTAAAAGCAGTCAGGGTGGAAATGCTGCGAAAACTGAGCAGATTTAGTGATCAAAGAGCGGATGGAAAATAGTATTCTGCAAGTTGGAAATAGTTCCCTAGAGGAAAATTTTGTTGACTTGAGCTTGAATTGGAAGTGCTAAAGCTACAGATGTATTACAGAATCAATTCCATGAACCAATCATACAAAAAATATCTGGATACGATAACTACATACATATTGCCTATATTTCATACCCACCACACGGAGCAGTCATTTCACCCAGAAGTGGTTCAGTAATTTCCTCCAAAACACCAAGTTGAACAATTACTAAAGCAGTGGAAATGCTGTTTTTCTTTAGGCCGTTTTATGCGTTTGAAGATCACTTCAGAGCTTCAGTTTCCCATCAGAAAGAGTTGTTAGACTGTAAGGTAAAACAGTGGAAATACTCTAAATATAAAGTCTTTCAACTGATATTCATTTTTATAGGTGGTTCTATTTCACATGGAAAAACAAAGCGAAATACCCAAACATTTCCAGACTCTCATATGGATCTGCAGGGTTTCTGGCCCTGGGGATGTCACCCAAGAACTCCTTTTTCACACGTCTCCACCTCCTCGTCCACATTTTTAGCACTTTCCACAGATAGCTAGACTCAGAGTGGGGTGACATGTCAGTCTCTGTAGAGGTTTGTGTTTCTATGTCAAGGACCAGGTGTAGTCATATAGAATTCATGTCCTCTAGGCCAGGGGTGCCAAAACCGGCCCACCTAAGGATCCAACCTGGCCCAAAAAATTATGATGATATTAACTGTCAAGGGTGTCAAATTTATTCTAACCTAAACTGTGGGAGTACTGGGGAGATTTTTACTGTTTGTTTGTTTATCTTTTTTTTCCCACTTTATTTTTTTCCTTCTTTGTAAATGACTAAAAATATGATAAAACTAATAAAAACTTATATGACCAAAAAAAAAAAAAAAAAAAAAAAAAAAAATCATTTTAGCTTAGTGGGGCAACTCCATATTACAAACTCTAATCTTATTATTGGCACTAAATGTTTTGTCCTTTTAGATCCATTGTGATGAGTTATAAATGTACATGTGTAAACATAAGATGAGGCATAATATTACAATTATGATCTAGTATCTCTATCAATAGTATCTTAAAGCATGCAGCCAACTTGACGTCAACACATTGCTGTGTTTGTTTTGGGTTTTTTTATCCGTAAGCACCCAAACATCCACCGGCAACCAAAATCCTTTACTGATATAAAAAGTAAAATACCTGTTAATCCATTAATTCTATCAATCCATGTGAATAATTGGTGTAAAACGCAGTGTGTCAACTTTTCATGGCCATCAGATATGACCCATTTGGACGTTCAGAGGCTCCGTAGTTACCGTGGAAACAACCCATGGAGTTTGATTAACGATAGTGAATGGAAACACTTTAGTTATTGATGTATTTTACTGAAAAAGTACCTCGTTCCTCCATTTTCTCTATTTTTGATATAATAATATTCAACTTTAATTAGACATTTTATGGATCAGTCATGAAAAACACGATTTTTACATAAGAATACAAAATACTGAGCGTAATGTTAGAATAAATGGTGACAAATAACTTAAGAAAAAAAAAGTCATTTGGGAACTGCTGCAAAAGTAGCAGTGGGCCTTTATTTGTTAATATAGATCAACCAGGATATTTCTTACTGTTGTGTTTGTACCGTTTGTAGCCGCTCTAAGAATACTGTCCTCCTGCAGGTCTGAGCTCCTATACTTACTCCCTGCAGACGTCTTATAGTTCTTTGCTCAAAGGAGAGAGAACCAGACGTGCACATCTCATTAATTATGTCTCAGTTGAAATATCAGTCCAAAGCTCCCAGCCATTTGACTAAGGCAGAGGTAATGAAACCCCCGCGCATTGAAGCTAAACGAGACAGCATGGAGGATGGAGCGCAGGGGCGGGGTTGTCAGGTTGACAAGGAGCTAAATCTGAGGGTAAAACCGGAGCTGAGGTTAAATCAATCGGAGGCGAGTTTGGGGTTATGGGGTCACAGGAGGTTAGGGTACGTTTTTCAAGGGGAAATAATACAGCTCTGGTATTGAGAAGTCTACAAGATGCTTAGATAAGAAACTAAATGCTACTGCTAATGCAGTCAAGTAGAGAAAAAAAAACAAAACAAAAAAAAAATTACAATATTTTCTCTTATTAACGTTTAATACATGCATTTTGTCCTCAGACTTTGGCTGCTATGAGCCAAATAATAAACAAAAAAGGGGGATGTTAAAGAGTTCAGGCTGCTTAAAGGTTGGATTTTGCAGACACATTTACCGCTGTGGTGGTGTAGTTAATGTAACTAGCTAATGAGATGTCAATCAAAACACTACGGACTTCACCAAAATGGCCTGAAGAGCAAACTGGGACAGGTGGCCTCATCAAAGGAGCTCAATATGAGGCTAAACCTGGGGCAGCGGTTAAATCAATGGGGCGAGTTTGAGGTTATAAGGCCAGGATGGGTTAGTCTAGGTTTTTAAAGGAGAAAAAAAACTCCAGTTCTGGAATCTAAAAGCCTACGAGACACTCAGACAACAATCTCACCACCCAAAAGGAAGACGAGCACGGCGGTCTGGATTCCTGAAATCAGCTGAATAGTCTAAAACAGCAAACCAGTGGTATCATATCAGCATGTACAGTATTTAAAGCACTGGGGAGCAATGCTTATCAATAAACATTTCCTAAATCTAAAGAATTGAGAAGGTCATGGTCAATTAGATGGATAAAATAACAGAGATGACATTCACCTTGTCACGAAAGGAGAGGGTTCAGTTCTCTCGGGACAGAGGGACAGATAGAGTTGAGACCTACTGCCGCAGCCACATCTGCAGGAAGTCAATGACTGATGCCAGCAGAGACAACAATGTTTTTGCCTTTGTGCAAATTGAAGAAACATAACCATAAATTTGCAAGAGGCCGATCAATAGCGCCCCAGACGTGGGCCAAGTCCGGAGAAACGTATCCAAGGGAAACCATTCGATAACTCCGATCAGAGATGGACTGGTAGCCTGCTATTAATCTTCCATTACCAGCCACAGGCCAGTGGCCATTGTAAACGAGTTTGAGATGTTTAGTGACAGATTCAGCCATTAAACCTCGCGCTGATGTGTATACCTGGCAATCAGACAGATTCCTCCTTGTATTATTGGTACAATCATGACCATTCATCAGATGTGGTCCATTAGAGTGGTCACGTTACAAAGGGCAGCACCACAGCCCTTTCCTTTCACCAACATGACTCTATATACTATATCACCAGCCGCCAGGCAAACATATTCAGTATTTCATCTCGTATTGCTTACATGACAGATCATTGATCGCTTGAGTTGGATTTCTCTCCACAGAAAGATCGACGGCTCCAGTTTTACAGTCTGCACTTTTTGACTGTATCTGTATTAATGCAGTTGCTGTAACCTAAAACAATGCTTAGTTAGGAATAGAAGAAGTGTTTCGCTTCTCATTTTAATGACAAGGACAGTCCTTTGACTATGCTTAATAATGTTCCCATTATGCACAGCAGCCTCTCCGGAGACTACCCTTAAATATGGGACTACTCAATCATGACGAGTGGAACCCATGTTGGAATGAAATGGGTCATATGATACTTTAAATAAATATGATAATGAGGTAGACACCACCGATTGCCAGGGGCCTTATTTGTGTTGTGAGACGGGAACAGTAGTTAGACTCGACTGGAACTGAATAAAGATAGGGCAGCCAGTGGAAAAGATAGAAAACAGATATTAAAGAGAAGCTATATAATATCTATCTATCTATCTATCTATCTATCTATCTATCTATCTATCTCTCTCTCTCTCTATATATATATATATATATATATATCTTCTTTTTTTTTTTGCCGAGCTGCAGCTACAAGTGGTGACAACAGGATAATGGGAAACAATGCAGTACGAGCACAGAAACTATTACTAGTTAATGTACTACTCTGTTAGAAAAGTACAGATAGTTCTAACAAGAGGAAGCACATGTAAAGTACACAACGAACCCACTCAAACACTACCTAATCACCAGCAAAAACTTTTTACTATTGGATGTTTCTGCAGGCTGAAAGATACTTATGGACTTTTTTGCCAACTGACAACAAAAACACATGTTTCCAGGTATATTTTAGTGTTGAACCTGTTGTGTAACATTTTGGCCTTGCTTCAGTGGGCAGGAGGTGGTCAGGGTCCCAGATAGTGTCACCAGAGACTGGAGTTCACATCTAAACTCCTGATGTTTTTAGGTTTAGTCAATAAAAACTCTATGGGACACATCGCTTTAAAAAAAAAAAAAAAAAAAAAAAAGTACATTGCAAGTTATTTTTTATTATTATTTGTGGATTTTTTCCGGTGCTGTCAATGTCTGAACCTAACCACAAAAATTGATATGAATGTAATATCTGGTCACAGATTCTGACGTTACACATATCTGTGGTTTGCAGAGACAGTCAGTGGGAACTGGGCCGTTCAGTACAAGGTTTTGTGGTGTTGCGTTCACTGCACAGGCAGCAGATTGTCAGCCCATTACCCCTCTGTTCAGCCCCCTCTTGCTTTCTGTGCTCACATTTACTGTTCCAGTGCAGCTGAATTCACTCTAAAGCTGTTCTCATTTACATATTTTTCTGTTTCTGTTGTCAAACAAAACCATGAGTATGAAATAGTGATTCACCCTTAGTATAAACATTACCCACGTCCAAACCATTTCCAAACTGCTGTGCTCCGATGACAAAACTCCACAATTCTGTCTGACAACATCAACATATATACACATTAATCCTAAATGCACTGTGTGTGTTTTGCTACATTGACATTAAACTGATAGATCACAAAGGCGTTCCACATTAGTTCTACTGCTGAGCAGAGGTGCTTTTGTTGTTTATGAATGAGCACAATTTTATGTCTCGGAGGGAGACGGTGTATTATTTGTTTCTAATGTGTAATTTGAGTTTAGTTGAAACTATTACTATGATAGCATGAGAAATGTTTACTTAACCTTAGAGCTAAGGAATAATGAGCATTTCTAGCCCAGTGGATCACTAGAAGGCTTTTTCACAGCATATATCTTAATTTTATTATAGCAATCTGACATCCATGGAAGGGTCGAGCGCAAATAGTTTTGTTCAACCAATAAGAATTTTAAAAAGTTTTTTTTTTTTTTTACAGTAAGATTTTTTTTATTGATTTGAGTCTAATTAATAATTTGCTGCTGTTCAAGTATCTTTGTATTGAAGAGTGTAATGTTATATAAAATTCTACTCTTTTTTTTTTTTTTTTTTTAAACAGTCCAAATAAACCAACATCTAACTTGTAATTCATGGCTGTTAAATACAGAACAAAAGCAGGAAGATTATAGGGAATAAGGCGACTAATGTTACAAATATATCTGGATATAAGTGCATTTTCTTCAAATATTAACTCATTCTAATCTCTAACTCTAACATGAGTAGAAAGTTATAGCAGTTCCCGTGATAGAAACTCTGAAATGATCTGTTTTGATAATCTCTGCACAGCGCCGATGGAAAAGCTGTGAGAGAACAGCTTTGGGAACATGACAAGGGACCCCACAGCTAACTGTAACAAGCACCAGAGATGGAGGGGATATAAGAGAAGCATCACTGGAATGAGCTGGAGATTACCACTGGAACTGGAAGGGGAAAAGCTTGAAACGTACGACTGGTGATGAACACGGGGAGGCTCCTCCGAGTTCGGCTCTTCCCTCTCAGCAGGGGTCACAATTATCTCTCACAGGGCGAACTGAGCGGCTCAGTGGGGGTAATGTACTTCTGGCAGAGAGATCTACAACACACATCGTGCAATTTGCCCTGCAGCGCTCTGCGTTCTCCAGTCTCGTATAGGGAGTAAAAAGGAGCAATAAGTCAAGCGTGTGGAGTGATGTCACTTTACGCTTGGGTTAGATACGGGTCTTGGTGAGTCCTGATATTTGGCTTTTGTTACACATCACATATCGATTGGCGATATGATCCCTGCTCTATATGTGGAGTTTCCTCCCAGTCCTATGGCTATCTGCAAGGACTCTTCTTCATCTTCTTCTTCATCTTCATCTTCTTCTAACTTATTTTGAGTGTCTACATAACTTAATTTTTCACATGCATGAAAATAAATTGCATATAGTGCATATTTGGGGGGCACTGTGGTGCAGTGGTTAGCACCAGGATTACACCAGTGACCCACCCTCTGGTCATCAACCCTCAAACTCACTTAGATACCCACTAATGACC
>JAPSES010000058.1:16455816-16472159 GCA_029822895.1 Maxillicosta whitleyi
AAATGTACATTTGTTTTTGAAACTAGTTGTTGTGAATTGAGTTTGTATGGACAACGGTCTTGTTTGTTTTTGGGTGGATGATAGGGTTATGTCGGGGGGGGGGGGCTAACAGAGGCTTTCGCCCAGGGAGTAAATCACTCTAGGAATGCCACTGACTACAGAGCCTCTGAACGTTTAAATGGGTCATATCCAATGACCATGAAAAGATGAAAAACTGTATTTTACACAAATTATTTACATGGATTGACAGGATTAGTGGATGAACAGTTATTAAACAGTTTAGATCAGTAGATGGTTTTTGTAGGTGATGGATGTTTGGGTCTTTATGAATTAAATAAGGTAAACATACACAACACAAATTATCCAACGCATTACTCATCTATGATATTTGTCATCAGAGGTGGGAACTGTAAATAAACTGTAAATACAACATTACTGCACTTAAGCAGTTTTCTGGCATTTGTACTTCAGTTCAGTATTTCTTATGCAAAATATTTAAGAACTTTATAACCACTAATCCTATCAATTCATTTAAATAACGCAGGTGAGATGCAGTTTTCCAGCTTTTCTCCCAGTGTCGTATGCGTCTTATTTGTGTATTCAGAGGCTCCGTAGTAAACGTGGAAAAAACGTGATGTTCTGCAACACTGATTCACAAATAAAACCCATGTAGATGGTTGGAGATGCTTACTTTTACTTTCAGTTGATATATTTTACTAAAAAAAAAAAAAGTCCCTTTTTTTCTTCACCTTTCTGTTTTGACATAATAACCTTCAAATTTACTGCAAGCTTTTATGAACATCTACGTGATCAGTAAATTAATACAGGAAACTGTCTGATTTTCACTGAAAATGCGGAGGATAATATTGAAATAAATGGTGATAAATCACTTAGGAAAGGTTAAATGTAGAGGAAAAATGAATGTGAAAGTCACCACAAAAGCAGTTCTAGGTCATTAAGTGTTACCATTAAAACGAAACTTCACAACACCTGCCTTTAAGAAGTACCTTGAGTCATTACTAAAAACAGAACATTATGAAATTATGTTTGCAAAAAAATCTAAAATTAAGAATAAAGACATGAACCCAGAATGGAAGAGAAATTAAAGCTGTATTTGTTATTGTATAGTTTAATTTTTATTCGCATGCGTCACTGTATCTTGTGTCTGTTTGATTCTCCTTTCTAAATATATTTGATAGATATAAAGTTTATAAAAACCTTGCAACATTTCTCACTTCTTCTTTGCAAAGTCAAACTGTTCAGACTCCTCCCCATCCTCCCCCACTCCCAACAGAACACCAGACTGAATGAAAAGAAGAAAAAAAAAAGAAAAATGCTGTATTTGTAGTGTTTCACAGCAGTTATGTTCTACACAAACCCAACTGCACCATCACATGACTATGGAGATGTTCAGGGGAATTCTTATACACACACCCCCTCCCCCTCCTCTTTTGTTGTGCATTTGAGTGACAGATCTAGTTTGTGTTCATGCATGTGTGTGCTTATCCCAGGGTTTTGTCTCTCAGGTAAATCGGTGCCACACTAAAATTAGCACAGTGTAATTAAGAGCAAAACAAACCAGTGTTAATTTGGTTTTATAGGGTTCTACTGTGTAAATCTGTTATTGGGTGGAGGGACGGACGTGTCAATAGGTGGACACCAAGACACATCCAGAACACAGAAAAAAAAAAAGAGGAAAATGAAAAATACAGGTAGAGAAAGGTGTCTACAGGTAAATGCATCATCCTTATGAAAGGTAAGAAAGGCTATTTGCTGGGTTTTGTTTTTTTTTTTTTTTTTTAGGAAATTGTACCATGTTTGCTATTAACGCACATATATTAGTGTACATGTGTATATTTATGTCCCTGATGTTGAAATGTTAAGTGTATACTTGGAACTATGGTTTCTCTTTTTGTTTTGTTTTGGCTCTTGCGTGCATTTTCCCCATTTTATCAGTGTTTGGTTTTCCTTAAAAGAAAATAATTGCATAGAAGAAAGAAACAGATAAAGGGACGAGATCACACACAAACCTAACAAGAAGAAAAAGATAGAAAAAGATGAAACATTAAAACTCTAAATATTTCAACTTCTGTGGTTGGTGTTTAAAACTAATCAGCACATTGGAGTTTAGTATTTTTAGTGTGTTTTTTTTTTTTTTTTTTACATGTCTTTTCATGTTTGCAAGGTTTAACAGTCTTCAAATAAAAATAATATGACATGAGCTTCAGTTACTTTTGCAAACAACCATTAAAATGCCAGTACTACTTTGACTTACAGTTCAATTCCAAACAAAAGCCAAATAGTGTTCAAGTTTGACAGTGCCGATTTGTTTTGTTTTTTTCCAGACACTGGGAAAATAATCAGTTATGAAACATGTAGACACATCTTTTAAACTCCGCTTCGATCTAATGCACCTGCATCTTTTACAAATTTTATTTTCTTATTGACTCGTATTTCATTTCTTTTCCTTATCCACTTTTTTTTTTAGTTGTTTTATTTTACATTTTATAATTTTTCATCCAATACCCTCCTCTGTGCTTTGTCTTGACCTCAGTCTGTGCACCACATTATGAAAGACGCTATATGAATAAAAACAGTTGAAGATGGAGTTATCAGCATTTTCCTGATTCAAACTGTTAGTCGGCCTCTAACGTGCACTATAGGTGACAACAGAGGTTGTTTTTGTGTCAAACAGAGACCATATAAACTGTTTTTTTTTTCCGTTATTTCTTACAACAACTGTGTAAGATTGTCTTGTTGCATATTTGAAATTTAAAAAAAAAAAGAATCTAATCATAATCAAACCTATCCTTGATTTGTACAGCAATTTGGTTGTTTGTGCATAGTCAGAATTTAGTCTGATATGTTTTAGGAATTTAGGGTAAAGGGTATAAGTTAAACTTCAACCTGCTCCTTTTCCAATATTGGACTTTCTTTTCTATAATACTGCTTTTGCGCAATTTTTAAAGCTAAGTCAAAATAAACAAACAAACAGTCAATAATATACAACTAATTTAATGACAATAAAAACTGGTGTTGATAGGGTTAATCATGTAAAGTGTCTGAATTTGCCAACTGCAGGTAGAGAAGGTGATGGTATAATCAGACATGACATGCCGCTGGTGGGTTTGGGCATTCTCCTGCAAGTAAACAACATTAAAATTAAATTAAATCTCTTGGCTGGGACCCCTTCGGGAGTCGTTTTAGGGGAGCCCTCGAGGTCCAGAGTTTAGGAAGGAGCAGCTACAAGGACACGACTGTCATGCAGTTAGACGGGATAAAAACAAGTCAGAGCACCAGCTGCTTCTGGAGGGGTTGAATAGAATCAGTTCCAGTGCAGTAGGATTGTACAGTGGACCAGGGCTCGTTTGTCTGGTACTTTAGAGCAGACAACATATTGCCAGATTCCAAACAAAGCCCATGAGTGGCACTTGAAGGATGTACTTGGATGGTGTAACAGTGCACTTCCCACATGAGGAGCTCCACGGGGCCTGAGAAGTGTTTGCAAGGAGGGGGGGGGAGAGAAAAAAAATGTGATGGCTTCAAAGCAGAAGGCTGTGCAACGGATTAATTAAAGCGTCTGTGAGTGCTGCCGCCGCTCCAGCCCTTCAGAATTCCATTTCAGTCACGTCCACTTTCTTCAAAGAAGGAAACACATGTACATTTGAATAAGAGTGTGATTATTCCACCACTTGCACCCGAGATTACACATGTCTGCATGGGATAGAGATGACTCCGTCTTACAAACCAGGATGTCAAGACTGTGGAGCTGAGGTCTCATGGCTGTGGTCTAGAAATCTCATGTCATGCAAAACAGTGGATTTAATATCAACACATTTATTTTCCCCCAGCTTTGTGCCTGATCCACACCAACTGCACAACCTCATTCACTCATTTGCATCTCAGGAGTATGGATTTCATTATTTATGGTGTCATTAATCAATGCTTGTCTATTTAAATGAAAAAGTTTGCGAACCTCTAGGGTGAGTAATGAAGGAAACGCAGTGTTTGGTCACACCTGGCCTGTCCTATTCATTTTTCATCACTGAAAGCACGCTGTGGCACCTTCCCTGTACAACAACTTGGCAACAACAGCCATGATGCTCAGCTATTTTAGTGAAAACCAAACAAGAAATAGTAAGGAAGAGAGACAAACCCTTTATTTAGAACTTGAAGTAGGTGGGCTGGTGTCATGGAGCCTGGAGCACCGTACACAAACATGCACGCAACTTTAAAGCACATCACTCAAATTTGCTTTCACGCTGCACTTCAATATTCAAGCGGGGACATTTTTACCTTGATCCAGTAACCGCATGGAGTGTTGAAAAGACGGATCCAGCGTGTCCTTCTCTGCCATAAGCTCTGGCAAGTACTTTTCGATCTCCATCTCGTCCGTCCTGCGCTTTGGCTCCAAGTAAAAAAAAAAGAAGAAATAAAAACAAACAAGGACTTGTATGTGATTGAAGTAAAATGGAAAAAAAAAAAAAAAGAAAACTTGCGCAGACTCCCTTCCGGTCCAAGTTAACGCCAAATATTTCTACGAAGCAAAAATCGATAGTGTCACTCGCGCTCCAGGAGCATTTCTCAGTCCTCACCGTGCGCGTAAAAAGAGCCGTTCAATGCGTCCGGGAGGTTTTATCCCATCGAAGGAGTTGTGTTGTTGAACCCGCAGAGCTTCTCGTTACGCATCACAGCCGGACCGAGTCACCCCCCTCTTGTCTCGTCCCTCTCCGGTTCTCCTCTTTGAAGCTGCCTCCGTTGGATCCGGTGGTGGACTGAGGCAGCGGCGCGCAGCCGGTGGAGAGGGGCGGAGCTGGCCGCGGTGCTGAAACACCCCCCCTCTCCTCCTCCTCCCCTTCTTCTCCTCCTCTACCCACCCCTTCCAACCCTCTATTACCATACTATTATCATAAACTCACCGTGAACATGCTCAGAAACACACCAACAAAAAAAAAAAAAAAAAAAAAAACAGCCTGCGTCCACTGTCTAATCTCACCTCCTGTCTCCATCAGGGTGGTGTCCATCCTGCTCTCAAACAACAACGACCCCCTGCACCGAAAATACACTAAAATGATTTTCACCATCGCCTGCAGGAAGGATAATATCCTTAAATGTTTTATGCATTCTAGCACACACACACACACACAAAAAAAAAGAAAAGAAACCCCTGCATGTAAGTGTTTCTTGGGGCAAAGTTATTCTGTGACTAACATCATTTGGATTAAATCACTTCTATCAGATCCAAACATCAGCCCCATGTCTTCACTTACGGAAATGAACATTACTTAAGTACTTTAATATACAGTAATGTGCAAAGTAATCAAACAACTAAATAGATCAAGTATCCATTGATAATGTATCCTTTTTTTTATTTATCATTTGGACATTAACCTTAGAGAACAGGAGCTAAGTGGTTTATCACCATGTTTTATAATATTACTATAGAATCTTTACTTTATCAGTAGTAGTTTGTCACACACTAACATGCACCACACACCGAAATGTGTCTTCTACCTTTAATCCATCACTAGATCATGCATCACACACTCTGCGTGCAAGGAGCACTGGGATCACCATATCAGGCACCCAGGGAGCAAATAGGGGGGTTAAGTACCTTGCTCAAGGGCAAATCAGCCATCAATTGATGTATGAAATACTAAATAAACAAAAAATAAAGAAATAAAATTAAAATGAACTCAATGTCAGTCCAGGGAATCATACCAGCAAAGGATTCAATCACAAACTGACTCTCCAGTCATCCAGGCCACAGCTGCCCACGTTCTCTGCATTTGGCATTTTTCAGTAAAAATCCAAACTTTTCTAATATTTAATTTACCAATCAAGTGCAGTAAAACAGAAAAGGTGACTATTTCAGTAAAATACATCATTAATTAGAAATAAAAACAAAATCTCCAATGTGTGACAGTGATCAAACTACATGTGTTTGATTAGTGAAGCAGATGTTGAAGAAGTTGACGGTGTTTCCATCTTCACTACAGAGCCTCTGAACATCCATATGGATCATATCTGATGATTATGATGACGAAAAGCTGAGGAACTGTATTTTACCCTCATATTTCATACACTGATTATGTAGATGTTCATAAAAACACAGTAAGCACAAAGGTTATACAGTGCCTCTCATAAGTATTCACCCCCTTGTATGTTTTACTCATTTATTGCTTTCACAAATCAATCACGGTCAATAAAATTAGGCCTTTTTCCACACAAAAATGTATTAAAAAAAACACTCTTTAATGTCAAAGTGGAAACAGGTTTCTACAAAGTAATGTGAATAAAACAAAAATATAAAGAAAAAAAATTTTTTTTGGCGTAATTATTCACCCCCTTTAAATATAATGGTCCATCCATTTGGTGCCAATAGTCTCATAATTAGTGAAATGTGGATCAGCTGAGTGCTGTGATTGTGTGTCCTGTGATTGAAGTGTAAAACACCTGTGTCTGGAGGGTGCAGAGTCTGGTTGATCAGTATTCATGACTACCATTACACCATGAAGACAACATGCAGCACAATACAGTGAAAGGATTATTGAAAAGTACAGGTCAGGGGTTGGGTACAGAAATATTTCCAACGCACTGAACATCCCCTGGAGTTCAGTGAAATCAATAATCAAGAAATGGAAGGAATATGACACATGTGTGAATCTGTTTTCACTTTGACATTAAAGAGACATTTTTTCTCCAATGGATTTTTGCATGAAAAAGGCCACATTTTATTGGCCGTGATTGATTTATGAATGCAATAAAAAGGTAAAACATCCAAGGGGGTGAATACTTATGATAAGCACTATTTATGAAAACTAGAGCAAAAGTGTTTTTTCAGTAAAATATAAAATTAGCACAAAAAAAAAACAAGCCTCTACAACCACTGTTTTTCTATAACTATATACAGGTTTTAGTTGTAAATCAGTTAAAAAAAAAAAAAAAAAAGATTTTTGGTGAAAACAGAAACTATATTTCACATGAATTATTTAACTATGATGATAGAATTCATGTTCAAGCAGGTGATTTTGTTGACTGACGGCTGTTTGATGGGTAAAATATATGTTCTTATATTTGTTTATGACAGAAAACATTCCCTTCATCCTTAGGGACACGACTTTAAAAAGACTGTGCAAAGTTAATGCTTTGCTTCGTTATATGTTCAAGCATGGAACTGGAAATGCATTCTTCACACTTATGTTCACACTTTTCCACTTAGAATACTTATAAAAACATATACTTATAAACATGCAAAGTTGGAAATAATGACTGAAAAACAACATTAGTGCGAAATGTAACTCTTAATGGTTTTCTTGTGCTTAAATATGAGTAAAAATCCGGGATGAAATATTTACTTTCAATAAAGACATAGACTGTATTTAAGTCTATGAGAACGGAGACTCATTCTTTCACGACATATAATAAAGTAATGTATGCATTTAAAACATCTGATGTTGAAAAACAATCTGGAGACAATTAATTCTGACAAAACAGAATAGCAAAACAATAGACTATTATATTGAATTTTCACAGAACAGCACAGATGGTCTAATAATTACTTCTAAAGCTGTATCACTGGAAACATTCACAATATATTCATACTTCCACAAATTATGTTAAAGAAAACAATATAGATGCTTTAATAATGGCCTGATGAACTGATAGCTCCGTGTTTACTCATATGGTTTATCTTTATTTTACTTCAATATGCAATTTATTGTTTTGAAACTAAAACTTTAGCAGAAAACTCACATCCAAGTGATTTTCAGTAGCTTTTGACTTTTTTTGCACCACATTTTTACCCCACCCCCACACGCATAGATATGATGACATCAGCTGGATCGATGCCAGAATACGCTACAATATGTGCGAGGGGTGGGGCTTGTTGTGCCTGCAACCACTTTTCTTGCATAATTTCTTCTCACATTTATTAGCATATAGTTTTAGTTAAATGTTATATTTAGTGACATCTAGTGGTGAAGTCATATATTACAACTGACTGAATATCCCTCTCATCCTCATCTATGTAGAAAACCTGTGTTATATCCACTGTTTGTTGTTTTTTCTATTAAAATAAAAACAGATTATGGTCCGTTATAATGCACTTAAATACTGGACACCAGTTAATATATGATACATAAGGAGAGCAGGAAGATAGTTCTGAGGTTACACAGTGATGTAAATACATAAACATCTCATTCTAACAGCTCATATTCACTATATTAGAGCGATTAAAATCTAATGAAAACATAATTACCAGTATTAAATCCAATTCCTCCCATCAGATCCTTCCAAATATAACACATTGAACACTTCCTCGAATCACATTCATGTCTTTCGCTTCTTCCAGAGTGAAGCAGTTGTTACTTTGCAGAGCTGCAGTTTCAAAGTACTTCCTACAAGACTCTCTGTGTATATAAATATATAACCTGCCATAAAATATTTTGTGGGCATTGACTGTGTGATATCTGTGAACTCGTGGATGAGTAAGAAAGACCCACAGTGGCACTATGAGTCACTTGACAAATATTGTTTAAGGGCAAACACATTTCCAATGTTTTTCCTCTTTTTTTTCTTTCCACATAATGTTACATTAGATATAGAACTACACGGCACAGCGACCAAATGACCCCTGAGAATTGCTGACAGAGTCACCCAGCAGCATATGTGAAATTACATATCGTGGCTGATCGTGAGGGGGGGAGGCTCTATCTGGGTGCATGCGACTGAGACGTGCACTGTCTTCGGGAGTGATCTGTGTTGGACTTGGCTGCACACGGTCTTTTCTCCAGCTTCACTGTGAGTATACGAGTGCAAATTTGGCATTATAATTGTAACAATATGAAGATTATGTGTTCATTCCAGTATGGCTGACCTTATCTGACAGGGCAGGAACATCTCAGGGGCCGTGTAATTGTCTTCTTCAGTCATTTAAGTAATTGATGAGGACAGCGTGACTTCTTAGGATGCTGTTACTTGTTAGACACCCTGTCAATAGATCTCAGAAAATCTATTCACCTTCTCCTAGGTCAAGCATGAGTGTGTTTATGAATTCATTATAAACAGGCGAGCTTGTCGTTGGAATATTGTCCCCCGTCCCCTATCACTCCCCCACCCCCCACCCCACACGAACGTACCTAGAGTAATTATCGTGGCAAAACTCAGTGAGTCTCCGGGTTTTGTCGCAAGAGAAAAGACAGCGACACTTGTGTCATTAAACGACAGCTCCGGAGTTTATCCAGACAGCAGACATCTGAAGATACAGCCTGCAAATCCACTTTATCAGACATCCTGAGTCTTCCAAGTTCCTGGAAACATACAGTGAATACATAAGTGTTTCTGGCAGGAATGTGGGGTGTTTAATGGCCTCGGTTGGTACATGAGCTGTGCCTTTCGTGTTTGTTAGAAAATGCAGCAAAAAAAAAAAAAAAAGATAAGAACTCTGTCAATATTTGTGGAGGATGCAGAGGTAGCCTCAGGTGGGCGGCTATCTGTAGGCTGATCAGCAATGGTTATATAATTGAGACACTTTTTTTTCTTCTTCTCTATTCTATTTCAATAACTTGGAGAAAATGTGACCCAGAGGCTAAATCCACAATGAGTTTATGTATATTTATTAACAATTTATCCTCTGTGAACTTTAAGGAGTGATACGGGTTATTTGCTTTAATGGATGGATATGTGTTGCGGAATAACTACCTCGGGCGATAAATACTGATTAAATTAAGATGTTTTTGTATTATTTTGATATGTGTGTGAAAAATGTGCATGAAAAATAAATGAATGGAAATACGCCGGTTGAGGTCTGCGGGGTTGAAAGGTCTGCAGAGCTGTGGTAACAAACAGATCGATGCCTTCCACAGTCCACATGTTTGTCTTCTACTTGTTCATGTAACTTTCTGTCTTAAGCATGTTGGAGACTTTTTTTTCACCCCACAATTCCCATTTATGTGTGATTCATCGTGAAGAGAAATGCATTATGAATCAGCTTACTTTTTAATCTCTCCCAGAGACCATTAAAAACCGGCTCAAATGCACTAATCTCCTATTCGGAGGAGCGACTTATTTATAGATATGCTTGCCATCTGTTGCGTCGCGTCTTGGTAAACAAAGCCTTGCATTGTCATTGATGTCTGGATCAAAGTCATATAGGCCACTATACGTCTTACTCACGACGCTTGTTTTCAGAGGGAATTCGCTAAAGTGATCGCAATAAATCAGTCGCAATAAAAATAATCATGGTTTATGACGGGCCAACGTTTTTATATATATATGTCAAAGCAGACCACAAGGGCAGCAACACTGGTGTAAACAAAGCTATGAAGAATGTTCTGTCAGATGGGTGTAAAGAATGAAGAACAGTGGGCCATTACATTGACAAAGTGTTATTTTGATCATTAGAGAATGGCTGCCCCCTTCCAGGCCCACGGCTTGTCCCAAACCACTAAATATGATGTTTTCTACACCTCGAACCAGACGGTCTGTGCAGCACCCCAGGGCAACATATATGACATGGACACCCACGCAATTATGTCTGCAGCCCAGTATTTGTATTTCACAGGCCTAGCTGGTTGTATTTTCACCGCTGCACCTCTAATTTTAGGATATTAAAGTGTTAATATAGTATAAGATACTACAAAAATGATGCTTTCCATGAAATTTCAACAAACATAACTACAAAGATCGTTTTAAAAGCATCATTCAGTTCTTTATTGACGCAGAGTGAAGTAGCTCCAGTAATTACTTCCAAGGATACAGGCTGATTTATGAAAACTTGGGTTTACCAGGTGTGCTTCCAACAGCACTCATTTTTTACTTTACGCAATACATTTTTTTTTTTTTTTTTTGCAAAAATGTATCAATGCTTGAGCCAGGAGTAAAAGTTGGCCTATGTGTAAAAAATGAATTGTAAGTGAAACACATTTATCAAATGAGTACATGTTTGTGTGGATGAATAAGGAGGCTCCAACATCCAGTGAATTAATAGAAGAGACAAGTACCATATTAGACGAAAAAAGCAACAAAACACTCCCATGTATGAGGACAGGCAGAGAGACGATTTAGGTAAAGGCTTTGACAAACCAAGAAAAAAAAAAAAGGATCAGGTTCAGACGAGCAGAAAGCTGAAAACACCTTCAGATTTTATAACCAAGACAGATAATAAACAATGATAATAAACTATGATGAATATGAATGAAAAGTTCAGTTCAAATTTCAGAAACAAAATTAGTGTTATTGGCCGAGTATGTGAACACACACAAGGCATTTGGCTTTGGATTTTCTTAGCTCACGACGTACAATTTCAACAAAAACACAAACGCACTTTAACATAGACCTAATATAAACAAACATTTGACTATATGGGTTGTTAAAATCAATAGAAAAAACTAAGTAGATGTGTGCAAAGATTCAGTTTATTAAAATATATGTTTATGGTACCTCAACAAACAAGTTAAATGTTCACTATATAAAAATGTTGTGTGATAATGGGAGCTGGTTGTTAACTAGCTCTGTTTGTATGCTAGCAGCTTAACGGTGCACATTGTTGTTACTGTAGAGGAGCAGAAGAGGAAGTTCAGAAGGAATATGATGATTTTTATGGAAAAACTGGCCCGTGGATGGATGGATGGATGGATGAACTTTACACAAGCTCAGGGCATTGTATCAATTCAATCCTGACATTCTAATGCTATCATATAATAAACTACTGTAAATAATCATCAGAAAAGATTTTAAGGCCTGTACTGGACATGGTAATTGTTTTCATCTCCTCCTATAGTCTGTACACTGTGTATTTCTGCATTTGGAATCAGTCCGTCTACTTTCCCTCACAAGAGGAAGTGATCTTATCATGTAATCAAAGCGACTTGATGTAAATCTTAACTGATTTAAATGAAGAACTTGTCTTGTCAGCTTTCAATCTTCATACAATCCCGTTTCAGTCACTGGGGTCTTGTCACCTCAGGAATAAATAGACCCTGACGTGGCCGTGAGTTGATTGCCGTGTCATTTTGGATCACAGAAACAACATGAACTGGGTTTGGAGAGTGAGGAGGATTTGGTACCTTTCAGTTTTTGAAACCTGATATGGGCTGAGATTCTGGAGGAAACCAGGGTCGTTATAGTCAGTTATGAGTCAGAACAAAAGAAACTCTGAAAAACACGGAAATTAAAAAAAAAAAAAAAAAAAAAGGGAGTGGGGGTCAAAGACACAAAGACTAAAAGTAAAAAAAAAAAAACAGTAATAGTAAAAATATAGTAACAGAATTGCACGTTAATCCAACTTTGTTTTCCTATAATTGTAAAGACTTGTGGTATTGAATAAAACACATTTCCATTAACTAAAACAAAGAAAATCCTATTTTATTTCATCTATTTCAGTTTCTGAGTCAAGGCTTTCCTCTTAATATCTGAACAAAAATCAAAACTTAAAAAAAAAAATCATCAAATTTAACACAAAATTGCTGCTGCATCCAGGAAACTGTAATGAAACACAAACTAATACAAACTGTAACAACAATGGGGCAGAGTATGTTCCATCAACACATTTTAATGGTAGTATATGGGCTCCTAGAAGAGTGACAACACTGCCTCCTTGTGACCATGTCAGATAATTTAAGTAGACATGAAAGGTTCATGTGAGGAGATATTTATGGATATTTTACAAACAAAACTTCACAGGATGGGAGATTTTAGCACGTAAAACACAGAGAGTTGTAGTTTACTCAGCTTTATTTAATTGATCTGCAATCCTTTTATACCACGTACAAATAGACCGCTGAGAGCATTATTGCAAAGATCCCTGTTGGTAGGTTCACAGCTGGGTGCATTTCTAGGGGGGACTTTTAATGGGTGACTACAGAATGATAAAAACAAAAGGTCTCATATGAAGAGGAAATTGTTTTGATGTCATTGCGCTGCCCTTTTCCTGTTATTTTCCTGTGTTTACTTATGTTTCAAAGGTTCTGCAAACTGTGCACACTTGGAATCTAGACAAGAATGCCAATAAGTCTTGTTGGTGCTAAATTGCATTTTTTTTTTCCCCCTTGCACTTTGCAAATATCTTCAATACTCTCCAATAACAGCTGAATAAAACACAATTTCTCCGACACTCTCTCTTGTCTTCTAAAGTAATTCTAACAAAGCATCTCTTGCAAGATATTGTTTTCCTCCTCGTACGGCCAGACAATGCCACTACAGCCACAAAAGGCACCTTATTGTGGCTACTAAATGGAGCGCTCACATCCATTAAACAGCTATTCAATGGAATTATATTGCCGGTGCCAATCTATCAGGTACATTGATCACGCATCGTCTGCTGTGAAGTGCAGACTCTGGTCTCCTCTCCTGGAAGTGTTGTGCAAAAGAAACCTAATGAGAAACTGTCAGCAGCACACAGGTAAACAAATCAATGGCACCCAGCAGTGCTCCCAAGGTCGAGACGTACACACACTAATGCACACTAACACACACAGCATCAACCTCCTGACATAGGATTGAAGCTGCAGAAAAGCCTGCATTGTGTAAAAGGTCGCTGTCTTTTAGGAAATAAAAGTCTGTGTTGCCTTTCTATATATATATGTGTGTGTGCATATTTATGATTAGCTTATTCTTTAATACAGCTTAATACAGCTTTTTGCTATGTCTTGGCCTCTTGGTCCAGCTCTAAAGTAAGATGAGGGTGTTAAGTCAAAACTGAATCATATGTTGGAAATAGTTAAACACTAAAGCTGTGTCAGTCCATTGATGTAAGATGTGTCTTTAAGCTGCAGTGCTTGTCGTTTTATAGTGTCATCAGGCAAAAAAAAATCCACCTTTCAGCATATTGTAATTCAAGTGGTCTCAGAGGACAAGACACTTCTGTATCTACTTTCCTATGTGTTCCAGCTGTTGAAAATATCCCCCATGAAGCCCAATTTTGGCTAATATAGGCTTTTTTTAAACAGATAGGAGGGGTTAATATTTCAAAAGTAAGTCTTTTTACTTTGGCCAAGAAGCAAAAGCTTATTAGTTTATTGCTGTGTTGCCTCCTTATCCAATTATTATTTTAGAGGCAAACAGCCAAAATGGGCTACTGTTGTTCACTAGATACAAACTGACTAATTCATGAGTGAGAATTAGTCTGGGTCTTCTAAGTTCATGTATCAGGATGATTAATTAATCAGATAAATGGTTTTGTTCTACCTATGTAGACTAAGTGGAAAGGATTTTAAATGAGAGCAGTAGCAAATTAATAATGCTACATGTGTAATCTACAGCTAACACAAAAGAACAATACCATCATAAAGAAGTGAAACCACTAACATGCTAAATGTGGACTTTCACTGTGGAACCACCATGCCACACAAGGTTTACAAGACAGCAGTTTGTGACTTTTTGGCATCAGATATGACATGATATTTGAGTAAAAAGAGGGGAACTACAGCAGCCCGAGGGGTCAGAAATGAGCTAATGCTAAGCTAACTAGCTTATTGACTCTGTGAAACGGTGAACTTCACGAAGCACAGTCTGTTTACCGTCTTGTTGGCAGCATATTTTAACCACAACTACCATTGACTACTATCTGTGAGGAAAAAGCATGTTTAAATGAGCCAAGCAGGGGTGCAGGGTGTCATACAGACCAATCAGTCAAAACATGGCAGACATCGAAGCTTCTATTCGCCCTGAGATCTGATAAATAAAGACGGACCAGATCAGTTATTAGTGGACCCAAAATTAAATGGGTGAGATTAGAATAACTGTCAGGAAAAAAGCATTACCCTATATTCTTAGTGATGTTATTCCACATTAGTTCAGACAGACAGATAGACAGATAGACAGATAGACAGATAGATAGATAGATAGATAGATAGATAGATAGATAGATAGATAGATAGATAGATAGATAGATAGATAGATAGACACTTGCGCAGGAAAGTATTTGGTTACAACAGACAATCAACATTGGACACACAAGATAATAAGTGATAAAAAAAAAATTATATATGAAAGATATAATATGTAGAGTAAAAATCAGGTAAATTCACAGGATAAACCACCTGTAAGTACCCACAGCATACAACCATTTATCACTCAGCAATATTAAGAAGTCTCGTGGCAGCTGGCCGGAAGGACCTCCTGCTGGGTTCAGTCCTGGACAGAAGGGGAATCAGTTAACACTATGTATTTGCTTACTCATATATAATGTGAATGTGTAATGTCAGATTAAGTTGTGGTGGTTTCCATTGGCTCCCTATGACTTAAAAAAAGACAGAAAAACAAAAACAGTTTCAATCCTTTTTTTGATTTTTCAATAGTTATCCTACATTATCAATGTATAAGACCTTTCTATAAAATATTGTATGTATTACAGCATTGTCCATGAAGGTAGAATAAAAATATTTTTACATTATGAAATGATTGTGACCATGTGATTTATTCTGGATAGACAAAGTATAACTGGGACTCAGTATGGAATCATTAGACTGGTCAAAGGTCAGCACTGATGTGTATAAGTAAGAATAAAAACAGGAATGTGTCTGAAAACAGTTACTCCAATGTTCTGGGCAACAGAACGTAACACACTAAAGTTTCCACACATCCTAGAATGGATTCAGATACTTCTTTTATTGTAGTTCAACTTTCTTCATGTAGTCTATTCACATTTTTTTCTTCTTCTTTTGTGGCTTTTGTTCAGGGAAGCAATTTCTTTTGAGGAGTATTGACCAGGTTTTTCTGTAACTGATTAAAAATGGAACAAATCTATCCGGAAGTAAGAACTGAACCAAACACAAATTCATAAATCATATTCATTCTCTGTTTAACCCAGTGTTTTTTCTATAAGTAAACCCTTGCATCCTGACACCCATGCCTATGAATACAAATAAAGGGCTCACATATTTTCTGCAGCTTTAGACATTTTTTTTCTGCTTACATTACTTCCTGACAAATAATTGCTTTTTAGATAGTAAAGAGATAGAGTATTACTAGAGATTTATTAATATAATCTATCAGAGAACACATGGTACATACATTCGCTCCTCTTCATCCTCAACTGATTCTTTTATAGAAGATTTTTAGGATATTTAAGCCCTAAATGACTTCAACTGTAAGCGCAATCCTTAATTTGTTAATAATGTGTGAGCTTTGTCTTCAGAAATCATATGCAAACTAGAAAAGCACTCGGAGAGAGCAAACCTCCGCCAAGCAGCAGAGTTGAGGTCACACATTTGAAGACACTATATCAGAAAACAGGAGTTCCACTGCCATCTGGTGGACATTTGCTAGTACTACAACAGCATCAATAATAACTAATAGAGAATCCATTAAAAAATTCCTGGATCCAGACGGTGATCCGGATC
>JAPSES010000058.1:16482914-16493303 GCA_029822895.1 Maxillicosta whitleyi
GCGAACATTTCCTGAAAATTTCATTAGGTTTGGTCGATAATTAACCGAGATACTGAGAAACAAAATTTTTGGCCCCACTGACCCCAATGTTAATGGAAATTTCAAAGTGATCCAGAATGCAGGATTTCTTCTGGATCACCCTCAATAGTTAATCATTTCTTCCTTGTGCCATTGGCAACAAGTCCTGAAAATTTCATCAAAATCCGTCCATAACTTTTCGAGATATGCTGCTAACTAACAAACGGACAAGCAAACAGACAAAAAAACAAACAGACAAACAAACCCAGGCAAAAACATAACCTCCTTGGCGGAGGTAATAAATTTGCCTTGCCTTTTGAATGAGTGAATATAAGGTACTGTAAGGCACTTTGGGCACGGTGTATAAAATGAGTATAAGTTGGGTCCATTTACCATTTTATTTTTATAAGCAACACTGGGTGCACTTATTGCATTTTGTGATTAAGGCTGTGTTTGTGTTGCATGCAATTCCCAGTATACGTCATACTTTTTCTAAAGTTTTCTGAAATCTATTAGAGATGTAGGCCAGTTGTGTTCCTCCACAAAAAATCAAACTGCACTGTGTTTGCATCCATGAAAGACAGATGATCAACAGCACAGACTGAGTGTAAGGAATCCTCTATTGAAAGACTAAATCAGAACTTCAATTCTAACATCTAAAGTAAGGTTTAGAGAGACTTTACTGCAGAGCTTCACTGATGTCACTGAGTAGATAGAAAGAAGAAACGGATAGGTTGTTCATAAAACAGCAGCTTAAGGAGCAGTTTGCAGGAAGAAATGACATGATGGTGTGAACAATTTGTGTTAATATTCTCTTAATCTGTTGATCAGGCTGTATTTGTAAATGAGAAAATGTTCTTGATTGGTTGTAAATAAAGGTTAAATAAATACAATAAATAATGGCAAAAAAGTACATTATTTTTGAACTTGAGAAGATGAGGGAAAACCTCTTCAACTTGTGTAAAGACAGTTTTTTGCAAATTAAAGTGAAACCTTTCTGTATTATAATCACTAGGGTGTCGACTCTGCATATATGGAATGTTGTCCTGTTATTCTGTGAAAAAAAAAAGAAGAAAAAAAATATTTGTCCAAACAAATGTACCTTTAATTTCACCAGGCATTAAAAGGAACAAGACATTGGAGAAAACAAGGGGTGGTCTAATAATTTTTTCCTTTACTGTCAATCGTGTAAACGTAAATAAGAAGCATATTGTGCAAAGTGAGTTATTTACTGAACATTCTACCCAGGTGACATACTGCAGCCACATTATTTTAACATCATCTTTGACGAATTATTGACAGATACTGACATTTCCCTTCGAGGTAAATCACAAAAACAGAAGAAAAAAGTCTGTAGGTATATGTCAGCTAACATGGCACCACTCAGTAACTCAGTAACTAAAATAACCTTTTTGTAAACACCTTTCAACCCTTATAAATTCACATACTTGGTTAATCTCAGGGTATTTATTTCAGTTTTTCCACAAGGTTTCTTTAAACAATAGGTCTCAGTATTGAAACCATATCTGTTGTGATGAAATCTTAATACAAATGTGCGGCAAAAGACGATTGCAGGTGACAATGTGGGACATATGTAGGTAAAAATTTGATGTAATATGTAAATAACTAAACACGGTGCAGGCTACTGGTTACTCGTACTGTTTTGAAGTTTCTCAGTTTCCTAACCTACCTGTGCAGTAAGAACACAAGGAAAGTTCAACATCTGTCAGTATATGGTGTGATGGTTTAATATGTTGATACAGCTTTTATAAATCATATTAAATAACTGAATAAGTGAGTGAGTAATTTAAGAGTGGAATTTAAACAAAGTATTTGACATTGGGTTAAAAAAACAAACAAACAGGATGTTAAAGGAGACATAACCCCTCAAATGTATCCACTTTTTTATCATGTTGTATTCTTTTAAGTATTGGATGAATGATGGACAATCACTATAAAATAATAGTATCATTTACATACATAGAGGGGATGAGCATAATTTACATAGTATATGAATGATAATTAATCTATTCATTGTACTTTTTAGTTAATTAATCTGACTAAAACTGTCAAAATTATCCACTGTTTACTGGTTGACAGAAGTGAATTTATTAAATATATTCAGTTCTAATTCTAAAGTTTATACTATTTGTATTAAGGCCAAACTACTGCTTGCATAGTTACAAGTATATACTGTTGTCTGTATTCCAATTAAAAGCCACAAAGCAATTAAACACCACTGCAGTTTAGTTAAATGAAATGAGAACATTTTAAGCTCTAAATGAAAACTAGATATTTATTGTTTGTATGTACATATTTTTGTATTTGTCACAATTAAGCAGTCCATGAGTGTTTGAATTGTATAAATAAAAGAGCAGCTATTGCTAGCAACTGATGTGTCTGAAGGAGAATTAGGGAACAGTCATAGTATTATGGGAATTAAGTCACAATTCTGCAAATTAAAAGTAATATTTTTATGAGGAAAAAGCATAGTCTAAATAACTGGGTGAATTATTGGAATTTTATAGTTGTAAATAATTTTCCAATTTTACCAAATTCCAAAACACTGAAATATTTTGTTATCCATAAAACCTATACTAAAGTATGATTTAATCACATGCCCTATATTTCATTTAATGCAAGCGACAAATTATTCCTCAGATCTCATCCCTTCTTTATCAACATATTCTCATCTCACCTCAAATATAAAATGATAATAAATAAAAAATATAATATGTGGAATATGTCCTTTTTTTTTTTTACTCTGGCCTTAATCCATTCTCATGGAAAGACCTTAAAAGTTCCAAAAAATAAATGAATAGAAATTAAAATCTTGTCAAAGTGAACATTTATTTTTCAGTGACTATAAATGAATATAAATTGTATTTTTAATCTCACGTTGCTGGTGAGTGTGTGAATATTCCGTTTGATGATTCGTATGAACTGTATTTTATTGTTTTTAAGATGCATTTAACTTTGTATTGAAGACCAGTGCACTGACAGATAAATACTGTCTATGGGAGCGTTAACCGATGTTAAATGTCAAGTGTAAAATGTAAATGCAATTATTTCCTCTCTGTCCAGGCCCACGGTAGGAGGGGCTCCGTTGCCATGACAATGACGTCAATGTTGGTGTCGAGTAACCAAAGGTCAAAATAAAGACAAGTGAATGAAAACGGAAGGAAACTTAACAGGCTGCCCAGAAAAGGACGGAACATTCACCAAAATCCACCTAAACTCCAAAGCGTTTCACTGCGATGGACTTTGACTCAGTGTCGTCTGGGAATGACCGTTTTATTCGCCGGTAAGGAGCCGTCAGACAGCAGAAGGTTAGGGTCAGACACTAGCTAACAGAAGCTAGCTAAGTCAGCGAGCTAGCTAGCCTAGGTCGTTTGCTAACATGAGCTAATGCTAATAGTTGGTACATTATATTGTTTGTTTAAGCAGGCAGCTGGTTAATACAAAGTTACTTTCGGCAGCCCGCTAGTGATAGCAATGTACATACGGCAATGTAGGCTAGACAGCAAAGACTATGTGGCTACTTAAGTTAGCTTTTTCAATGTTGCTCTCAGTCAGGACAGGACAAAGTAGCTGGCCTTGTAACTGTATGTTTCCCAGCTGTACAAGTTAACTGACATTAGAGTACCGTTATTCTGACACACAAAAGACGCCGTTTGATGAGCATTTAGCCCATCATTTTGCTCTACAAACACTGTCATTTAACACAGTAGTTATTTGACACAGCAGCCTAGCTCGTTAATCATTGCAAAGCAGTACACTGAGTAGGTAAACAAACTTTTGATTATTGACGTAATTGATATGAACGCGGAGCTGCTACTGCCCATGAGTTATTAGACCTCAAAGAGGATGCGAAGCAATGACCTTGCAGTGGAAAATCTTCTCAAGCTGCCATTGAAAGTCGACCTCAATATGCATTAATTACACTGCCACACTTGTGTAATGCAAATGAGGTCAAGCTAACTTTTCTTTTGCATTTTTTTTTTCTACAAGGAAAATAATCGAGTCCAGACAATAATGGCTTTGATGCTACGGTTGGAGCTCACCGCAGACAATCCTGTACAGTAGCACTCAGTGTGCTATCCTTGATGTGGTCACATGCAGGTAAAAGGATGAACCATTTTCAGCATCAGAGATGGGACTTTCATTGTAGAGTTGCAGCAATGATTTGAGCAGACATCTAACTGTTAACTGTTAAATTGCTTAACAAATATTTTGATTTATGAGTGTTTGATTTGAGTTTCTGAATATTTTAACCTTCCATTAGTACAGTAACCTGAATGTCCTACAGTGGTTTTCACTGAAAGACATTTGAGGACATCATGTATTTTTATGATAATTTGCAGATCAAATAAGAATATAATCAGTAGATTTATTGTAAATGTTTATAATCACTATTTGCAGCATTTTATCAATTTCAAAAGAGATGAGATTAGACCCTGGTATCGCTGGTACCATAAGTAAAACTACAGTACAATTCTTTAGTTTTATTTTCACTTTTGTATTTTTATACTTTATGGAGCACTCTAAAATAAACCTATTTATGTAATTGAAGCAGATTTTCTGTTTACATAATAAAATGAATAAACATATCTGAAAGCTCTCCACTTCATGAACTGATGCTGAAGAGATTTATCCTCTCTATATTGACATTCTATTGATCAATCATTTCTGAAATAATACACAGTTATGACTAGACTAACTTCAAGCCTTTGTGACTGAGTGTATTTTGCTGTACATGTCTGAATGTGAATACAGAAACATGTAGCTCTGTTGTCCAAAACAAATTTCCTTTATGGGGCAATAAAGTTGATCCTTATCCTGGATACTTGACAAAGGGATGACATAGACAAAATAATGATTGATTGAAAATACCATTATACATGTTAAATCAAAATGAAAGGTGTTCAAGTTTAATGAACTATTGTTGGTTTTGTACTCCTTTTTATAGCTAGAGCATGACTCTCCAACTGCAATGTTTCCAAGTGTTGACATAGAACAGCCAGAAATAGTGTTTGTTCAATGTCCACACGTGAATGAATAAATAAACCAGACTTTTGAATATGAATGAAGAATTGTAACTGACTTTTGGTAACAAGGCAAAAAAAAAAAAAAAAAAAAAAAAATAAACATTTATTTTTCGATTTATAATTATATATATATTTAATTGCTGTACCCAGCCCTGGTCAAAGTTTAGAGTTCTGTAGTGGCTCTTCTCATTTTTACACTAGAGCACAAAGCTATAATGTCCTTCTTACTAACCCTAACCCAGTGACTGATATGACCAGAGTTCTCCAGTAGGCTGTTCGGGGCTGTAAACATCCCCGACTGGAAGCTGTCTATCAACAGAGCTTTCAGTCTGATGTTTGCTGCTGCTGACTGCCTCCAGCCACCACCGGGGGAAAAAAAGGAAAAAAAAAAAAAGGACAAATGTCTGACCTGCTCCTTCTCACTTCAGAACAGTCTGCAAAGGCTGCACTGGACTGTTATTAGTAAAATCCTAAACTAATGAGGCCCCGGGGGGGTCATGTTTGAGCCACTGCTAGTTGTTTTTGTGGCCTATATCTTCAGTAACATTTGTTCAGACTCAGATCATGTAAACATCCTACACTCAGCTGTGATCAGTTGCAGCAGAGGCTGAGAGAAGGTTGTTTACTTGAACTAGCTGGAAAGAACACATTAGCATGAAATGAGCTGAGCACAGGCGTCTGGATCAAGGTCATACATCACAAGTTTAGCAAATGCACATCTGGAACAATCAAACAGCAAAGAGAAGATCAAGCAGTCCCCAATTTTAACCAATGATCTGTATAGCATTTTTGACACAGATTATTGTTGTTCGAAATGCTTCGCAGATGATCGACAAGGTGATAATAAACTGGAAATCAGTGGAAGAGACTGGTTCGTGTTAAACTGTGACAACACATTGAAAAGTCAACGTTTGTGTGGGTTCTGTTGTGACTGAATATGGAGCAAAAATCTGCCAAAACACACATGAAATTCTTTAGGAATTTGATAAAGAAATAATTGAGTGAATTGGAAATGAATGAATATTGAAAGACAATGTAGAAAAAAGAACAGTTTAACATCAAAATGTGATGTTGTATAGTGTAGAACTAGAATGAAACTACACAACAAAATAAACAATGAAATGTGTGATTTTTGTGTGAAATGTGCCATCTGTCAAATTAATGTGTAACCTTTTTTTACAAATATGTTTTGCTTTTAACAAATATAATCTTTTTAAGCTTCGGGAACATGTAATTTCTATCTAGATGATAATGATTAAACTGTTAGAAATCAATGACAATTATTTTGTTTCCTGTGTTATGCAGATATAATGTGTGATCTAGATATTCTTGTGTTTTATTTTTAGGCAAAATGAAGGAAATGTGAGTAAAATTATAGCCTATTGTGTAATAATGCTCACATGAAGCCGTAGAACACAGATGCTTCGGATAGGATTGAGTGCAGTTCACTTTCACCACATTTCCTGGTTCTGCTTCCATGTTGACCTCTTAAATGGCGTTCTATAAATAGTGCACCTACTAGGGCAGGCTAATTTCAGGATTCATCCATTAATCTGTAAAGCAAGGTAGGTTAATGAGAGGAAAAGTCGTTTTAGATAGTCTTTATTCATCCCCCTGCAAATGTCAGGCTTCTGTGGCTCTGAATACACATTAGTTACAATATCTGTAGTCAACAAAGAAGCCTTTTGTTCCTCAGTGTTTTATTTACCAAGAGAAACTGGTTTAATGGAGTAATTTGATTTGTTGTATGAGTTGTTTTTTTGTAAAAATATAAATGCACTGACACGGAAGTTCAGTATTTTGTAATTGTGTGTAATGTTGAAATGAATAAAACATCTAAAAGATCTGAACATGACTTGTTTTCTCTTTTAAAGCACAAATAAACCATGGATTCAAGTGTAAAAATATGGGGAGGAAAAGAAAATTATTCAGTCATATGTTAAATCATATATTACGTGGAAACTTCCTGCAAGTTATAAATCGAAACCAAACCCCATGTAATGTGACAGTACTGCAGTTCTACCACTAGGTGTCAGTGTTGTGCTTCAATTGGACCAGCAACCACAACTTAATACACACCTTAAAGAAATATATATGTATACATATATTCCTGTAATTGCAAGTGTCTTATTAATTTGTTGAGTTAAAATATGATCATAAAGCCCAGATGGCTTTTTGTGAAAAAGAAAAGAAATTATTTTGAACAACGGACAAATAATCAGTCTGAATGGAAGCTGCGGTGACAAATCTAAAGCAATTTGGGAAAATTACATAAAATATGAGTTCATTAAAAAAAAAAAAAAAAAAAAAAAAACGTAAACATGACTTGTAAGCAGAGATTATTTTATTTTCATTATTAGTCCACCAAACACAATAACAAAACATAATTACATTCAAATCAACTGGATTGTCTTTTTTTTCACATTTGGGAAAATCTGACTTAAGTGTCAAGAAATACACAACATAAGAAAATACCAGAATCCTTTTCTTCTGTCATTAGAGGGCACCCGGCTCATCTTAATAATGAATTTCTGTATCATCAGGACTTTTGAGTTGAATGAAAATGTAAAAAAAACCACACATTAGTAAACCTTGCCTTTTATGGTGTATTCACAGTGTGGAGGTCATCTCTGCTTAAACGGTCCACTTCACCTGTAGATATGAACATCAAACCCAGTGAAGAATAAAGCTCAGTACCAGAACTCGTAAATAGGAGACGTCCTTGTGTTTGTGGTTTGCAACAGTTTCCTGCTTTTTGTCTGGAACTGGATTTCATTCCAGAAGCATCATCCTCACCACTTCATTCATCCAAACTTGATGGAAAAACATCAAGATTCAAGTGGAAGAAACACATTTTGATTGATCATCCTGTAGCCCTCCATCTGTTCATGTGCTGTTTCCATGGTCGTACCGTTGGGCTCTGTCAGTGCTCACAACATTCTGCATTACTTGCATAAATTAACCCCAAGCTGTTAATTCTACAGAACTGAACTTTTGAGGGGGATCAGGTCTTGAAAGCATCTGGATTTCAATCACTTAGGATAGAACCAGAAGTAAAAGGGTCTCAACCAGTGTTGTCCAAACTGTAATACATTTCAGATTCATTTTCACTGTTATTGAAATGCTTGTAATATTACTGTTTCAGAATTGTAATCCATTACACAACACCTGTATTACTTTTGAGTTACACACAGACTCTTGTCATAAATGCTGTGTTTGCAGTAGAACCCAATTCAGTTATGGATGATAAATACAGTATGTTGTAATGTAAGCACTTCTGAACATGTACACAATAAAATAACATAACTGTGAACTGTATAGTCAGTGTCCTTGATTTAGGTTAAATCTGTTATTTTTCTCTTGATATTATTATGATATACTGTGATCTAATAACGATCATTATTGTTGATCAGAGCCACACACGCATGATTTATTTCAAACATCCTGCCTGGATGTGACTGCCATCATGTTCAACAGACTCAAAGTCAGTGACATTAACAAGTATAAAAGTGCTACAGGGTTAAAATATCAGGTAAAAAAGAGCGTTGTAGTAGTCCAGTTGGATTATGTATCTGGGATTTTAAGACCAAAAATCACTACTTTGAGATCAGGTGTTCAAAGAGGAAAGGCTTTGTTTCAAGACATTACCAATAAAGTTTTAACATCTAAAAGTTTCTGTCATACACATAATAATAATAATAATAATAATAATAATAATAATAATAATAATAATAATAATAATAATAGTTCCCACCCAGGATGACATCTTAAAATGAGAATATCCTTAGAACAAAACAGAGACACAGTAAATCAGTATCACTGCTTAAAAAGTCAGCAGGGCGAGTAATTCTTCACCTTATTGAGGAGTTTCAATTGAAAAAAGTTAGATTTTTCTACTACACTAATCTGTTGTTGTTGTTTTTAAAGGATTAGTGGTTTTTGCAGTTGTCACTTGGTTATCACAGTATTTTTGGGTAAAAAAATTACTGTGGAATAAAATATTGTAAAGATAAGAGTTCTGTCATCTCATAGGGGAGCCTGCCACTGCTGTCAGCATAGCTGTTTAAGTTTAGATTATGCACCACAAAGTGACATTATCTGTCAGCACTGTCAAACTATAAGGAAGGAAGCGAAAAAACAAAAGGACTGGATACAAAGAGGAAACTAGAAAGTCCGCAGAAACATTCCAGAATAATATTTGATTCATCCTGAAATCTTAAAGGGATAGTTTTGTATTTTTGACATGAATCTGTATTTCACCCCCTCATCAGTGTAGTAAATCCACACTGACTTACCCCCGACAGTGTCCTGTGAGCCCAGTTCTGGCCAGGTTTTGGTCAAAACAAAAGTAGTCCGGCAAGTTTTGCAGGGGTCACTAAAATAAAACGTCTTCCTTCTAAAAACAGCATGTGTTCAAAGGAGTGATTTATTTGCATCACAAACCAATGTCCATAAAATGTCACATCTCCTAATCACTCGACCCTACTACTTCTACCTGTTTCACTGCTGAAAAAAGTTGTTGATTTGTGTGCAGCCATCAGCAGCATGACAGTGCACTGATAGGAAATGAGAGAAAGTAGATCCAAGTGAATACGAGATGTGACTTTTTTATGGACATTGGTTTGTGATGCAAATAAATCACTCTGGTGAACACATGCTGTTTTTTTTATATTACATTTTTGTAGGCAAAGGTCATGGACTCGTGCTTGATCTGGGCAGCCACTGGTAGCCAGTACAACTGGGTGAACACAGGAGGAACATTGGCTCTTTAGGAATGGATGAAAACCAAATGAGCTGCAGTGTTCTGCACCATCTGCAGTGGTTTTATTGCGCAAGCAGGTAGACCGGCTAGGAGGGAGGTGCAGTAATCCACGCGGGAGATGACTATAGCCTGAACCAGTAGTTGTGCTGAATGTTGGGTGAGGTAGAGTCTGATTTTCTGTATGTTCTACAGCACAAACCAGCAGGTCAACTGCAACTGATGCAATATGGTTTGAAAATGACCGTTGGTCATCGATCATGACACCAAGGTTTTTGGCGACTTTGTTTGGGGTCACAGTGATAGAGCCTATCTCGAGGTTGATGTTGTGACAGACAGACTCTTTAGCTGGGATCACTAAGAGTTCAGTCTTGGACAGGTTCAGCTGTAGGTGGTGTTCCTTTATCCAGGCTGAGTTGCGTGCTGAAACCATGGGGTCATCTGGCTGGAAGGACAGGTACATCTGGGTGTCATCAGTGAGCCTTGAGGTACGCCTGTGCTGAGGTTGTGAGTAGAAGATAGTTTTCCTTGCCATTTAAAAAAAAAAAAAAAAAATATATATAT
>JAPSES010000058.1:16528706-16541525 GCA_029822895.1 Maxillicosta whitleyi
TTTTTACAGTAAAATGAAGAGAAGACTTGAGTGAGTTTTCATTATTTCTAGGTTATTATGATAGTGTTTTACTGGTTCTGATCCACTTCAGATTGAATTGGACTGAATGCGGAACCGAAACTAAGATGACTTTAATGTCCTTGATTGATAATATTCTGAGTGTAATATTTGCATTTCACTAATCTATTCCACAGACCAGATTTGGACCCTTTGGTGGGCCAGATAGCGTGGGGTCTTTATGGGTTAAAAACAGTTTCAACAAAACAACTTCAAATAACTGTTCCATTGTTTTTTATTTCTACTCATATTTCCATCCAGACGACCATAGTGCTGTTTAGTGTCTTCCGTCTTCATGGTTGGTTCTGCCGACTGTCATTACTGGATCAACTGAACATTTTTTTCATGCGTGACGTTAACTCCACTTGGACAAACTGCGCCAAACGCATGGTCAGAGACGTTCAGAGTCATTCTACGCAGCAGAACGGTTAATTAAATTATCAGCTTATTCCTAATGATGGATTAATCTGCATGTTAATTTTGACAGCCATAGTTTTTTTTTCATGATATTAAACATATTGTGTTTATTTGCAGATCAGACTGCAGTATACGACCGATTCATGCAGAAAACGAGTGCATTATTCAGGATTCATTTACTTTGTCTTGTTTTTCTTTCTACTGTATGAATGAAATCTTACTCTGGTTGGAACTTTTATAACTAAAGATAATAGAGCAGTTTCATTGGAAAATGTTGAGAAATTAAAAAAAAACAAAAAAAAAAACATCAGAAAACAAAAGGGAGAAAACAAACTACCATTGATACTTTATGCTCTAATAATGTCAACAGAAGTGAACTGCTCATCATTTACATCCCAAACTGTTTAGGAGCAGAGATTTGAGTATTGGAAACATGTATTTTTAGTCTTTTACAGAAGAGGTAAATGTATTTATTTTTTTATTACTTTATTTGGGACCATGCATATTTATGAACATTGCTGTATAAAGAAAATACACCCGTATAAATATGCCAGAATTAGTAAAAATAACCACTTTTCTTCTGCAGTCCTGAGGCAGGTGACAGAAAAAGACATAAAACAGCCAATATTCGTACTTCACTCATTCACTATCAATTTTAAAGATTAAAAATACATATAATGAAGACACAGACATCACCAAAACAAACAAACAAAAACAGATGGACATGGGATGACCACAGAGGCACTAGCCTACACATTCACCTCTGTACTTACGTACTGAACAGACTGTACGACTGTTTTGTTTCATCTCCGGTGATCTCTACTATGAACGTCGTAGCTGTGTTCAGTAAAGACACAGAACCTCATGTTTTTGATCACATTAGGTTCAGTACGTTGTGTTGGTCTGCAGGTCAAACTGCAATTCATGACCGATTCATGCATTCATTTTTTTCTGCTTCATTAGTGGATGTATATAGTGTATATTTGTGTAGATTTGTACAAATATAAATCTTGTATTTTTTAGGCTTTATTAGTGTATTCTATTTATATTATTTATTTCTTTTATCTCTTCACATGTTCTTTGTCTATGAAAACTAGTACATTTCAGAGGTTTCATTTACTTTTTCTTGTTTTTCTTGCCACTGTATAAATTGTATATGAATGAAAACTCAAGCTGTTGTTATGAATTAAATCTTGCCCTGTTTCAAAGGAGAAAAACCTCCTTTCCATGATATTTAGAAACAGAAACAAACACAACATAGGTCATATATTAGTTGTGTAGGTCACATGTTCATTTGGGTTAACTGAGTGTGACCAATAAAGGGTGTTTCTGAGGTGGAAGTGTGTTCAAGCCCATGTCGACACATTTGAACCATAGCATGCGCGTAAACACACGCACGCACACACACACACACACTCCCTCAGTCTCTATTACTCTCCGTTCAGCTGATGGATGTATGTGACTGTATCATTTAGCTGGTGTGTCATCACACTAGATCATCGAGGATGCACATTTGGAGTCTCTGTTTGATCACTTTTCAGTTTCTAATGTCCTTTTCTGTTAAAAACATTAACTTAAGTACTCACCCACTTCCTGTTCCAAACATTACTAACATCATATCAGCCACGTATCAGCTCGCAGCACACTTTACTCTATTAAAAACACACAATGAGCTGCCATTAAGTCATGACGCGGAACCATAACCTTACAGCCATTACTTTTGTAGATTACACACATTACAGCGAGTACGATGAGCTTTTCATGATAAAACTACAGAGTAATTATGATTTTAATCTTAAGCTTTGAAGCTTGTGGTGTTTTGCCAAATGGCAACTTCCAGGGTGTAAAGATGAAGGCGGTGCCGACATTCAAGCACATTTATTGAATGTCCATTTAGGGCTGGTTCCAATAGCAGGTCAGTCAGACGACCAGACCGCCATCAGACTCCTTATCAGCTGACAGGAGTCTACAGTAACAGCCATAATGACTGATCACACTAACTGTGACACTGTTTATATATCATAACATTTATCATAAACAGTATCACAGTTAAAAGTGTGTTTTGCACGTTAGTCCAAACAGAGTTCTTGAGGCCAACTCCATAACTTGTACCTGTTTTTCTTAATCTATTTGTAAATGTTACTTTTACTGTTTATTGTCAAATGTGTCTGTTCTATGTGTTTTAACGGTATAACCCTGTAGGCTCATTTTCATTTGCATGCCATTTTTAAATGTCACTTTATTCTGTTTGCTTTAATTTCCTGGTTAAGTTATTCTATTTCAATGTACATACATCTTAAATTCTCCTGGTATCCAGTGTGGATGTTCATTTTACAGGGAAACCTGTTTCTTTACTGTACACATGACAATAAAACTTTAAATCTTGACTCTTCATAGGACCCTTTGTTTACAACACAAACACAAACACAAACACACCTATATGTTCACTTCTCTGTTCATAACAACTACACAGGGGTGAATAACTACATAAAACACCTGCTATTTAATGTTAAAATTACAGGTTAACTTGCTTTATTGGGGAAATTCAGTCTCATTTCCCCATCCCAATACACACACCACCTAGCATTAGCTTTAGCATTAGCATGTCATGAGCAGTGAGCTGTCATTAGAGAGATTACTTTGGTCAAAGGCCCTGACAGGAGAATTACCGAACATGTACCTGTTTTTAATGTTGGGGGAAACTACAGGAACATGTCAACTTAACACTAAAAGTTCCCAGTACCACTTTTTGCTATAAGGTGGAAGTGCTAACCGCTACACCACCTCGCGCCCAGTTTGCAATATTTGGGGCGTGGCCTCTGTGAGTGACAGGTCTGTGTAGACATCTGCTGAAGGTCGGCCTCTTCCATTGAAAATGCAGTATCTAAGGATCTGTTTGACAGCGTCTCTAATTTGGCACCGATGTTCACTTGGACTCAGAGAGGGACTGAAAAGATCTTAGTGGATGAAGACCAACAGTCAAGGTCAGTGTGACATTCAGAGAACTGCATGAACAGATAATGATACAAGGATGATAGAAAGAAGCTGTTACTTTAGGGGAATTTAACCCAGCGTGACTTTTGTGTCAGTTCCCATAAGAGTTTTCACTCTATTTAACTTTTAATAAGTAATTTATTAAATGTACACTATGACCATCAGAGCACTGTGTCATGAGTGTTAGTGTTACTGGTACCCATGTTACCATGTTAGCATGAGTTGCTAAGTAGTGTGGTTGACATTACTGTTTTATCATTTATCAAGTAACAAAACACTCCTTGTTAGTGTTTAACATGTCACTGTTAATCAATGTAGTTGGTGTTTTTACATCTTCCAATGTAAGTGCTTGCGTTTCTGAAAAAAAAAAAAAAAAAAAAAAAAAAAAAAAATGGCAGTGACCCAAAAGCAAAAGCTAGTGGAAGCATCAAAACACCCATAGACAGTGTTTTACAGCAGATACAGCAGAGTCACTACTACCATTCCTTCTGTTTGATCATGCAGATTGAACTTTAAAATGTCAAATTCCCTGAGATGAAGATGAGATGAACTGGTGTGTTTGCTGGAGTCGACTGTAAATAAATCAAAGCGGAGGATGCACGGGGCTATTTGCAGCGGTTGTTAAGGCATGTGTAGCAACAGTAAATTAAGGTTAGGGTTAATGCAAAGGATAGGCCATACATCATCTCTTTACTAACAGGAACCTTGTCGGTGTCTCTGTAGCAGTCTTGATATGCGGTCTCTACTGGAGAAAAATGTGCTACTTTTTCCTCAACTCTGGATACTTTCTTGTGCTGGTCCATCGAGCTGATATAAATCTAGCTGTGGGGTGACACCTCATGAACTCCACCATCGTATACACTTGTGCCATCCACCAAATCTCCCTGACAAGCCTGCCAATTTTCCAATTACCTGTGGCGCCATCCGTTATCGGAGGGCCAGTCAGCTCTTAAATGGAAACAAGAGGGGGGGAGGGGCCAGCGCATGCTAACTATCTCATAAAGCCAGAGATGTGCCTCCTCCTAAGCTGATTTAGTGTGCGTCCCTGAGCAGAGGGGTGACAAAGGTCCTCCTGGCCCTGGTCCTCTAAGGACCTTCACAGGATTTCTTCTGCGCTCTTTATCCTTACCGCTTCAAGCCCTCGTCCACCCATCATTCCTCTGTGGGGAAGAAGAAGAGCTCTCATACATCAGAGTAAGAGTAGACAAACGTCAGCTTTTTCTTGGAATTATTGCAAAAAAAAAAAAAGTGCACATTTCCAGCATACTTAAATAAAGTTATTAACTTTAAAAAAAACACCACGTCGCCATCTTAGTTGAAAACTAAATCATTACTTTGCTTACCCCGCAATTTTATGGAGCAAATTCATTCCAACTAGAAAAAGAAACCACAGCTGGACTAAACTAACACTGCGGTGTATTTTCTTACATATATTAGAATATTAAAAGTTCAATAAATAGACCTAATAGGAAAAAAAATGAACAATTGTAGGTGTTAGAACATCTGCCAGTCGCCAAGTAAATTGTTCTGTACATTTAATTTTTAAGTTTTTTATCACCATTTATTATCATATTATCCCCTGGATGTTGCATTATTTCAGGGAAAATCAGATAATATCCTATATTTAATTTACTGATCACGTAGATGTTCATAAAAGCTCAGATTAAAGTTGAGGATTAAGAAAAAGTGACATTTTGAATGAATTAATGAATAAAATCAAGTGTGTCCATCCACTGTCATTGATCCAACTCCATGGGTTTTACTGGTGAATCAATGTTGTAGAAGATGATGGTGTTTCCATGGTAACTACAAAGCCTCTGAACATCCAAATGGATTATAAGTGCTGACATGAAAAGATGACAAACTGCATTTTACCAGAGTTATTTCAACATATTAATAACTTTAATGGTTCTGAAGTTGTTAAACATTTTAGGTGAGTAGATGATTTCAGTTGCCGGCAGCTGTTTGGGTCTTTGAGGGTTAATATGTCACATTGAAACACTATGTCATCTAGCCTAGAACCAATAGAAATGGCAACAAATACATTCTATCAAAACAGTCCTGGTGCAAGAAATGGAACTGATCAAGAGTAAAGTCCCAAATATCTACCCGTAATGACAATAATTGTAATTTTCATGCTTCAGCGTCCTATTGAAGGTCTGGTAGGAGGAGAAGACATGGTCCCATCTCTATCTGTTTCTTTGAATTCCAGTAAAAAGCAATACTCGGGATTTCTGTTCGGACCTCTTCCTCATTTATCCGCCTCTGTCGGGCTTATAGAATGAGTCCACAGAAATTGCCTGTGCTCTCTGCAAGTTAAACTGTCAGAGATGGAGAAGATGTGCTGTTAATCATACTTGAAATGCGCATATCACCTGGGGAATATCTTGCTGAGGAGGGATGTAATTCTTCTTTGGGAGCCTATATCAGACAGTTTAGAGTCGTCACTTCAATTTAAATTGGGTTACCCAGGTCCTTCATGTGTGATAGCATTATTGAGCTGCACTCCAACATCTATACTGCACTTTACAGATAATTTAAAGCTCTTTTAGAATCGCCAATTAATTCAATCTGTGTGATTAAATTTTTCAGCCACTTGGGGAAAGCAATCAAGCTAAAAAATACAACATTGCGGAAAATTATCATCCAGTTACATGTGATATTGAGCAAATAAACAAGCTGACTACAAAAACAAAACATTACAATTACATTCAATATTCACCTTCTGTTTAGCACTGGTTTGGTTTTGGTCTTGATGAATTCTTTAGTACAGTGAATTTACTGAAAGTTAGTAATTAATGACTGAATTGACATTAATCCTCATTAGCCAAACGTATCATATTTCATACATGAGGTCTGAATTCCTCTACATGGTCAGTGTGATATTGTGTGTGATATTGTATTTCTTGAAAAACCTGATGTATACAATTAGATACATGCAATACACAGATAATCCACCAGGGGGAGGAATTTGTTCAACAGGGGCCTTTCTAGATTAAACCCGATGAGGGAAGATTAACTATGTTAATTTTGAAAAAATAATTGCTAATTTTTTTTTTTAGACATGTTTGTGTTATATTGTGTTTTTGTTTGTTCAAAAATAATAATATTTAAGAATTAAGACCTGATGTATCAAATATGATACAAAGTTGAAAGCCATGCATGGAAACTGATATTTGAAAACACATTTTCTGGTTGTTCAGAAACACCAACAAAGGCTCCAGTTTCAAAGAACTGGAATTTTCAGTCAGTGATTTAATGGTTCCGTCTTTATAGGGTTAATTTTTTAATATAAACAATGCCTGTAACTATATGTGTTGATGCTTAATGACTGGTAAATCTTTAATATTTCTAAATTAAAAGAAGTGAATCATAAAGACCCAGTGTGGCAATTACAAAAATGAATTCTCTCTATTTAACCTTTATGAAATGTATCACCACTTACTATAATATTATCCTCTGCATTTGGCACCTTTTAAAGTAAAAATCTGGTATTTTTCTATATTTAATTTACTGATGATGTAGACGTTCATAAAAGTTCAGATTAATGCTGCAGGTTATTATATCAGAAAAAGAGAAAACTGAAGAAAAAGTGACTTCATCCTCATATCAGATATCATTAACTGAACATAAACCAAGTTTTTTTTTTTGTTTTTGACCAGTGAATCAATGTTGTAGAGGGTGACTGTGTTTCCATGGTAACCGCAGAGCCTCTGATTGTCCAAATAGGTCATATCTGATGACCATGAAAGGATGAAGAATTGTATTTTACACCAATTATTCAAATGTACTGACAGGATTAATGGATAGAAAGTTATTAAACATACATAACTGAAAATAACTGAAAAAGTATGCATTATTATTTTTACTTAAGTAAAGTACAAATACAAAAACTTAAGTACAGTAACAAAGTAAAAACACTTTGTTACATTCCACCACTGCCTCCTGAGTCCTTTAGGTAAGTGTCATTTATTCAGTACAAGACCAGACGGACGAGTAAAAATCTAACATTCTGATACGGAATAATGACAAGAATGTTTTTTTTTTTACAGAATGTCAGTGAAGTTGACCTTTGACCTTTTTGGATTCAAGATGTCATCCCTTCATCATTTTATCCTTTGAGATTTTGTCAGAGATGATATATGAGTTATTGACTTTTGGTGAGTTCACAGTGACTTTTACCACCAATTCTATTCACTTCATTAAAACTGTAACAAACTTGAAGAAGTCCCCTCATGGCTTCGCTGAGATGCCGTTTGTGAAGGGTGGGGGGGTGGGGGGTGGGGCCTGCGCTTTTCATTGGTGCAGAGCTACAATGAAACATAACTCTGTGTTGTGGGCCTTTATGCGTCGCTGACTTTAAATGACAGTCAAAGGTCTCTGTGTGCATATTTATGTCTAGTAATTTCTACCATCAGCTGTGGAGACACAGGTTTAATGGTCTCATAAATGTAAAGGATTCTTATTATGGGATTCAGGAGACAGTCAGTTATAGGTATATATGCATTTACACCTACGGCCATACATACACTATTGTATTTTACTCTTTATAAATGACTATATATATACATATATATATATATATATGTACTGTACATATCTGAATTATTTATTTACTCTGAAGTGATGATAGCAGTAACACAAATAAAGGGCTTAAAACAGAAGACTGTTATGTTGTTTACACACAGGAGATATTCTGTAATGTTCTTGACATTTGTAATAATTTGCCGACCAACCTGTAGTTTCATTAAATAATAATGCAGTCGGAGTGAGGGGTCTTTAAAAACAGGACTTTACATTTCATTGGTGACTGTTCTGCATTTTGGTCATGTGTTGTTTTGAAACACGCTTCATAAGTACATTTGGATGTAGATAATTATGAGTCTAAACCTGGTCTTTTCTCTGTCTGTGCATGATGCTGAATATTAAAATTTGTAGCACGTTGCTGGTGCAGCTAGAGGAGCTGATCCAGGACCAGGAGACTCCTGTTCAACGGTCGTGGATCAGAGAGGCTGAGCTGTGGAGCCGTGTTTTGCATGAGCGACCCCTGCTAGAGTCGACACAAGCAGACCCCCTCCCACCCCCCCGTCCCCATCCCCCCTTCTGTCTGATGGCCCACGGGAGCTGATGGGCTCTAGCATTATGGGATATCTCCATCAATTCCCTCTGGAGAGGCAGAGGAAGAGGACGAAGGCAGGTTTGTTTTCCCTACTGCTCGCTTTCCATAGGCTGACGCAGCCTCTGGCACAAACGTGTACATATATGATAATGAAATGTCACATTTTGCATTCTGGTCGGGGTCTGTGTTTTAAAGGGCAGGAGCTGAGCCTCATCACTGTCATGTGATACACAGAGCTCAGACTGAGCCCTAGATGGCAACAAAGACCAGCGCTCAGATCCCCACTGCTCACACGATTAATTGCATGAGCTGAAAACACACACACACACACACACACACACACACACACACACACACACTGAGATCTACTAACCACACATTCTCATCCTAACCAACGTCATAAACTGGGATTAAAATTACAATGTAAAGGAATCTTAATGTACAACACGGCCTAGGCTTTAATAAGCTTTAGCTTCCTTTATCAAGCCTATACAGTCCTCAAAAGAATTAGCAGTTAATTAGTGTGACTGATTTTCTTATCGTGTTTTGTGCTTTCACTGTATTTATTTGTGTGTTTCATACTGTGTGCACAAGAGGCTTCGTTTATAGAGTCCTTTAACTGTTGATGCAAAGCTGTTCTATTATTACAGTATGTGTATCTTCAATCCTTCAGCTATGTATGCTCTTAGTACTCACAGGTAAGTAAAATAAAAAAAAAAATAAAATAAAAAAAAGAGCCTGAAATTAGCTGCTTCAGTCTCAGAGGGAACCTGTGTTAAAGGGTTGGACAGTATTTCCTCTGGTGGATGGAGGATGTACAGCCTGTTTTACAGAAGCAGACAGGAGGACTCACAAAGGACCTAAGCAATGTTCTGCTGTGGATGTGAGCAGCAGCAAAACATATTTTAGCTGCTTCTATTAAAAAGCCATCATGAATACAGCTGTGTCAGTTTAAGGATACGTCCACATGCAGGGTTTGAACAGGAAAAGCATCTTCAGCCAAAGCTTTGGAAACAAACTGGCCATTCTGATAAAACTGAAATGCATATTTGTTTAATTTTTGGATATCATTAAAAAAAACAAAAAAAAACCCAGCAAGGAGTAAAAATTAAAATAAATAAATAAATAAATAGAAAAAGAGCAGGAAGAAGGACAACTTCTATACTCCCACCCCCTTACCCCATCTTTTTCTACTGATCACAGTCCCGTGTCAGTTCCTTAACAAATCTTACATGTCAAAATAAATACTAAACAACCCTGCACATAACGCAAAAATATATTCAACATATCAAACATAAACTCAGTCCATTAGCTGTATTACGCATATAGATAAACTTCAAACATAAGTAGGCAAAAGAAATGTCAAATCCAAAAGGACACTCCGATATATGGAAATAAATCAACATAAACAGAAAACAAATATCACACAAATGTACAACGATTTCACTGACTCTTCTACCACACTCGTCTGTAAAGGAACCTAATGGACTGATGACGCCACAGGACATGGACTCGAGCAGAAACCCCCGTCTCTTCTACAAGGGAAAAAAATATGTCTAATTGCAAGTAACAACCTTTTAAATGTAGAGACTGTGCACTGTTTTTTTTTTTTTGTTTTGTTTTTTTAAATTCCTATACAGTAAGTGTTTGAATGTAGGGGACAAGTTTTTATTATTATCATTTAAAAAAAAAAAAATATATATATTGTTTTATTTATTTTAATAGTCGTTCTTACCACCTCTATTTCACTTCCTTTCATTTAGATTTACATTGCTATTTCTAACAAGTAACTTTGGTGTTATGTAATATTACACAAAACTCTATTATAGTCACAAACAGACATATTTATAGTCGTTCATGTAAAATTTTTGGTTGTGTACATTTTCGTTTTCAATAAACTGGCAGAAAATACATTTTTGGAAATGCATGGTACTCCTGCTGAGTTATTTATTTATTTTATAAAAGAACATGATATCTGCACACATACAGTTTGGGTTTCTATATTAAAGGCTGACGCAACAGCTTATTTATGCCTACCCTATTTACAAGAAGGAAAGTCACACAAACAAAACAAGAAAACAAGATCTCACAGTTTTAAAGAACAATATAAATAAAATTGTAATGGGAATTTTAGTCTGATATTATTTTTCATAGTCTGTATTTGCATATATATTATTTCTCTCATATAAATAATAAGTGAGGTTGTCTTAGTCCAGTAGAATGATCACTGTGGTTAGACAAAGAACCAGTTTGGGCTTGTCTGTGGTCATATCTGAACTATTCAACTACTACTTTTCCATGATAAAAATAAATAATATAATCTAAGCAAAATCTTAGATTCATACTGGTAATTAGCTTACTTCATCTGAATATTTTATATTTATTGAATACCTTCATTTTAACCCTTTCATGCATAGTGGTCACATCATAGTTTTGTTGTTTTAGTCCCATATCAGCCAACATTGTGGACCGTTGTGCATCATCTCATACACTGACATTCATACTTTAACTGTAAATTTGCTGTTTTTTGATAAATCTGATCTGCAGTGACATGTTTGAGTGTAAATCAGTTGCTTGTTATTGTTATTTTAGTACAATTTTAAACAAGAAGGGTTTTTTTTTGTATAGTGAAGTGAGTATTGACTAGTACCAGAGTGGGTTAAAAGGTGAGAAAACATCAGATTAGCAGCATGGAAAATGTTTTTATTACATATTTTTCACACAATATATCAGTAAATATATGTTTCTTTGTGTCCAGCTGAGTGGACATCTTCACAACTTAGGTTCATAAGAAAATTTTCAATCATATTGGGGGTTTTTTTATGCCGAAAGGGGAATAAAAACAAAAAATGTTGATATGTTGATGAAATGTTGAAAATGTTGTTGAAAATGTTGATTTCACATAAATCATGGGTTAAACATCCTTTTAGATGAAGTGACTGATGTGCATGCAGTTACAGATGTATGCATTTGCCTTTTGTGTTGGGCCTTGTGTTTGATTTCTTGAACATACAGGTCCAAATAAGGTTGGACTGGGATGCTCTGACTGAAAACAGCCTCTGTATGAGCATGTGCATGTGTGTGTGCGTGTGTGTGTATGCGTCTCTATTTGTGCATTGGCGTCTCACTACCATTCTAGTGATGACACTTGCAGAGGGTCATAAACAGTGGCTTCATTAGCCTGTTCAGGCAGTGCGTTATGCGCTACATTTAACCACCTCTGCCCTCAGCGCTGCTCTGCCTCTACAAACCAGTCACCACAAAGCACAATTAAATTTCATGACTGCGCATATTTGCAATTCCCATTTCGTTTATTACAAAGGGCATTCTTTAATGTCCTTTTTTTTTTTCTTTCCTGAGAAACGTATTTCCATTTTAGTGAGGCATGACTGATACCGAGATGAACTTACCAGGCGACGCCTAATTTAATCAGAGGTAAAATGCACAAGCAGGTTTTTTCTTTTTATTGCCTCGTCAGATAACTACAGACATCTCAAAGAGGAGGATGTATTGTTGGGAGGAGAGCTACTTTGCATGCGTTTTCAGTTTAAAGCTTTTAGAATAAAGCCGAAAACCTTAAGTAGTTAAATGTGTTCTGACACAGGAGGAAATCAGGCTTCTGATTTATTCCTGAAAAGAGGAAAGATCGAACAAAAAGGGACTTCAGCCTAAGTGAACATGTATTATTTAAAGGTCATCTAGTGAATTTATACATAGAAACATACTTTTCCCAAACACATTTATTGATTAAGATTACATGTTCATTTTTGCAGTTATACTTTAATTTATTACACGGAAATTAAATTCACTAAACAAAATGTAATCAACCTGTGTCTAGTATTTTGTTGGATATTTTTTTATGTACGACTGTAATTTATATGTTAGGAAAGAGAAGAGGGATTCAAAATTTACATAATGCAGAAACAGTAAAATGCTAAAAAAAAAAAAAAAAAAAAATAAAGAGTATAGTTTGGTCCAAAGAGTACGAAAAATATCAAATTATGTGTTGAATGAAAAAGTTTATTTCTGTTTCTGCCAGTATAACAAAACCACTATGTACTGGGATTGTATTTGATGAATGACTCTAACCCCAAGGTGTTGATGATCATGTAGACATTTTTTATATATATGTTATTTATTAAAAATTTTTAAATAACATTTCTTATAGCAATAGTGCAGAAAGAATGTCTGAACAATAGTTTAGCAACAGAAATTTACACAAAATAGAATAT
>JAPSES010000058.1:16578508-16593348 GCA_029822895.1 Maxillicosta whitleyi
AAGTACAATCATGCAAAGTTTGAAGAAAATTGGAGTAATAGCCTTAGAGAAATCTTCCGGACAAAGTTCAAGGCGGATGCAGCTTTGGAAACGACACAAACACATATAGATCTGCACTTACGTGGGAGATAATAAATCCCAGTGTTCTATATGGTATAAGTAATGAGATGTTCTAAGTGGAATAACTAAGTGAATAAAAAAGTCAAATATGAGTGAAGTTGCAGGCGTGAAGCCGTGGTTGGATGTGGGATTGAGTTACTATATGTCGCAGAATCAATAACAAACCTCAATTTTATCTTCTCGTTCTTCACATATTGGCATCCTCTTCCTCTTTTGTCCTCGGGTTCTCTGCGAGACACAAACATTTCACTTTTAAGCAGTGGTCGGACTCATGATGCAAGTGAACACAGAATTATTTCCACAGTGGTGGTGGTGGTGGAAGGGCGGCGGGGGGGCACACACATCATTTTCTATTCTATTTTGGTCGCCTTTGCTTTCATAGTTTGATTTACTCCAGCAGTGTCCGCTGACTGTCTAGCTGTCAAAACATAGATGAAAGAAGAGCTGAGATGTTAAAACTGTTGATCCACAATTATTAACTTCAGGTAAGTGACACTCGAAGTTGACGGCTGATGGATTTTTAAAGGCTGATACAACCATAATAACAGTTTAGAGCAGGATAAAGCTGATACAGATTAGTAAATAGATACATTTCCCACCTCAACAGTCAGAAATGTTGACACTGTAAATGCATTAGTATCGTTTTAATGAACTGTTCGACTTCATTACAAATTAGATGACTTTAATTAGACATCCAGGTCACATAAATAAGTAAAGCTAAATGACTCACCAACAAAAGCAAAGGAACTAATCAATAAATGTGGAGAGGAGCATCAGGCTAACCATAATTAGCATTTGCAAATTAGAAGTATCAGTTATAATACGAGCTATGGATCATTATCTGTGCCGGTGTCTGACTCTGATACTGTAAAACAACGTGTGATGATTATCCAGTCAAACTGATTAACACCTTGGTCTCTAAGCAATAAAATTTACACCTGCTGCAATGTTTATTTTGTATGAAGTGGCAGTATTGTAGTTGTAGTTTTTGTTTATGTTGTTTGTTTGTCTGTTGTGTTTAGGTTGATGCTTTGTCTGTCATTACTGCATGGTATCTGAGCTTTATGTTGAAAACTTTCAAAAATAAAATGCATTAAAAAAAAAGGCAGTTCTTTATTCTTTCTGGTACATTCTTGGTTCTGTTGAGACTGGTATTAAAGTGCTGCCTTCATAACTTCTTAAAAACTACATCTGTCAAAAATACCAGTGGCTACAGACTTCAGTTTCAGGGTTTATTCCTCCGGTCGATTCCAAATGTCTGCACTGAAGTGAGCAAAAAAAAAAAAAAAAAAAAAGGGCCTTAAAATGCTGCTTGGAATCAGTAACAAAATGACTTGAAACTTAAGGGGCTGGTTGTAGATGTTTTGTCCAATTCATTTAAGACTAAATCTGCTCTCTTTGCTTCTATCATACTTGCCTTTTATTTGACATGATGTCTAAGTAATATATATGGGGGGGGGGGCTGGAGCCGATCTCAGCAAGTTTTGTTGTTACAGTGGTCTGTAAGCTTGGCCAGGACACTTACTATAATAGGCACTTTTATTGATAGTGAGTCTTTGCTGGTCGAATAAAGGTGAGGTAAAGTAAGGTAAGGTAAGGTAAGGTAAGGTAAGGTAAGGTAAAATAAAATTATCTAAAACAAGTGGTTCCAAGTACAACAAACCCCGCCCCTCACATGCATTATAACTTATTTTAGCATCGATCCAGCTGATGTCATCATGTCTATGCATGTAAATGGTAAATGTTCTGCACTTATATAGTTCTTTTCTACACGTTGGTACTCAAAGCGCTTTACAAAGCCTCACACACACACACAAACACACACACACACACACACACACACACACACACACAGTCATACATCAGAAGGCAGCTGCTACTGTACCATACAGAGCACTACCATGCCAGAACCAACTGGGAGCAATTTGGGTTCAGTGTCTTGCTCAAGGACACATGGACATGTGGACAGTCTGAGTCAGGGTTCGAACCACCAACCCTTTGGTCAATGGACAACCCGCTCTATGAAATGAGCATAGCCGCCCCCACACACATGTGCTGATGTCAACATATCAGTTGCATTTATATGTGACAAATTTGAAGTAAATGGAAATGAAAAGTTTTTTTTAGACATTTCAATTGTTGACCATTATAAGTAAATGGACAAAAAAAAGAAAGAAAAAGATTTGACCAGGGTGCATTTGTCTATGTACATTTATTACAGGAATTATCATTGTTTTATAACTGTATATATGTTGCTTGGGTGCACTAGAATTATGTTTCTACCATTTTATATTCCATGGCGTCTATATCAGGGGTGTCAAACTGATTTTAGTACAAGGGCCACATTCAGCCCACTACAGGTCTGGAAAAAATTAAGAGACCACTGCAGTTTTCTGTGAAATCAGCATGTATGCATGTATGACAGCCATTCCACTCCTGTGTCTGTTGAATTCCAACACAAACACACCTTATTCTACTGAATAAACACCTGATCCATGTCTTATTTAAGAAAAAAAAAAAAAAACACTATTGTGTCCATCACTATCTCCTAATATACAAAAATAGTTCTATTAGTACCACAAAAGTAACTGTAATCCAAAAGTAATTATTAAACTACTGGACTTCTGCTCTGACAATGTTCCTGAACTTTGAGGTCTGGTTCTTCTATCAGTTCAATGATCCTGGATGTTATATTATTTACAATGTTTGTAAAAGGACAGTTTCTAAATGTCTTTTAGCAGTCTAATGCACTGCGATCAAATTGGTCTGTATGTGGCCCCTAAACTAAAACAACAGTAAATATGTTCAGTGTAACTTTTGCATTTCAGGGGGTTGGACTGGACCCTTTGATGAAGCCGGTTTTGGCCCAAAGGCTGTATGTTTGACACCTGTGGTCTAGATTTTAACCCCCTGAAGAGTCAATCATCAGTACAGTGTGGTGTCGGTAATGCACCAGAGGCAATAGAACCAAGAGGAAGGTAAAGATACGTCAACTCAGCATTTAAGGTGTATCGAGTGCAAACAGTAACAGACAAGGAAACATTCCACCTTAAAAGCTCCTGCAGCCTCAGAGCCACACAGAGAATCTAACCTGCTTAAAAACATTACACACTGGTCTGTTAAAGGCTCATACTGGATCTACAATGCTGCGTGGACTGAAAGTGTACACTATTGAGGCTCTAAATGAGGTGGTTTATTTTCATACTGCAACTGCATTGCAGTGCGGCATGCATGGATAGCGTACCGGTAGCGTACCGATAGTGTAGTTTGTAAATTGGGCCTCGAGGATGACAGAAACACTGTGGTAATACATCCAACCTCTAGGTGTCACAATTTAGTCTCATCAATGCTGTCTTAGTGCCTACACTTGATCATTGCATTAATACTTCGGGTTTTTTTCTCTCGCTCAGATGAATTTTTTTTTTTTCCCAGAATGTTGGCAAGGCGGTGGGGGGAGTTTGCTAAGGCGGCCGCCTTGGCTAGAGAGTGCTGCAGGAAACACTGAAATACTGCAGAACAGTATTTGGTATCTATACAACATGTGGTATATTTAGTACTATAGTATTTTAAATAAAAGCTGAAAGACGGGCTCAACCTGTTTAAGTAGTTTTCATATTTATAAACAGAGCTGTGTCCTTTATACCACTACCACTGTCAACGCTGCCTCTGCTCAGTTAAACTGATCAAATGTAAGACACTCTATTCCCATAAGACAAGGCACAACTGAAAAGGAATCCTTCGCTTCACTACAGCCCTCTGACCTGATGAAAAACAGGAGTGAACCACCGAGCTGACTCGCAGCTCGGCGTGCTGTGGCTCTAACTGACGGCGGAACAAACTAGAGCACGATCTTTGGAAGTTCGCTCAGCCTCCGATAAAGGCGTAGCGGCCACTCCAGACTCTTATGTTGGTGTGAAGTGTTTTTGCACACTCTTTAAAGAACAGTGAGGAGACAACAAAAGGAAATAAATTCAAATATCTCCTTCTTGTTGCTACCAAGCGAGTGCTGGGGAAGGTTTAAAAGGGGAAGAAAAATCGACAACATATTTAAACAGATTGTGAAAACAATTCCATCTGTCGCCTTTGGCTCACCACCACTTGCCAGATGGAGCACTTATCATTAAGAATGCTAACTGCAAGAATGCTGCCAATTGGCTTCTGCAGACCTTCAGAATTTCTCCTGTGAATGTACCACTAAACAAAAGCACTGGCTTTATTTAATAATTTTTGCATTAAAGAACTGTCTGTTAAAGTAATGTATAATGCCAGGGAGACCAGAGTGCATTTGAGCTTGGCATCAGCTGAAAAACACTCAGCCACACAGCTAATCTCAGTCTCTGCTCAGGTGAGGAAATTAAAGCTGCAGGCAGTTTATAAGTCCCAGGCAAAATCAATCTTTTAATTAAGTACATCAGTGCATCTTTAACAAGCATGAATCATTTCACACAGGATTAGAGAAATTAACAGAGCATAGGAATTGGTAGTAACTAGATATATTAACTTAATTGTTATAATTTACAGCTGATTAATGGCATATGTTTATATGTAGTGTTTCAATGTTAGCTCTATGGTGGGCTGCTGGCAACAGTAAATCATGCCCCATTAGGGGCCGCACTTTATCCCCCACTCCCACTAGCCTCCAGTTAACCCCCCCACCTTAAATTCACCTTAAATTTGTCATCAATATAGAGACAATTTAATGGATGTGTCTATTTAAGTTATTCCATGAAAATGCTCATTTAGGGTAACTAAACTGGGATTAAAATTACATAAAAATAAAATCGATATTTAGAAGATGGCATAACCAGTATAATTATTTCTGACCATGCCAGAGTGATTATGGGCTTTCGTCTCAGAACAGCACTACATCAGTCTCGTCATTGGAGACTTAATACTATTATTCTTAAAGATGACAAATTTACATCCCACTTTTCTATTGAACTTAAAGCATTCCTGACAATCAATGCTCCATCGGCCAGTACTGCATCCCACTTATGAGAAACGTGCAAAGCTTATGCGAGAAAGTTAATTATTTTGTACAACAAAAAAAGACACCAAAGACAAGAGAAACAAAAATCTTTAGAGTGAATTGATAGATAAAGAAAAAGAATACATTCCCTCTCCTTCACCACCGTTGTGGCAAGAAATCACTATGCTCAGATCAGCTCTAAACTGCATTCTCACTAGGGATGCAGAGAAGAAAATGAAGTATATTAGAGGTTTTATGAGCATGGAGATAAAGCAGGTCAATGTCTGGCCTATTATGTTAAGAAACATCCAGAAACACAAACTACTGCAGCTCTATCTGATGTAGATGGTCACAAGGCATATGAAAATAAATAGATAAATAACTGTTTTAAGAATTTTTACAACAAGCTGTTTTCTTCCGAATAAGCTCAAGAGGTGGAGCAATTAATGGACAGTTTCTATGCTCAATTTAATTTACCAAATTTACCAAAGGGCATAAGACTGTGCTGAATAGTCCTATATCTCAAACTAAAAGTAATCAATGATATGATTACGAAATGGAAAGTCGCCAGGACCTGAAGGTTTTTGTTGTGAATTTTAGAAACTGTTCCAAAATGTTCTTGTAAAACCTCTTCTCAATATGTTTAATTATTCCCTCACTGCAGGAGAATTCCCACAAACACTGAAGGAGGCCAACATATCTTTAATTTTAAAGAAAGCCAAGTGTCCCGACCCTCATGCATGCGCCCATAGCCTTCTTAGACGTGGATATGAAGCTGCTCTCCAAAATCTTAGCCTCCCATTTAGAAAACCTCTACAAATACTAGTAAAGGAATACTAGACAGATTTTATAGTCAGAATTCAGTTGCTAATGTCAGACATTTGTTGAACACTATTCCACCTTTTACACAAAAATTTGCTAACAGTCCGGTGCTCTCTCTCCGTGCAGAAAAAACATTCAATTGAATTGAACGCTCCTTCTTATTATATATATTGGGCAAATTTGCTGTAGAGGAGAATTTTATAAAATGGGTCCAAATAATATGTTTGTGACCAAAGGCAGCAGTTTGGACTAATGGATTCCAGTCTGAATACTTTCATATTTACACAGAGGTACTAAAGGGTTGCCTTTTATTACCCCTCCTATTTGCTCTGGCCATTGAACCAGTTTCTGAGGCCATGACTGGGTGACTTCCACAATATGTAGTTTAGAATCTGGACAGCTGTGTCACAAAATATCATCATACGCAGATGATATTCCGATCTTTCTGACTGACCCTGAAACATCCATACTAACAGATTTAGTTGGTTTCCTGGCTATAACATAAATTTGGCTACATCATAGGCTATGTCCCTTATCTTCCTTTACTTTCAAATGGTCTTCCAATGGGTTTGTGTACTTTGGAATTGATCACCTGATCCTTTGATCAACTATATAAAGCCAACTTTGTACCTGTATTTTGCAAAATTAAGCATGACCTAGATCGATATATGCCACTTCCTGTTTCATTGTTAGGATGCATAGCCCTGGTCAAAATGAATGTGTTGTCTAGGCTGTTATATCATATCCAAATGATTCCTGTTTTGTTTTCTAATAGGGTATTGAAGGACATGAATGAATGGCTCAATTCTTTTATTTAGAACAAGCACAGACCTAGGCTTAAGATGGCAGTATTACATGTACTAAGTTTGATGGGTGGCTTACACTTGCCTAATATTAAAATACATCAACCTTGTGCCCATTTAAGATTTGTAAATGAGTAGGTTAAGGATAAAACTTCAAACTGGATGGATATTAAGACAGCGTTGTCATTGAATGTGATTCGCTGTGGAAGGGAAAAAGCCAAAAGAAACTGTTGTCAGTGCAGACTAAGTGACTTATTTTTTAATAACTTCAAGGATTTTAAAGCTTGTACAAAATCTGTAATAATTAACATTCTAAAAGTATTGTGGCGGTATACCATCTTGAGGGATGATCACAAATGTAATGTCCATTTTTACTCCAATAATAAATAATCCTGCTTTTCCCACAGGTTCTTCAGATCCTGATTTTTGACAATAGTTTAATAAGAATCTAAAATATATTAGAGACCTTTTCTCAGATGATAAGCTTATGTCATTTGAACAGCTTCTTGCAAATACGGCATTATATCAGTCATAGCACCACCCTTATTGATCATCCTGAAATATCCACTTGAAAGGGCCACTTGAAAAAAGAATGACCTCAGTTAGATATAGAGAAGATACAGATATCTAAATACAGGTAGAAGTCCCAAAGTACAGTTACTTCATTGCTGTACTTTTATTTTGTGTATTTATTTGTCAAAAATCACTTTACTTTTAATTTGCTATATATCAACACACCTATCTGCAATTTCTGCTAATTCAGTCCGAGGCTCATTACTTTAGTCTTATTGTATTTGAGAGTCTTGTATTATTATTTTTCGTCACTACTTCCCCCTTTTTATTTTACATCATTCTGTGATATCAAGACCAATAAATTAACCTAAATGAATGAAACAATGATCTGTCCAACAATCCATGTGCTACATACATATATCTAACAATTAAGATACTGAAACAAAACAGATGGTAAAAGATAAATGGATGGCACAGAAAAGGCATCACAATGGTTTGAGTTCTATTTCTGACACTTTTTGTACATTTAATTTTTTTTTTTTTTTTTTCATTTGAAGAGTATTACATTATTGTGATGCAGGAAAGCACTGAAAGATCCAAAGTTACTTTTATTTTTTATTAAGTTGGTTTACTTTTCCTAGTGTGTTTTATATTGTACTTCTATTTGAATAAGGTGCAGACACACAACATCCTGCACCTCTGTATCCACATTAGAAAAATGTTTTGCTTTTCAATACCGTTTCATTTTCAGATTGATGTATTTCCCCAAAACACCTTCAGTTAATGCATAAACAGGAGTTGTAAAAGGAAACCTGCTGACAGGGAGCTATGGTAGGTATTAAAACTGAACTCCCTGATGAATGTAGAGATCCCAGTCGGGTTCTTTCAAATCCCACATTCACAAACAAACAGATGTCTGTTAATGGACTGTCCTCAGAGTTTGAGACTGTCTCTATTGCCGGTAGACTGGTGTAAAACCCAGACAGAGCACGCTGTGGAGCATTAATTTTATGGCGACGACATAAGATACATGCTAAATAAAATTCAGTTAACAGGTTGACTTTAAAGGTTCTCCTCCAATGGACACTAGTGACTACAAAGCATGAATAACAGCCAGGAGCCTCATGATGGTGGCACTGGGCCATGTTAGGCCTTTTGGTTAAAAGTAAATGATGTGCACATACACACACACACCCTCCTTTCTGACATATGAACTCACACACACACACATACACATACACACACACCACAGCCTTGGAGGCCAGCAGGAGGTCGATTAGCCGGTCCTGATAAATTGAAACATGGCTTTAGAGAAGTGCCAGCACTTGGGTGCCCTGGTAAAAGCATTAAAAATGCAAAGCAGGGCCCTTTTAGCGCCTGCCATTGCACGCCTTGCATTTGAAGATAAATGCTGCAGTGAAGTGCCTCGCCCGAGTGGCTGCGAGAAAAATCAGAAAGCTGCTTAATCCCTGAGAGCTCTGGCAGGGTCCTCGGCACATGTCTAGGCCCAGGGTTTCCAAAACCTGAACAAAAAAAAAAAAAACATATTAACCCGGAGTGGCACTGAGCTCCTCTGCTCCACTATTTCCCCTCTAAGACAGATAGAGAAGTGGATGAGACACTCCTCTGTCTCTTGTTCATTTCTTTATTTGTAACAGAGACTTGTCATCGGGGCAGATTCAGTTGTGTCCGCTCTGCTCTGCTGTGAGCGTCGACACTCACAAGGAAGAGAAAGTCGTCTTAAATCCCTGGGGGGTTGGCAGGGGTCAGAAATTGACAGTAGAAAAAACAATAGAGGAGTGAAAGACCTCTTCCACCAACTAAGCTGTCAGATATCAATCTTCAGGGTTTCTTGCGGTAGTAGGGAGGCAGCTCTGTATCACAGGAACAGAGCGTGGTGAGTACAGATAAGTAGGATCCAGCGAGGGGAGGGGAAAGGCTCCTGTTCCATCTCACAGCTGACACTAAATGTGACTCCACAGGCATAACACAGTCCATAAACTGGGAACTTTCATAGCCAAAGGAAAGAGGAAAACTATGAGGATTTAAAGCAGATGGGGAGTGAACAAGACTGTGCCCAAAAGAAATTATACTGGTATAATACAGATTTGTATCAAATACGATGCTGACATTACGTCGTTATTTGTTTAAAAGATATGCATCAAACTTTCAGTCAAGTGTGTTAAGGCTTTGCTGCAATACTTGTTAGTGCCACTAGAGTCAGTAACGAGCCACTGTATCGTTGCGCCGGACCATAAAAATCAGATAATTGGGAGGAATTGAATAATAGTAATAATCAGACCTGATGCGTTTACATGCACTTGAAAACCCTGGTTTAGACGCTCCAGTCTTTTATCAGATTTCTTTCAGTGTATGTATGTACATAATGATAATATACGCAAACTTCCTGTTAGCGTCTTCCACTTACGTTTGACAATGTAATGCCCGTTTTCTACGATTTTAATTGTGTTTACACATGTGCAAACGTATACGAATGAAATAAATCAGACTGACCTGCATCTATGCAGGGAGACATTGGAGTGTTGGGAAGAAATCCAGGTGTGTTAATGTTATTTCTCATATACAGATTACTGCTGTTTACATGATCCCTTGAATAATCGGATAAATCCACAAATCGGATAATGATCGGAGTATTAGTGTGCATGTAAACAAGCTAACTGAGTCAGCACAACTCTAGACATTCAAAAGATAGGACACAGCTCATCAGGCTAATGCCATCCTCTTTTAAGTCATGTAGAATGGCAGGGAGTGAACTGTGGACAAAACACTAAATGTGAACAATGGCTGAAGCTTCTTACAAAATGTTCATTATCGTGGCCAATGTTCAGAGTCAAAGAAAAGAAGCGATAAAAATACGAGTCAAAATGAGTGTGAGTCTAGTTGTCACAGATATGTTATTAGTAGTTGTGGTCCAGACGGTAATTCATCTATAATTTGTGTGTTTTTATGTTCAATGACATCACTGTTATCAGATATGGCAGTCACCAAAGCAAGCACTTGTTCCCTAGTTAGAGGTCTGGTTATTTTTAGCTTTTTGTTTTGTTTTTAGAGGCTTCAGCTCAACCTTCTCATCTGAATACAGTCACTTATGCCAAGACAGCAACAGCCCAAACTCCCACAAAACAATGGATGACGTCACTGTGTCTAAATCCACCACTATACTGTATTATATTATACTAAAATATGTATAACGGAGGTGTCAAACTTGTTTTAGTCTAGAACCCCAATCTGACCTCAAGTGAGCCAGACCACTAAAATGTTACTGTAATAACCTACCTACTACAAATATTTCATTGTGTTTAAGTGCAAAAGGTAAAATTACAGTATATATAAATGTTTATTTTTAGAAAATATCCTCAAACCAAAAATGTGAATCACCTGAAAATTCATTAACAACCCAAGAAAAATGATTGAATTTTAACAATATTATGCCTCATTTATACATTACAACGTACAGATTGCAGTGGACCTACAAAGGCATGAAGCATTTAGTATCAGTCATGTGGAAGTGAAAAATACAGCATTTAACTTTATGATCAATACAACTTGACTTCACTGACAATGTCCCATGGGCCAGATTGGACCCGGCAGAGGGCTAGTTTTGACAGACGGGGCCGTATGTCTGACTCCTTTGGTCTATAGGAAGGTCGGTTTTAACATCTGTACGTCTAAACTGTCTCATCTGATTTTCTGCAGGTAATCATCAAACAGCTCCCCATGTGGAGAAGATACAGCTGATTTACTGGGAGATGCTGAATAAGTGAGTTAGCCATGAGACAGTTCCCTGATACTCTATATATTTAAAAATCATTTGCAGACAACTGCCATTAGTCTGGATTTTAATTTAATAGCAGTACACGACACAAACTGCATGATTATTCTTCTTAATAGCACCATTACTTCAAAAGCAGACTGAGACTTCGACGAATGGGCTTTTAAAATGCACTGCCTGCACACTTCTAATATTTTTAAACCAATTAAACCTCTTTCCAGAAGCCAGATGAATCAAAACAGTGTTACTCTATTCACCGCTGTACTGTTTCAAACTTCCCTGTTGTTCATCTGAATGTGTTCCCTTTTGCCTCATTTTCTTTGGTCTGATCAAAGTGAGTGAGTGATGCAACAGCGGAAGGCCATTTATACTCTTCAGACTCAAACATTTCTATCTTCAGTAAATGTTGAAACAAGAGCAAATCAAGTCTTGCTGGTAACAACCATTTGTTAGCGCCCACGGGAACACGCTATCACCTTGTGCAACTTTCTGATAACCTTAAATAGGGTGCGAGTCTAATGAGAACTGGAGTTAATTGTTTTGTAATCTAATGAAAACTCCACTTAATTATTCGTAATCAATAGAAATCAATCAATTAGCCTGCATTGTCAACAGAGACACTAAGCAGAGACGATGAGGTGGGAATGTAAAGTTTACCGTAGAAAATATTTGTCGGTGCAACACAAGCAGCCTCAGTTCACAGTAAAACAATATACATTTAGTGTTTCCAGTGTGTTGATACACACCGTGCCTCTCACTTGATGTTTCTTGGGCTCTGGCGACATCTCCTGCGGGATGAACTTGATCGGTCCCTTGATCTGCCTCCTGGATCTCTTGGTACCGTCAGGTAGCGTCTCCATGGCAATGTCGGCCTCATCGCTGCTGGCCTGGTCACATTCGGAACATTGCCTGAGGAAAAGAAAGAAGGCTCCTGTCACTGAACTGTATCGGTTTTTATATAAAAAGTCCAAACCTTTAGTCTTTACTGTACAGAAAGTGCCTTTCATGTCTCTATTTCTCTAATCAAAAGCAGCAGCAGCAGCAGCAAAGGGGGATAAAAAGGAAATCACTGAGATCTAAATGCTGGGTTTTCCCTATAATTATATAACACTTGGGCTTTGCTCCTCGACTGATGCAACAGAAAAACTTATCTCAAACTTTACAAACTGAACTAGAGACAAAAAGGCATCATATTTTGACAGAAAATATGTTTTTAGGAGTGAGGCTTGCATTGTGTGTATTGACATCATCAAATGCGTCTCAAGTTTCTTTAAGATATTTTCAAAGAGAAATGGTTAGAAGGATGAAATAAATAGTTTTTAGTCAAATAAGAAAAAATAAAGAAAAATAAGAAAAAAAAAAGACCATGAAGCACAAATAATTCCTCCACATACATAATCAGATTATAATACAGTCACTTGCCGGCAAATAATCACCATATAAAACTATTCACAAAATCAAAATGTAATTAATGATTTTTGGAAGGAGAAGAAAAAACAGTAATATTTTAAAAGGCTCAATATATTTTACAGAGTAAAATAGTAAAGTATAAGTCTGAACAGGAGATTAAATTATCTCCAAATATTTCTTCCCACTATCAGTACAATTTTTAGCTGATAACTAACCTTAAACTTATTATTAATTGTATTAGGAGTAGTATTTAGAATAGAATAGAATAGAATAGATCATTATTTTCACTGTTACAGGAACAATGAAATCAGTTTAGCATCTCAGTTTCTGTTTTGCAGGAAACACTTAAAGAGTAAAATTATACTGAAATGATTTTTTTTAAAATTGTATTTATAATACATTTACATAAAAAGGTACTATTATAAAATTATATTGAAATTTGATTGTAGATAGATTTAACATGAAATGTGACACTGAACAGGAAATACCCATAAGTGTTCATTTGATATTTTCAGAACATTATCAAACATGAGATGATCTTTATCATGGAATACACCTCAGTAAGTAAACTGGCAGAAGCATCACCACCCCAGCTGTGGTTTTGTATCTCAGTTGCCCTGCACTCTTAATATGAACATCTGTTTGTAGAAGAACTTACAGCCTAATTGGGTCATATGTGATTATCTGACCGGTGTGGCTAGCAAACAATATCTACTGAATCTTTCGTCTGTTCAATAAGGTGAAAGCATTTGAAAAGTATTTGAGTTGTTTTCAGATACTTTGACAGAGTATCCAAACACAAATACTGTCTGAATACAAATACAATAAATCAAATTTGCAGTTGACTGGCTGATCTAGTAATAATGTCCAAATTAACTGATTTTTCAACAGAAGCGCCACCATTTGAACAAGTGATAATATTCATGGAACCTATGTTGGTGCCAAAGGGAGTGATCACATTCACACAAAGGATATCTGGCTTGAATAATGTCAGAAATGATATTAGATATTTGTTGTACGCTCAATATGAACCAAAGACCATGAACAGGGATGAGGGATCCTACACCTGGACTGCTGTCCTCTGTAGGATGCCAGACAACAGGGGCCATAGTCATCCCCTGTTGTCTGGAAGTCCTGGATAAAACAGCTGACAAGACACATCACAGTAACATCATGTGACCCTTCTGAGGAAGACTGTAGGTTGTAGCCGAAACATGTGAAGGTAAAAATGTACTTTTTTAAAACGTCTGACAAAAAAGAAAGGGAAAACTCAATATGAACCACATTTGAGCTTGTCTGGTCAACTATTTTCTAAATAAGGTTCAAAAGAACAGTTTTTTCAACAAAAGTTCCTTCAACTATTTGGAAAAAAAAACACCCCACCTGGTGTCAAAATATGACATGAACTCAAGGTATGAAGAAAGATAATTGTTAGACAATCGATATGAAGTCAGGTTGAGCTACATCAACCTGACAGCGGCAGAATAATTGTCAGAGAAACACTTTTTCCTACGAAACTCCACCTAGTGACTGAAAATGACACCATAACTCTGGGTGGTGGCAAGAAAATGGACATTTGTGGACAATCAATATTACAGTTGCTATCGTTTTAGCATCAACACTGCGTTGTACATGTACACAATAGTCATATCGCATGTCCTCCAACATAGGAGGCAAATGAACTCACTGTGTTCTCATCTAATTTTAAGGGTACCTGATACACACCGCATACATCACAATTATTCTAAATCAGTTTGGAGTGACTCGTTGGTAAAAACATTGAAAAATGAGCAATGAACGAGAGAAAAATCACTGTAAATGGAGACTTGGTGCCAAAACGAAAAGTCATTTATCTGGAATTATTTCGGTTACAAGGAGGATGATACTGAAACACGTTCTGTGTCTCACTAATGTCCACAAGAGGCAACACAACTAATTAATTTGACCGTTTACGTCGTCACCACACAGCTATTATATCCCCCTGAGTATTTTTTCATATCGTAATATATCACAAGGTTAAAAAAAAAAATCGCAATGTCAGTTTTTTCCAATATCGTATAGCCCTAATCAATATGAACCACATTTCTCAAGCAGCCTATTTTTGCTTGATTTACGTCCAAAAAGATGATTTTCAACTAACACACCTCCATTTGATGAATTATAATATTCATAGAGAAGCTGAAATCAATAGGGTTCTTCTACGAGGGGTTACCTGTGTTGGTTATCGAGGGAAAGGAAATCCGACTAAATCTGTCGTCGTTATCGTGTTCACACAAAGGATATCCAGTGGCAACGGATCCAGCAGCGGTGTTTGGTGTGAAACCATTCTATCCCCAAAACTGGATTTCAAAGTGCATGGGGTGTGATTATTGTACTGAGGCGAGTACTGCTTTGTCCATTAGACTGGGTG
>JAPSES010000058.1:16615714-16645591 GCA_029822895.1 Maxillicosta whitleyi
TTTCAGTTTTTACTACAACCACTGCTGCTGATAAACAATCATGTCAAACTGGAGAAATGTTCGCTGGATGTCTTGACCTTATATGTGCAAATGTTGGGATGTAACTAGTTATAGATGTAACAAATTAAGAAGGAAATAAAACATTGCAAAATTCCACTTGATTTTTGTCAAAATGAATATAAATATAGTTTAGCAGAATCTGGAGGGTTCAAATCCAAACTGTATGAACTATTAGGGTCCATATAATAACAAATAAATGAACCACAGACTAATAAAAGCAGGTTTAGTAAAATATGAGCCATTTCAAGGAACTGAAAGTGTTTTGCCAAAAAGAATGGGAAGCTTTACATTTGAGAAAACAAAGTACCTCATCGACAACGACCACAAAAGACTTCAAACTGTCACTGATGTTAAAGGGGCCAAAACAGAGGATTAAGAATTCGGGTATGAAACTTTGGATCAGGGTCATTTGGATAGTTTCTGCTGTCAGGATGATTTAAGAACAGGAAACGCATTTGTTTGATGATAAATGGCTTCACCCAACTACTAGCCAAGAGTGAAAGAAAACTTTTTGTATTATCATTCATATTCTCTGAAAAATGGCCAAAGAATCACAAATTCTACTGAGGTATATAAACTTATGAGCACGACTGTACATGTATAGTTAAGTTTGTCATTGAAGTCTGCATCATTTTAAAGCCAAACTGCATCATATGTAAGAGTGTAAAAGTTCTTGCCTTAGCTCCATATTTTGAATAGTTCATCTCTGTGAGCGTCACTGGTCGTAGCTTATCGATGTCTCCGAATGCGACTCCGGGAACGTAAAGTGCGCACACCACATGCACCCATCTGAAAACATTAAAGAGTCAAAATTAAAGTGGTTATACCTAAACGAATTATTATACATGTGAATGAAAACCAGGAGCTGGAAACCTGTCAAGATTAAAAGCAGCTTTAAAGACGTGACATTTATAATGTATTGATTTCTACATGCTGATTTCAGGGAACTCCATAAAGCTGATAACGATCTACGGTGGCTGTGGTTACTTCTGCGTTTAGTGTTGCCGAATTACTCCAGACAATAAGAAACTTAATATCATGAAACTGGCTGCAGTGAGTTGCTCAGACACTTCAAAAAGAAATGGATTCATAGATTTATGTAGCCCCAGACTGGCTACAGTTTGGTGTGACACAATTTCAAATGCGGACTTTAGGGAAGAGAATCCGAAGTCCAATATAAAGATATCCATCTCTAGCAAGCAACCGCTTCACAGTTTAATTTGCTGTGTTTTTCATGCTCTAGTGAAGTAGTAAATTTGGGTGCAGCCTGGCTGAGAAGCACTATCAGCGATAACGTGGCTGAAGTCTCCACGCTTCACATAACACACTCTTTTCTCTCACTCCTTTTCTTCCTCTATCTCTCCTCTTCTCTCCATCCCCCTCCCTCGTTCTTCCACTGCTTCTCTCTCTCCTCCTTAATCCAACTTCCTTTTCTCTCCAGTACTGAATAAATGTACAATTTAGATAGCCTTTGGCTGTCCGCAGCATTTCCACCAGCTAAGGTCATTAGGCGTTATTTGTTTCTGAACACGTTCCACTGGCTGCCTCTGGTAAATGGCAGCTGACCACTGGGTCAATGTGATGCCGTATCCCACCTCCCAGCGTCGGTCTCTTTGAAGATCCCGTCCTGGTTGGGGCAGAGCTCACAGCTGGGAGTCACCCCGTTCTTACAGGCGTCGCAGAACCAGGGCTCTGTAGAATTCTCTGAGGCGGAGCTCATGATGGAGTCACTCTCTCCGTCAACGCCGTAACACCCTGGGAACATGAGACGGGATTGTCAGTATAGCAATGCCAATTACACTGTTCATTAAAGATAACATCACTCATTCCATTTTCCATGTCACTGGCTCTCATGAAGGGCAGTGACAAGTACATCATGGTTTGTCAGTACTGGACACGAGGCAGAGGAAATATGGGCCAATGAGCTGACTGCTAATACCACATAGTAACCGTCACCCAGGACGGGAAATATAGGGGTCTCCGACCTCTGACATTCACAAATACCACCACCTTAAAATCATTAAAAACCTAATGATTGTTAATCTATAATGGAAAATGAAGTGACAGACAAATATTCAGTTATTTTATCACTGACACTCACTATTCTCAGATTTCATTGTCCTTGGTCAGCCCTGGTTAATTGTAGAACATTCCTCAGTATTATAATCTGCACCAACGAAGGCAAAGAAAACACATAAAAAGTAGGTGGAGCTTACTAATACCCCCGCACCGTTGCACAACACTTTGCCCCTGCTGCTCAATGATACCCTGCCTATCCAAAAATTGTTAAAATGCAAAAATTGAGATGTAAAGAAATGTGAAAATATTTGGGTGAATAGTGTCTGAGAAATGGGTCAGATATATTGTCCATTTTAAAAGATTTGTCAAAACAATAAATAAATCGGTTGGACAAAAATGGATGGATGAAATTTATAGTATCTATATAAAATAAATAATGACTTTAATATGTATACCATGCTATGTAAATACTGTAGAAGTAATAGCAACATTTATCACACTTGGAGAAGCGTTACTATGATGTGTTGTTTGTCTATGTGTTTGGCTGGGACATTACTGGGACACTGAACATATATGGACACATGGATCATGCGTGATCTACCCACATAAATCAGATGATCTACATCTCATCGGTCATGGCTGATTGGAATGAGAGCCATCTGACACATCAGTGCATTTCTACTAGAGATACTTACAGTATTACATACCAACATGTAACTGCTACGACTGTAGATTTAGGGGAAAAAAAGGGCTTATTTTGTGAGAAAATATATAAATTATTAGTTGATGGGAGTGACTTTGGTGCTGAAGGTTGCTGGTTCTAATCCCAGGTGGGCCCTTAGGCAAGGCCCTTTGCGCTATACGTACTTGTAAATCGCTTTGGATAAAAGCGTCAGCCAAATGTAACGTAATGTAAAAGAAGGGGATAAATCTGAAGAAAGCTTGAATAAATAATGACAGTGTTTCTGGTTGCAACAACTGCAGACCTAGAAAAGTATTGGGACACATGTCACAGCTACAGCTTTCCATTCACACCAGTTTAAAATAACATTCTGTGTGACAATTAATTATGGATTAAAATGGTTATTTATAGTCAGAATAACACAAATACTTTGGGAATCTTGTACTGATTAAAAAAAGGGGAAAGCTTAAATTAAGGAAATACAAACTGGAGCATTTTAGGTGACAATGTAAACAAAATGCACCTTAAAAAGAAAATAAAAAATATATTTCACTATGATGTTTATTATGCATGTCATAATACTATATTGTGACATTTGTCTTTTTTTTTTTACAGCACAGCCCTTGTTGGCAATGAAACTCCTGAATTAAATCCATAGAATTCAGTTTTAAACATAACATAAGACTCCAATTTTTACCCATTTAAGGTAATTAGATTATATTTCTATCACACTATTTTATATTTCTATTGTGTTCATTAGTCATTTTTAAACACAACGCTGTTTTTGGGTTTGTTATGGACAAATCATTGGCATTTTCTAAAATCAACATTTGAACAATTCTTTGTGAACTGCACTTATGGATATTGCATCCACTGACATTTGACACTTGCAGTACTGTTCACCGATCTGTGCCAGGTTTTGATTTTTTAGGGAAAAATGTTTGGTTTAAATATGAAAATCCATATAACTAAGAATTACAGGAAATCTGAAACTTTACGTATATCCATAATTAGGAGACCAGCGTCTCTGTGTGATGACGACACATGTAATCTACTACAGTAAATGGAGTTGGGGTGGGGGGGGGATTTCCATTCTTAAGCTTTCTGAGGGCTGAGAACCCCACATCCACATGGCAATTAAGTGCCTGGTTTACCCTGTAGCACTGAAATAATGTGATGGTTTGCAGCATTTTACAGCTTTTATTGGCTGGCTACTCTAAATTAGAGCGACAGCACTGGAACCAAGTGGCATTTAGTGATGCATTTACATTGTTATATATCCTGTATTCAGTGGACTGAATCCATGTGTGTGTTTTTTTCTGTTCTCTCTCTTGTGGATTCATTTAAAAGTTAAAAAGCAGATCCAGTAACCCTTTGGTCCAAAACTGCCAATCTACTGTACAATACGATGTATTACAATACAATACAAACAACTTTATTAATCCCACTAGGGGCAATTTGTTGGGAGTAACTTATTGTGCACATAACAACATATATAAACACAAGAACACAGAGCCCAGCGCTGTGACACTGCTGCAGCACAAATTGAACATTTGCTAAAAAAATAAATAAATAAATAAATAAAGTACCCTCAGAGAAGTGAAAGCATTTTAATGTTGTCCTCTTAATTTTCTGAGGTTGCCTAAACAATTACTTGGCTGATGTGGTTTCTATGGCAGCTATTACACCAGGCAAACGTGCTCCTCACTACCAATGAGGGCGGCAATCAGCACTCTGCCTCCGCTGGGGAGATAACACTCTAACTCCTAATTCAGTCAACCAGCCTTCGGGCTTTTTGAGCAATGGGAAAGACTCGCAAATCAAAAGCTCAATGTTCTGCATGCCTGTCACTGTGCGTCACGCTGGGGAGTCAGGCAGCCCATCGAAAGCAAACACTGGGGCGGATGGAGTTGTTTATTCAGCTCTACACTTTGTTTGGTGGGTGCATGTCCTTTTTTGATTGAGAAACCATTTGCTGTGTGTCACGGTGAATCGCTAATTCTGAACTCTGCTCTTCAGAGGCTGGGGGGGTTTATTTTCAGTTTTTTTTTTCTTATAGACTTCCAACACAAAGGCATATATATATATATATATATATATATATATATACATACACACACACACACACAAGTCAAGTTACTGATTACTCCATGACGGCAATAACATCACAACTAGCATACGTCCTGACCTTCAAAATCGAAGTACTTAAGGAACCTGCTGCCTTGATGTGAATGTAACTAGCGCCTATTTCTGCCTCCATTTTCCTCCACAGCATGTGGCAAGGGCAGGAGGCTAAGTCTTGCTTGCTTCAATATAGCTCCACTCAACGTTTATTAAAAAAAAAAAAAAAAAAAAGGGATTAGTGGAAAACCTCTGGCAACAGTTGGGCGCTTCATCTTTACTGATTGGGCTTTGAACCGTGGAACCAGGTTTGTGAACGACCACCATGCTGGTTTAACCGACTTACAGCTGAACCGTGGCACAAACCTTCGGTGTTCCTTTTGAACTGAGATACAAAGCTCAGACCGTTAAGCCATGGGTTGCTGGCTAATATGAGCTAAGCTGACAAAAAGTGATGACTACAGGATAGCTTTATAATCCCTGAAGGAAAGATTATCCTTGTCAGAAATGACGAGCTTGGCAAGAAAAAAAAAAAAAGAAGAAGAGGAGGTGAGGTAGAGTGGCCTGTACTTTTAACTAGACTGACTTTTAATAGACAGGACTGACCATCCACGTGTGAATGCAACCGGCGGTGAGAATGTGAAATCGCATGTTTATGAAGATAGAAATGAAAGCGAAGAAGAGGGTTGTTTACCCAAGAGATGAGCACCTCACAAGAGCATCAACCGGCCATCTGTTACTCTGACAGCACATTGATGACTCACATTTTCAACGTCGCAGCAGTCTCATACTAATCATTTATCTATAGCTGTCTACACAACCGATAATGTAAACAGACAAACACAACGTGAATGTGAGTGGAGCATCAGGGTAAATGCAGATGCTCAAGGACCCACTGAATGTTTTAATGATAATGAAAGTGATGACAATTATGGGTGATGGCTTTTACAAACAGACCTTATGGTAACATTAGAAAGGCCAGGTGATAAAACAATTATGCACAGTAAAAAAAATAAATTGATTTTGTCTCCAGTGCTCTGTGGTTTCTTCAACTTTTACCAAAACTCATCCTTCAAAACAACACTTAATAGTAATACGTGTTTTTGGGATGTAGACTGAATCATATGCAACAACTAGAACACACACCAATGCTAGTGATGATGATGATGTGTGTGTGTGTATTAGCAAATCTGACCCAAAAAACTAAATAAATCTGCATTTTGTAAACAGCTCAAGTCACCACTTTAAGTTTGAAAAACCTTTTCTGCATTCTGACTCATTTCAGGACAGACTTGTACTTTTGGATTTGTTGTGGTACGACTTGTCAGGTGTTTACTTTGCAGGTCCTTCAGCCAGATTCTGGCCTCATTTGTTTATTGACAGGTTGAACTGGGGCTCTTATGTGACTCTATTCAGAAACACTTGACTCACAGGAAGGTGTTGATTTGGTCTTAAAAACCACTGCCTCAATCAGGTCATTTAATGTTTTGAATCTGAAAAAGTGTTTGAAATCCCCACAGTCCTACAAAAACCGCAGGCTGCTGGACTGCACTATTTGTCTGTGAAATGTGGTAGGTTTAAATGCACTTGAGGGCTTCAGCTCCCTGTGGGAAAAGACTGTATTATGGCCAAGGAGAAGCAGCAAAAATTGTTGAATTTTTGAGTTTATCCGGTTCTGCCACTGTGGTAGATTCCTGCGGTCTTGAGTCAGGATTTAAAATCTCCCAACAGAAGTGGGCGGTACTTCCACTAGAGGAGAACTCAATTAAATGAAACTCTGTATATGATTTCCTATCAGTGCTCAATAGTAACTATAGACTCTATTGATATCTCTAACAAGTTCCATGTTATAAGCCATTAAAATATGGCCTATTATTAGTAAAGGTAGATTTTTAATATTAAAACAATTGTGGAAAATTCAAAAATCTGAATTTCTGAAAACTGTAAACAGACTTTGTAAACAAGAAACCTCCCTATAATATCTGAAACGATGTTTGAAGAAATTGCAGACACAATACCTTCACAATAACTTATGGCCTATCAGCTGTTAAGTTACAAATGGGTAAAAAAAAAAAAAAAAACAGAAAAAAAATAGAAATAAACATAATGTCATAATGAATGTCATGATGATCTATTAAACATGGTATATGCGTGTACCATGAATTTAGTGTGAATGGTAATATTTGCATTTAATTTTCATTCATTCATTCATTCATTTATTTTCACAAAACACATATTATGGTAGTATGTATGAAAAATTGCAACCCCTGTGATGGATATTCTTCTTGATCATATTATCACTATCTCTCAGTCAACTTTAGAATACATTTAGGAGTTTTTATTTATTTTACTCATCTTACTAACAGTTGTATTTATAAGTGTGTTCTCTCTGGCTCTGTTTTTTCTTTTAGTTTCTGCTCTTTTATTGTATTTATATGCTCTTTCTACTTGTTTTTACTACCACTCTTTATGTTTTTAACATACAGCTAACCTGCCTATGGACAACAGATGGAAATTAGCACCTGTGCTAGAATCTGGCACATTTACACATTAATGTATATGTTCATTAATGTGCACTGTCCTGAAAATAAAATAAAGAATAAACTGTCACCGACCGATAACAGACAGTTTAACAGGATGTAATAATCATGAGCTGTTCTACAGAAGTCAGTGAAATCATTGATCTTTCCATAACCTTTATCCTCTTTAATGACAAAATAAGAGTGAACACTGACCACCCAAAGGTGTTTTAGTATACTTCTGTGCATAAAGGTATGGTAATGACAGCCTGGTAATGTGACAGTCAGATAATCAAAAGGCAGGCTGTAGGAACAGGACTCCTCCATGTGCACTGTGTAGATGTTGGCTTTGACTCCTTTTCGTACTTGCTTTTGATCTCTCCTCGAGGTCTACCTTTCATGTCAGCCACTCTTTTCTTCTGAGGAGGACTGGTGAAGTCTGGACAGTAGTGCAAACACAAGAACAAAGACGAGTGGTGGAGTCGAGCGGAAAGGCTGACCTGTATGAGCAACGCGTCCTGACAGCCAATCTCTCATCTCTACCTCAGACGTCCTACTTTGTTTTAACCTTGTTTTAACCCTTAATGTGACACAATGAGATCTTGGAAATGACTTAAGTTGTTATAAGTAGAACTTTCCCAGCAAAAGTGTATAATGTTATCACCAGCAGCAGCAGCAATACATCTTATATTTGTAAAAGGAAAATAAAATAAACTTTGCTCTGTTAACATTGGTGTCTTCTCACTAATATCAACACAGAACTTCATTTCTACCAATTAAAATGATCAAAATTATTAGTGGCAGCAACATTTTATATATTTTATATTTTATATTGGATTCTGTAACATAAACAACATAAAGTCGGTCTGTGACCAGGATCAGATTGTGTTTTTCTTATTCAGTTTAGTTCAGCGAAGTGCTGACCACACCGACAATATCACCACCAATACTAAGAACTAAACCCCATTAAATTTAGTCCAGGAGGGTCAAAAATACGGCCTGAGGGATGAATTTGTGAAATGCAAAAATCACACTGAGATATTAACAATCCTTTGCAGGGGTGTAAGAAAATATTCATGATATTATAAATGTTCATAATTTCACGATATTGTATTGATATTTTTAGGTATTTATTCAAATGCAGACATGGTAGAGGTTCAGTTTTGTTTTTGTTTATATTTTATTTATTCCATTCATTTATTAAAAACACTGTTTTGTTAAATAATGGTTATTTCACGCATCTTAAATGCACTTTCCTTTTTTAGGGGTTGCACAAAAATAATGTTGTGATGTTGGATGATTCAGGAACTGTCTACTATGCCTTCCTTTCACAACTAATAGAATATGAACATTTTGAGCAGGATGTTAAACTGTAACATCTGTGAAACCTCTTGATTTCCTTCACAATATCCCTGGTTTCCTTGGTAATACTCTTCCAAGAAATGCCAGTGCTCCTGACACCTGTTACACATGAACGGATTAAATTCTGAAGTTCGACCTCTCATCTTGATGAATTGCGACCACCCATTTCTTCGTCTCTTCTGCTCTTCATTACACTACTGTAACTGTGAAATTTCCCCTGGGTGGGATAAATAAAGTATTCTATTCTACATTACATTACATTTAGCAGACACTTTTATCCAAAGCGACTTACAAAAGAGAACATAAACACAGGATACAGCACTTATAGATACAAGGTGCACAGGAAATATACAGAACAATAGATGTGACTGCCAACTGGGGTTAGTAGTTTTTTGTTTTTGTTTTGTTTTTGTTTTTTGTTTTTTTTTGGGGGGGGGGGGGGGGTTGTGCTATTCTATTCTTATCTATTCTCAATTAAATCTGAAGGAACACCATGAAAACTTAAATAAAGTTGCCTTAGTTTATTCGGTGCACACTGGGGCAGAGCAGTGACACTTTGACAAGGCTTCAGCTACTGTTGTCAAGTAAACTGGAAGAAACGAAACACAAAATCAGTCATTTCAATCCTTTCCCATGTCGTGCTTAAAAAACACCCATAGAACACCTATTTTCCAGGCTATAAGACACACCTGATTATTAACTGCATCTGACTACAAGCTGCAGGTGTTCCCTTTGTGACATGAGATATTTACACAGAAAGATGGTAAACAGAAGGATTATTTAAGTATTTATTTCCATCCCTTTACTGTTTTTTTCCAAACAGTGCCTGTAACACAGCAGTAAAACAGCTGGTTAAAAAACAGAAAAGTCATTGACCTCTATCTCCATCTTCCTCCTGCCACTTTAACCATTGAACTCCTCTCCTTCAGTGTATATACATATGCATTGCTTCCGTGTGTTTTCCATGATGAGGGTGTGTGAGTTAAACTTAAAACTATTTCTTCCTATCCTGCCTGTCTCACTTTTGCCTTTCTTGCTAACAGCGACACCCCTGGAGGTCGTTAGCCTGTAAAAATCTATATTTGAGTAGCAGCTTATAGTCCAGAAAGTAGGGTAAGTGTAAAAGGGAATATTTTCCTCTTTAGCATCACCACCTGCTGGTTAGTTTGGTTTATCACTAAACTTGTCTAATGTGTTTTCATACTGTGATATTCTATATTATCACAGGTTCAAAACACGCCATCTTTTCATTAAATAGATTTGAGAAGTTTAGCTTTTATCAATTTGGGCGTGTCACTGAGGGGTGCTAGCGGGTCCTGAAGCCAGCCCAGTTGAGAACCACTGGTTTAGAGAATATCTGATAAGACAATTGGTATAAAATACCAACTGCACAGTTCCACAGCCCAAGTTAAAGTCAACATTTCCAACCTATTATTAGTTGCCCTGTAATTTTTTTTTTTTTTTTTGGCATCAGCAAAACATTGGATTGATCATGGCGCTGCAGCAATCAGTTTACATATGTAAAACATCAAAAGGCTCTGTGGTTAAATATAGAGGAAAATTACCAAAAACAGAACCAAGCAGTGAAAAGTGTTCTTTTAGGCTGTTTGTACAAGAAACATTTGAGGCCCAAAGGATCTTACCCTGCACTCAAGCTTGATTTGCTGATTGTTTCATGACAGCGACATGAATAACCATCCAACAGAGTACAGAATACATATACCTGTTTGTCATCTGCGCTGTGTTTCCTTGTCTTTCATTCAACATAATGACAACAAAAGGCTGTGCTGTTTTCTCATGTAGCTATTCTAAATGTGGTCATTTTCTGTGTGATTTCCTTTTGTTTTTTTGTGCATAAAAAAGCATCAAAAAGAGCTTGTAGTTCCCAGTTTACTTCAGGGCTCGGTTCAATGACTGGTTTGCTGGAAAAGGGCAAGAATATAATGAGACGAGGCTATGAAAACAGGTATTTACTGTTCAGGTTGGAAAAGATGTAGCCGAATTCAGTGGTTTATTGTGTTAAAGGGGAACTTGGCAGGATTTGTACCTCAATTAAACAGCTTCAAAGTTTTTCTGATGGTTAAATGCCTTGTTAGGGGGAGAATGGAAGCCTCCTGCCCGCCCATTAGCACCTCCTGTGCCAAATCTGCCATTTGTAACTTCTCTGTACCGTCCCATGCCCCTAGATCTCATCTAGATGATACAAGATCTCGTCTCTGGTGAGAAACGACACGATTTACTGCACTAAGACACAAACACACCCCCAGCCAGGTGCTATATAAACACAAGCCAGACAAACATTCATTTCCCAAACATGGCAAAGGTGGCAGGGAAGAGGAAGAGGTTGTTTTCAGAGAATGCTAAGAAGAAGAAAAGAGAGAGTGACCAAAAGAAAAACCAGACCAGAGTTTGCCTTGGTCCAGCTTTTGCTGAGTGGATAAATCTGAACTACACAGAAGAATGTAAAACAGATGCAGACTTGGCACTGTTCCTGCTGCACATGTAAGTACAGCTGAGATCAATTCTTCATTCTCTATGTACTTCAATATATTTGCACGCTCTTGATGATTGCTATTGGTTAGAACAGGTGTTTACTTGTTTATGAACAATGCCCAGTTGCTCGCTCGCTAGCAGAGATGCTCACTAACTCACTAGCGATGCGCTAGAATCTCCTTCATGTTGCTGGCTTCTTTCAAAACAAATAAACATGTAACATTTGGTTTTACAACAGTGAATGCGTATTCTGGAACGGTAGGGGGAGCTCTTCCGAGAAAAATGATACAAAACCAGCGAAGAACAAAAAAAAAAAATCAACAAAGAACCAAATGGTAAAATCCTGCAAAGTTCCCAGTTAAATTCTAGACTAAAATGGTTTACACATCCAAATTCTCATTCATCCAGATCCTGTTGCCATCTTGGTGGGAGCCTTGTACTAAGAAGTACTTTTTACCTCCTCAGCACAGCAGTGTGTAATTCTGTTGTACATTTTATATTTACATTTTCTTCCTTGAGAACACCTTCTCTGTTTAACAAATGGACAATCCCCATTGGATACTACTACATATGTAAATATGAATGATTTCATCAGGCTGGGGGCCTATGCCAGTCTACACAGCAACTGTGCCTTTTTGGGAGAAGCTACTGTTTCTTGGTTAACTAATCCCCTCTGCCTCATGCCAGCACACTCACTGTTTATTTCTGTTTACCCAAGCACTTTCAAAATCATTCCATGGCCTAAGTTGCATGCTCCAAAAATTATAAAATGAAATTTATTTCTGATAAAACACAGCCTCATCAACAATTGTGCTTACTGGAGGAAAGGACGTGGCTACAGTGCCAGGTCAGAGGCGGCTGCCTCAGCATAGAAGTTCATAATCAAATAGTTAGATCTCAAGGTGGCAAGACTCCAGCTCAGCTTTCCTCAAAATAAATGCACAAGAGAAGGCCTGCATTCATTAATGGTAGCAACACCTTAGAGTACAGAGCAGTAGTCCAAATGCACTACATTACACTGCAAAATTCAGGACAACTAAGAGGGTTATAGTTCAGCAAGAAGCAAGGGATGATATAGAATGAGCTGGTCATTATTTCCAAATAAACCCTGACTGGATATCACCTGTTGTGGGTATCCTGAGGAGGTTCATTTATTTATTAGTTCTGCAACAGTGTGGTTGACTATTTAGTTTCTGACAACAACAAACTCCAAGGGCTTGATTTACTAAAGGCTTGCACACGTAAAAATATGTGTAAACTTGACTGCGCATGCAAAAACATGTTGAAGCTTACCTACTAACAGGACACACTAGGGTTACGTCTATACTTAGCATGTCTAAAAGGCAGAGCAATTTTTCCAGTGTACCGTCTCCATGACAACAAACCGTAGCACACACAACATCCTCATTTAAATAGGGCACTGCCCAAGAGTTTGCACCTGTTGTCATTTGCGGAGGCAATTTTAGTTGATCACCTGTGACAACCAAATGAGTATCACACACATTTTTAGCATGAACAAACACATTTACACCTGTTGTTTATGAGCTTAGTAAGTCAGGCCTCAAACGTCACTTAAAAAAAACCTTAACTAAGCTAGGTGGTTTGGCATATGTGACAAAGTTACCAACTAGATGGTGATTCATTTAGCTGCAAAAGAGATGTAGATGATAGTTCTGGGCAACTCAAGAAGACTGGATACTGGATGTGCTTTTGTTAGTTGTTGAGCATGACTTCAAATAAAGCCAGACATTATAAGTCAATCACTACACAGGAACCAACTGGGAACATGAGGCAGAGGAAGACCACACCAAATATGGAAATGATGTGTGTAAAACAACATACATGGAATGAAGTTATCATGGATTGCCCAAGAAAGAGAAAGATGGAGTTTGCCTGTGTGTGGCCTGTACCATGTGAGGAGTGAAAAGAAATGATGATGATCGCAAATAAATGTTAATGATCTATGTGTCCACTGTATTTACAGTAGACTTGTGCCAGTGAAAGAACACATACTAAAAAAAACAAATTGTAACTTTATGGGAAATGTAACAGAGTAAAAACATGTAGCACTGCTAAGTCACTACATAAGTATAAGAAAAAAAAACAAAGAAATGCAACAAAAAGAAATTATGATTATTAAAATTCTATTTGCTTTACATGTCCATGAGAAGAAACTGTTGAGCTAATAAAAGTAAGAATGAAAGACGGGGACGCAGAGTTCACTTTTTATTATCTTAGGTGATGCTACGCTGTTAATCTCAGGAGTGAGATAATATATCAGGACCAAAAACACTGAAGTTTGGAATTAAACCTCTAATAGCACAATAAATCTATCCACTTGGAGCAAAGCACACAGAAACACAAAACTTATTGCTCGAATTAAGCTCCGTATTTTACTGCTCTAGAAAAGAACGAAAAAACACACACGCACACACCATTCTTGTCCTTGGAAAGGAAGATAACAACTGGCCGCAAGTGCTGCCACTGCCTGCTCCTCTCTCAAGCCTCCTTTGCAAACCACTTAGTCTCCCCTCTGTGTCTTTTCAGGGAGATTAAACATGTCTCAGAGGAAGAAAATATCAACCAACCAAACGAACAAGATAAATTTAAGACCTGCTCCTAATATCTTGTGCCTGCCTATGGAGAGTTAGCGATTAGGACCATTTCCACTCGTCACTGCTGTGCGTATATGTGTGAGTGTGGGTGCATGTCATGGCAGAATGTGTGATCAGACTGTCGGAGATAATCATAGAGGTCCTGCCTGCACCTCAAGGTGTTCTGCGACGCTGAGGCTAAAGCCTGACACAGCGACAGGAGCGAGTCTGTAGAAAAGGCAACTGAATTACAGAGATATGTTAACATGGTCTGTTCTTAGGTAACCTGTCAACGAGGTGAGGATCTAATACTTCTACTAGATCAGGGAGAACAATAGTGGTGACAGTGACAACTGAAAGCCTTGACTGTATTCATGATTTATTGTCTATATAGGATCAAATACACAAATCTGGTGTTTTCTACTATGTACAGTAACTCTTTTAGCCAACAGTGTGGTGATGTAAAGACAGGCCTTTGTATTAAAACATGCAACACTCTGCCTTTTTCACAGTTTGATCGACGTTTTTAAATAAGTACACATCTTTCACTGGAAATTAAAGTTGTCACACAGATCCACCTGGCATGGTCAAGCCTTAACAGTAGATGCCTGGGAAAGCTCCAAAAGCTCCAAAAGAGATGACTTACAAAGCCACTGATTCTGTTTCCAGCCTGACAGTGCTCAGCTGAAAAAAAGCTGAAACAGAAAGTTTAGTGCCTCTGCAATGTCTGTTGTAGTGTTTGATGTAATAATACAACAGCACTAAAGGTATCTATTCAAATAAAAAGCCATTAAGTAAACAAGCAAAAAAAAGAAGCTAGGATTAAATTCTTTATTTTTAAATATTTATGTCTTGTATTATCTTTATTTCTTCTTCTATGGTGAGCAACATTTTATCTTTGTTACCTTTCTTTGTGAATATTTTAGCCTACCTATACCTGGTAATACAGCTATACAAGATAGCCTGCCTGATAGATCTCATCTCAGACAAAAGTAACAATGTAATTACGTACAAGGAAAGTCTGTGGTGTTCAATAACACGGTTAAATGCTGTAGTGTCAATATGACCTGAAACAAACTTGGAGTGATCAGTAAATTTATATTAATTAACAATAGAGTACCTAATGGTTAGCTGATATGTTAAAGGTTTAAACGAATACATAGCACATAGAAATAAAACTATGCGAAACTACTAAAACTATCAGTCTTTTAACACATGTCCACATCATGATGCCCTTAGAAATGCAGAGATCAATGCTATATGCAACTAAAACATGGCTGAAGTGCACCCTATGCAGACTGTGCAGGGTGCATATACATCTAAATTACTTTCCTGACATGGGAAAAGGCTCAAGGGCTCAGTGAGCAAAGATGAACCCTCAGACCTGTTTTCTGATGACATCAAACAGCCAATGTCCTCACAGTTCAGTTTAGCTGCACTATATATTGTTTGAGCATCGTCATCGCGATGTACATGTGTGCAATAGTCACATTGCAGATCCTGTGATGTATGAGGTAAATGAACTCAACATGTTCTCATCTAATTTAAACCTGGATACCGGACACATAAAGGACGCAGTGATCCACCGGTTACAATCGTTCTTATTCAGTTTACCGAAACAGACCACGCCCCTGCACATGGAGTGAGTCACTGATAACAACATTGAAAAATGAGAGAAAATCACCAAAAACAAAGACTTGGTGCCAAAAAGTAACATCAGTTATGTGGAATTACTTCGGCTACAAGAAGGATGATAATGAAACACGTGTTCTGTGTGGACAGCGTCGTGCAATTGTTGCCACAACAAGAGAGAACGCAACTAATTTGTTTCGACATTTACGTCAGCACCACACAACTATTATATCCTACTAAGTATTTTTTCATATCACTATATATATCACAGGGTTAAAATAAAAATAAAATCACGTCAGTTTTTTTCCAATATTGCGAACCCTACTTTAGACCCTGACAAAGGTCTACCTGCTAGAAGGCTTATTCTAATGACTTGCTTTTAACTCCTGTCTATTCAACAACACAGTCTTTTCTCATGTCTTTGTGCTCTCAACACAATCCACAAAATGACACACGTTTCAGTGTGACTTAAAAGTGTTGCACCAGTTTGTGTCCATATAAAGATATACACATGAAAAAACTCTAGTTCAAGTGGGTTTAAATGAGGGACAATTGGCCTCAATACTATCAGCACTGTGTTAAACTCCCGTCACTGCTTACTTCTTACACATGGACAACACATGTTCAAGTGTCTGTTGACCATTTTTGGAATAAAATCTGCCTCCAAAGTCAGATCCAAAGAAAAGCATTTTGTCTCGCATTCATTGGTTGGCATCTAATACGAGTTGACGCCGACTTTAACTTTTGTTGTTTTGGGGTATATCAATGGAGAGACACTTTAAGCATACCTTCATGCACCGTCACCCCACAGTTGTCACACTGGATGATTTCATCTGCGTCCTCACTGTTGTCGCCCAAACAAACACAGCAGATGAGGATGTGCTCCATCCGCTGCGTGCTCCAGGTCTGGGACCGGTCCAGCAAGGCATCCTGGGAAATGAGGAAACAGAGCCACGGTAAAGCCACTTATCAATGCCTCCTCACTCTATTCTGACGACAGATCCAATAACTGGCAGTTAGTAAATCCCATATACAATGCTGATGGACACTGTGCTAAGTCGATTACAACAAAGGCGGAAGCAGTCTCCTGGAATCACTCCGATACCATCTAAACCTCTCAGTGGATTATATGGCGACTTTGTGACTCATATTGTTTGGTATTATAGAGCGCCATGCAAAGTAGCCAATGTGGGGTAAAATACCACATTCATCTGCAGTGGTTTAAATAAACAGGACAAGTTTGGGGATTGGGGATTTACTTTGATGCTCAGCAGACCATTAGGATTGCCTTTAGACCAACCCAAATAAAAAATAAATAAATAAACACAAGGATGAGCAATGGTTATTACAATGATTACTCGGGGTCAGACAATAATATTGATAAAATAATATATTGAATTACTTTCATTTATGTATTATTCTTACTCATGTGTTTAATCCAAACTAAGACTCAATTGACTCAACAATGCCCCTTTCACAGCCATAATGGCAAAAACTGACTCCTAGAATTGAGGGAAATGTATTTATTTACTCTGATGTCTTGATTCCCACCATTCCAAGTCATTTCCCACCAGGGTCTGCAAAGTTAATGGTAAGTGTTTCAATATAATTTCAATCTAAATTATCAGGTGGAACTGAGTTGACTAACATTATTGTCTGTCTAGTTAGACATTTCCCAGACGCATTTAAACATAATCCAGAAAATACATTTATGACAGCATTAGGTAAGACCTACATTAACGAATTTAATATATTGTAAAGACTTTTTTAGCCGGAATTAAAACAGGTTGTAGAAATCCACTGGATGTTTACCAAAATTAATATAATATATATAATATATATCAGACTTTATGAACTATTAGGGTCCAAAAAAATAAATAATAAATAAAAAAATGAACCAAAGACTAATAAAAGTGGGTTTAGTTAATTGTGACCCTTTTAAAGTATTAAACGCAGATCTGTCTGACCCGGTGGGAACCCTGTGTGTGGGTGTGGCAGTGGAGTCACACTCACCTCGTTGCCTTTTCCCTGCGACATGCTGTCATTTGTCAGCTCTTCATCAAAAGCACTGGAGCTCTTGGCGGGCTTCACCTTCTTCTTCGGCTTCTTCATCAGCTTCTCACTGTCACTGCTGCTGTTATTGTTGTCGTCACCATCTTCCTTATCGTCGTCATCATCGTCGTCGTCGTCGTCATCATCGTCATCGTCATCGTCATCGTTATCATCGTCGTCGTCATCGTCGTCATCATCATCGTCACTCGCGCTTCCGCCGTCCTCTGCCTCTGTGCCTCCTTTTTGCGTGGCTGCCTTGCCTTTCTTCTTTCCCGCGGTGGGTCTCCAGTCATTATCGTCCTCGCTGTCGTAGTCGTCCATTTCATTCAACTCTTCCATGGTGGTGAAGTCCAACAGGGGACGGTTCCTGCGGAAATTCCATTTCTTGGGCTCAGCCTGAGACTCTTCAGTGTTCATGCTGCCAGACCCTGACGCAGAGGTAGTTTCGCTGCTTGCAGGTGGCGCCGCGGGCTCAGGGTCGGGGGTCTTCTTGCTCTTGCGCCGGCCTTTGGGTGGAGTGGCAGCGGGGGTGTCTTTGGTGGAGCTGTCTGAGGAAGGCTGCTGTTTGTTCTTGTCTTCATCCTCTGTTAAATTGTCCTCAGCAGCCAGGTCTTTGGCCTCTTCCTCATCTATACCATCATCTGCAGATCCCGGGTTTTCTGAGTCGCTCTCTGAACCCGCGGCACTCGCTTTGGACCCTTCCTCATCGCTGCCGTTGCCAGTGCCATCTGATCCTATCAAGATGCAAAAGAGCAGATGAATGACTTCACTGGCTGTGGTGAAAGTGGGTTATAACATTTCATTCATATTCATTCACAGCAGTGTGCCTCAATTTTAACAATGTTTTTGTCTTGTCATATAAAAGTTGCAGGTGCAAATCATCTCTCCTCTTGGTCCATGTAAAAAAAAAACAAATATAAACATACTCAACCTACACAACGGTTTGCCTGAGTCTGATCAGGAACCAGTAATTACAGATGCTAGTCTTTTATGTTTACTTCATACCTAACTGAAAGTTTTTTGGTTGAAATCTGTGTCAGAGAGAACTGTGATTATGATATGATTGTTGTTTCCTTTCAGACCACCTGAATGACACACAGTCTCTACAGGTTTCTACGTATTTAATGTAAGACTTTTAAAGACCTTTTTAACCCTACTTACAACAGAATTTAATGGCATACATACATAATGGTAAAAATTTGTGGCTCCCGTGTTTATTTACTCAAACATCTTGATTCTCATCATTCCAAGTTGAACTGATTTCTTGCACAAGACGCAGTGAACTTCAAAGACGTTCCCCTCCACTTGTGTCAACCAGGTCGAGAATGATCTTTTCTTCAACCAGACATTATTAAATTTGCAGTTCCATATGCTTACTTTTTGTTTGTGAGCCATTCCTTAAAGTTTCTAAAGTCAGCTTTTTCTGGCAACGTGTGCGCAAATAAAAGCTGTACGTGTGTTGGATGAACGTTCTGCAAAGTTAGTGGAAAACTGGTTCCTAATTTAAATATAAATTATTGGGTTGGAACTAATAAAACTGAACTGACTAACGTTACATTGTTTGTTGTTTTGTTTGTCCGAGGCACATTTAAACACAATATAGCTAAAAACTTTATGGCAACATAATTTAAGACCTTCTATATAAAATGTAATACCTTTTAAAGACTTTTTTTAAGGTATTGAATGCAAACTTGTAAATTCAATCCTTTTAAGACCCTACAGGATCCCTGATTAAAATATCCTAAAAGGTATTTAATTTTTGCCAAAATTTTTTTAAGTAGTATAGCTTTGAGAGTATTACTATTCTCCCGTGCATATGAGTGTGGATATCAGCTGATATCAGTCTCAGTGTAAACTGGACTATACCGGGGACCTACTTAACCCTGAACTGCGTCACTCTGTCTTCGTGAGGTGTAAGGACTGGGTGCTTAAGATCACAAGGTTCCTCAAACCAAGCCTTGGTTTTAATGCATCATTTGTTTTATTTTGACTGAGATAAAATGACTGAATATTTAAATGTTTTAGAAGAATTGCATTTGTATTCTGAATATGCTTACGCTAAAATGCAGAAATAATCTTTGCTTTGTTACTGATCTGTGACAGATGTGCTGCATGAGAAAAATACATGAAGAAAAACAGGCTCTGAGCTTTACAGGTGGCATCAAAAAGCCTAAATCAGAGTATTTCTTTATGGCTACCACAGACAGTCCCTGACAAACCCCAGAAAGTTCTGGAGAAAAATCCTGCCTGCTCAAAAAAGGAATAATGATCTGTGGATTAAAAAGTTGTTACTCTGCGTGATCGACTTTGTTTCAAAATTTGCTTAGCTTTTTTTTTTTTTTGCCTTTTTACGCTGTAGCACTTTCCATTAAACTGGAAATGTCTTCCACTATTTGCTTGATGTTTTCAACTGAAACCATTCTCCTTCAATGTGTTACAAGAAGCCTTTTTAAAACAGAGGAAAAGTCACCTAATAATTCAGATCCTTACTTTTAAAAGGATGCTGCTTTTCCTTCTCATGCACAATTGCAATATCATCACCACTATAAATGACATTCCTAAGGTGTGAAAATGAGCTTTTGCTACACCTTTGTTTAAAGCTGGTTATGCTTGTCTGAAGTGAGGAGGCAGCACAGAATATTAGTGCTGCAGTGCAGGTTGTTGATACTGGAGCTTTAGACTAAAAGCAGAGCTGTGGTTATTATTATGACGTATGGTTTTGGCACTGTGGATCACACTGATAGTGATTTTAGACTTGTATGTAAAGTTGTAGGTATGGGATAGCCGATACTACAGAGATAATTACCTGATGCATCTCCGACCTCAAAGTCACTGTCATCTGAGCTGTCATAATCCAAAGCATCCAACAGAGAGGCAGCAAGCGGCTTCACCTGCCGGCGTTTCAAACTACGGTCCACTAACAAAAGAAAGCAAAAGGTTAATACAGGCAATAAAGTCCATGTAGAGGGTTGAAAAGCAGCACAATGATGAGTAATGCACATTTTCACACCTATCTTGATATACAAACGGTAAGTAGCGATAAATGATAATTGATTATCAGTATGTGGGGGTGGGAATTTTTTGACATGATTTCATTCTGTTTCCTGATGTTACAATAACTCAATTAAAACAAAAAAAGTCCACTGAGAAGAGAAAGGTTTGACTTAACAAGGCATTTTTGGAAGTTACCCGCATAAACTGAAAATAATGAAATCAAAAGTGGATTATAAAGGAGCAGATGTTGTCGTGTGCCCAGGGAAAAGCCATCTGTAGGTATAGCTCTGCTGCTGGGCTTGCACATGGCTCATGAAAAGCCCCTGAGCTAAGAGAAAGCAGAGGCAATGCATCCTTTTACACTTTAAATAGGGGAATTAATATTCTAATAATACTAATCAGCAACCATTCATACTTGAAATTAGTCTGTCATATCTTTATTTGTAAAATCTGTGTATTTTACATGTTCCTTGCAGCCTTGGCAATATCTCTTTGTAATGTGCATCCCTTTGTTATAGTGTGGGACAATTATTTTGGACAGATTTTATAAGATGAATATTACTAATACTAATACTAATCACATTTTACTTTGATGGCAGCTTTACACACCCTTCACATTCTCTAAACTGTATTCATGAGAATTTTTTTGTCTTTGCAATGTGTTTGAGACCATCAGTTGTGCAGTCAATAGTCAAATGTTCACTGTACATAAGCTACAATACCAGCCTTCTGCACAACACATATGGTTATAAAACAAATTAAGAAAAGAATAAATTCCATACGTTAAAAATTGAAAACTGTTGTGACTAGCCTATGTCATGAATCTGATTGAGAGAATGTCCAGAGTGTGAAAACCTACAAAAGGTGGCTACTTTGAAGAACTGAAAATCATATTCTGGCTTGTTTTACATATTTTTAATACGCAATTCCATATGTGTTAATTCATAGTTGTTTTAATCCACAATGTGAACAATACAGTAAGTGATAAAAAAAAGCCAAAAACCATAAAACATTAAAAAAAAAAAAAAATACTTAACAGAAAACCATTATCACCACTATATCCTAAAAAAGTACATGTTACTAAACTTCCAAAACGTGATTAATCTAAAATCGGCCTGTCTGACATAGGCTATAAGGTCTTACATTCTTTAGTTCCTCCATTGTTTAAGGAATTTATTAAATAAAACACTAATTCACAGAGGGCAACAAGCTACAGTATCAGCAGAGGTGACCTGGTGATACCCCTGGTGATCAAGGTGTTCAAGACAGAAACGCCTGGAATACCCTACCATCAACTCTGAGAGAATGTCTCACATACAACTCATTTAAAGCTCAGACAAAAAACTGTCTGTGGTCAAATCAGAACTGCACCCACACATACAGTCACAGAAGAAATTATTAGACCATCAAAGTCATCAAAAACAATGGTTATGCAATCAAATACTAGCTCCTGTGTGTATGATGTCACTAAAACAGGCAGAAAAGAAAATATGAAATGTATAAAAGCACTGTTTTTGTTCATCAATATATATGGCATTGTATACAATGCCATATATATTGATGTAAGAACTGAAATGGTTTTGGTTTTTATCAAGAAAACATGGAAAATGGATAGATATCCGCTCTGAAATTAAACTAATAGGAGATATTTTTTGTTGTTATCATTATATTTATACAAACAATTTGTACCTTTAGTTGTACCAGGCATGAAAATGAACAAGAAATTGAAGAAGTGGTCTAATAATTTTTTCCACAACTGTAACACAATGACTTGGATCGAGCTTAGCTATATGCCTGAACTTATGGTATGAATTCATTAGTGTGATCGGTGTTATGGGTATAGTTTGATGGTGAAGTGATATGGAAAATACTGTACACAGAGTAAATAATATGTGCATGGTTGAAATATCTAGCTACTGTACAGAATGTTATAGTTGCTGTTCTTTTTTATTTTTTGTTCTGTATGGCACATTTCCTGCAAGACCACAGCTGAAAACTATCCTTTGGGTAAAATCTACTACTTTACCTTCAAGTGAAACATAATTAATCATTAATCCTCAGTCCCATTAAAAGAAAGGAAGAAAGAACACTGAATGAGAAGGTGTCAAACTTTTGACTACTATCATAATAATGATTTCTCCTCAATATGAAGCATACATCAGGTAACTATTACCTGCAGATCAGAAAATTCAGGGAAAGGAAAAGTTTTTTAGAGTTTAGGATTTGACTAGCCTTCTCTCTGGCAAGTTAAGGCCTCCAGCAACTTATTTTTGGTACATATATTATAATCATTAATAACCAACTAACATTCACTAACATTCACGACTCCACAGCATCACAGTGTTTACGAAATCGCCTTTCCATCCCTATGTTTAACCGTGACTCTGCTCCTTTCATTGTACCAAAGTGGCCTTCTTCATTCATTCTCACGTGTGCGTATTATTAGCAGCCTGTTAGCAAACAAAGAGCACCGCTGCGTTTCTGCAGCTATATAACAGTTAAAATAGGTTACACTTACTGTGCACGGATACAATCGGAACATTTCGGCTGCCCGTTTAAAAACCTTATCTCTCATTAGCCTAACAAGCTACGGTAAACACCCACAACAAGGTTGGTGACATGTTTACTGCTGTTCTGTCGCTCAAATGTGACCGGAGCTAACCTAATTCTGGCTAATGTTAGGAGCAGTCGTTCCAGGCAAAACACATTTAATTTCCTTGCATATTGAGAACACCCCACATATTCACAAGCAGGAGATTAACGTTATGGGACCCGTTTTCAGTCCAAGAATAAAGCCGAACGGCCATGATAACACAACTGTATTAGCGTTATTAGCATAAGCATAGCAGGGATAGCTTAGCCGGCTAACTGCTAATTAGCAGCAGCTGGAGCTTTCAAAGGATTTTGCTGAGACGGTGTCCTGAAAAATGTAACCGTGCAAACGAATGCTACATCGTAGAATGAAATGGGAACGTTTAAAGCACTCACTTTGTAGTTGTTTTTCTACTATAAGGAACAAGGCAGCTCCTCTCCTGTTAGCAGCATGTTATGTGGACAATGGAAAACACAGCAGTGACGTGTAGACGTCTGGATGTTGTTACCATGGGGACAGTTGATGATAATGGAGGAGTGGATGTTTTTGTTAGGCATCCCTTTAGCAGACATCACTTATCAATATATTGAAGTTGTCGTTGTTATGTGCTGCATTTTGATGGTTTAGAAGCTGTGTTTCTTAAATATTTACTGTCAGTAAAGCCAACTTTTATTTAGTTCATAAATATTAACATGTACAGAATATACAGTATATGTATGTATTTGTGAAGGCAGGTACAAGATGGTGAATAAATAAGTGACCACTGCATTTTTGGCACCATGGAAGCACAGTACAGTGACATCTTCAACACATTCCATAAACAGATTAAACTGCTATAACGTTAGTTTGGTTTATATAATGGGCAGTAATCCCATGTTTTTGCACAGCTAAAGGTAGTATTCGGGTATGTTAAATTCTGAGGAAGACATCATTCTAAGCTAATATGAATGAAACAATTACTATTAATTTAACTTAAACATTTGTGCATTGAGCTGCCAGAGGTGGAGTTGGTTTAACCTAATGATGTCCACTTTTATATAAACATGGTTCTACAAATTTGTGATAATCTTGTAAAATTTGCTCTCATCTTTGATTTTTGTGAGGAACAAAGTTACTGCAATTAAACCATGTAAGATCTCAGACACCACAGATGTCTGAAATGTGAGGCTGTTTACTACTTTATTTTTGCAAAAAAGTAAGAGGACAAACATAGTGCTGCACCACTGTATTATCTGCTGTGTAATATGTATAGGTTTCAGAATGAGAACATACATTAACTTAACATAATATTAAATAATGTTAGATTAACTGGACTGTAATGTTGAATATACAAAGGTGAACAAAATGTGCACACTTACAAAAAGAACTGATTTGTTTTTAACAAATAAAATATATTGTATGGAATTAAAAGCTATGTGTCATCATCTATCTGCTCTGTGTATGTGGAATATAAGAGTATAAGAATATTAAATTATGACACAAATTGAGAAAATAAAATGTATTATTTTGTGAGGGTGACCACCATCTTATACATCTCAGAAAGACCAAAATGAACAAAGCAAGATGTCAAATATGCTCCGGATTGAAACAAAACATTAGATTGCAGGAGGAAAACAACAAAACCTATTAAAATGTTTTACATTTGTCAACACTTTGTTACTAAAATTGCTTCAGACTGAATCTTTAATCATAACATCTTTAAGAAGTGTTGTCTTTTCCTTGTATTTGTTTCAGCAAATTGTGTGATGTAATGTCTTTTGGAAGCAGCAAGAAATCAAAGTTCTTTGACATGAATTTTGTGTTTTGGGCTCATTTTCAAAGTGAGCTTTGTTTGTAATGTCCTCCTTTGACTTTGCCAGTTAAGCAAATAAGAGACGATTAAAATAAATGAGCCTAGATTGATCCTGATACATGGTAAGGGGAAGACTGATGGGAAAGGCAAGCAAAAGGGATGATTACAACTGTCCTTGCTTGATGACAAATGGGCCTGTATTGTGGTTGGAAGAGGTAGTTTTTTATCAGCGTGCATCAAAACACTTTGGGGATATCACAGCAGCCATCATTGTCATCATCACTATCAGCATTTTCATCGTTTTCTCTTCTGCCCTGCTTTGATCAACATAGACTCTGTGCTGCAGCCAGATATTGTTGGAGGAAATAGGAAAAGTACTGGTGTTGAAATTGCCTCGGTTGTTCTGATAATAGAAGCCTGGCCAAGTATAAATTTGAAAGAATTACACTCAGAGATAACTTTTTTTTTTTCATTCTGCTACATCACAATTTGGCCTTTTGCCTTTGACATGGGTAACAGTGTGGCTTTGTCAGTCTGTGTTTTTGCACTTTTTGCATGTTCAAATATCTTGTCCTATATGAGAACATATAAATAAAAATAAATAAATCCTATAATAAAAAATAAAATCCTTTTGTTACAAAAGGTAATATTAATGACTACAATGTAAGACATCTGGGTGACAAGGATGTCACTTAGCCCATGGGTTAGCTTGTGTTTTGTTTTTTTGTTTTTTTTAACACTGTGATCTACCTGTTCTACCTTTACCCCTGGTCTAAATCCATTGTTCATACTATCAATGGAAATAATACTTGCCTGTATTTAACCCATAAAGACCTAAACCTACACCAGTGACCAAACCATGTACTTATCTAACATATTTAATACCTGTTAATCCATTAATCCTATCAATACATGTAAATAATTGGTGAAAAATACAGTTTGTCATCTTTTCATGTTCTTTAGATATGATCCATTTGGATGTTCAGAAGCTCTGTAGATTACATGGAAATACTGTCATCTTTTACACCATTGATTCATCAATAAAAAAAAACAAAAACATGGAGTTGGATCAATGACAGTGCATGGAGATGCCTTTTTTTTTTTTTTACATTCAGTTATTGATATGTTTGATGAAAAAGTGACATTTTTGTCAGTTTTCTGCTTTTGATATAATGACCCTCAAGTCTAAAATGAGTTTTTATGAACATTTACATGATCAGTGAATTAAATATAGAAAAATTCATGATTTTCCCTGAATAAAAAAGCAAAATACAGAGGATACAATGATGATAAATCACTGAAAGAAGGTTAAATAGAGAGAAATATTCATTTGAAAACTGCCACAAAAGTAGGAATGGGTCTTTGTGGGTTGAGGTGAGCTAGTTTTATATTAACAATTGATCAAATTTGTGTATATATATGTAATATTTGTAATATATAAGCTATATTGAATAGTCAACCACCCTCTACGTCAGTTCAGCCAGCCTTTTGTTTCATCTCTTTTATTTCATGGTGAAGCAGACAGCTGCACTTCAGATAAAACATGAGGATACTTTAGTGGACGTCGTACTGGCTCATCTAATCAAAACAATTTAAAGTAACCAAAACTATAAATATTTGCCATTTTACTGTGGTTTATAATCTTACTCTTGATTTAACCAAACTTCAATCAAAACTACAATGATTTCATCTTTCAGTTGTGATGTTGGAAATGCTTTAGGATGAGTCATACCAGGAATGGGCCCTTCTGATTGGCTGCATTCACTTCTTTCTGGCTCTGGGGAAACTCTTTGTCTCTAAGCTGCCTGGAAGGTTTGTTGAGGCAGAAGGTTTGACGGGGTGACTAGAAGACCTGGACCACTTCAGGAGCCACCTGTGGTTGCAGCAGTGTGGGGCTGGGGCCCAAGACCTGAGCCAACTGCATGAACTTAGGATGTTTTTAGGTTAGTGTTGTTTAAGGTGTGTTCTAAAACCCTACGAAACCACACAGATGCCACAGCTAATTTTTGTTCAATGATTACCTAATAGGGTGACCACCAGCATGAAACAGGAAAGGAGGACACTTAATGTCCAAAAAGGAGGACAAAGGCCCTAAAGTGAGGGGGGGTGGGGGGTTGTCTTCAGGAAAAATAATTTATGAATAATGTATGAAGGGGGGGTTGTGTTCAGGAAAAACAACTTGCAAAGTTGAGGAGCAAAAATCAGTCAATCACGTGAGCGGAGGTTTTGATTGACAGCAGCTGCCAGGCAATCGGAGGCTGCATGGGCTGCGTGCGCAGCGCGAATATTTGCATACAAGATACCTGTAGGCTATCTTTGCCTGTAAACATCACAGAGTAGCAAGTGTAAATAATGGGTGGGGATTTATGACGATTAATGCAACTATGGCGGACAAGAGTCTGAAAGGAGGACAAAATGTGAAAAAGGAGGACACTTGACAGACGGCTGGACAGACAGTTCTAAAACCGGACTGTCCAGACGAAATCCGGACGAATGGTCACCCTATGACCTAATGTGACTCCATAAAACCAAAGTGGTGACATTCTGAAGAACTGGTCGGTCGTCTGGCTTCAAAGTTCATATCTTACACAGTGGCGGCTGGTGAAATTATTTTTTAGTGGGGTGCAGTATGCATGTCAGATGCACTAGAACCATATATCACCACAACTAAATGCTAGAGTGCCTGCTTTTTTTGAAATATTAATTTAATTATAGTAAAAGTTAGCCTATGGCCTAAAAGATAATGTTGTTGCTCCTGCCAGGAGGCAAAACCCAGTCTACCCCAGTCAAAGTTAGAAGTTAGTCGTGTTATCCATTGACAGTGTTGTACCTGAACACCTTCATATTTTGGGTGAACATGAACTGAACTCACTGTTTTACTGCCTGATGAACGAACTGTGAACCAGTTCATTCTGGTGTCTGTGAACAGTATGTTTTATCTATTTAACTTCATTCAATAGGTGTCAAATTTCCTTAATGTTCCAGACTAAACCAGGCTAAACACATTGTAAAGAGCCTTAATATTTAGTGGAAAAACACTGAATCTGACAACAACACCAACCACCAGTGTCACATCATTGCATACGTCATTGAAACAAGACAAACTAAAAAGCAGCAGGAGACGACTGCAGCAGGAAGGAGCAACAAGGACTCATCCTATGAATATTAACTATAAACAATTATGAACTGTGAATGAACTAGTTTATTTTGAAATTTGTGAACTGAACTTTGAAGTAGAAGAAGTAGTTAGAAAATTAACTTTCCCAACACTGTTCACTGAGCTATCCAACTACAAGTTTATATGTCAGTAATATTACCTACTTTGAACATTTCTGTGGCTCAAACAGAAAACATGTCACTTGTCTACTCACTAGAAAACACTGAAAACACCTTTAACTACCGGTACACTTGAATGCACATTTTACATAATACTCACAGGCTGTATTATTTATAGCTTATTTATGAAATATTAATGTTTTCGTAAAATGATTTAACCCTTCATAGTCACTCATAGAAGTACTCTGAAAGTCAAAATTTCAAGATTAATGTTTTATTAGACGACATAACAAGACTTTATTACATTTGTGTGATTGTGTGACAGCGCATTTGCAGCGGTCTTTTAAAGAAGATGTTCTGCTGTCTGTCCAGTGTGTGGTGAAGAGGATGCTCATCACAGTCCATGATGGAGACCAGTTTTTTTGAGATGTAACACATTATAGTCCATTACCCTGGTACACTAAAGTCTGACTAGGATTGGGGTCTTACCAGGACTGGACATCAGCCTGAATAAAACCTCTTCAGCAGTTACATTAGATTGTTTTTCATGCTCAAGCCTCATGATTTCAGCCATCACTGCAATACATACAATAAAATAAGTAATAATAACTTTATGAGTAATAAGTTTATTTTATAAACTATAATATTGAGGTTTACATTTGGCTGTATTCCTTCCGTCTGGGCAGCTCAGTGGTTAACACCACTAACTTTGGTGCAGAAGGTTACCGGTTCGAGACCCAGGTGATCCCTTGGGAAAGGTTCTTTACCCTATACATCCAAATAACTACAAGGGGGTGCGAGCCTCATTGTGCCGGTCCCAAGCCCGGTTGTGTCAGGAAGGGCATCCGACATAAAAACCTCTGCCATATATACATGTGAAGGTGATTCGCTGTGGCAACCCCAGGGAAAAAAGCCGAAAGAAATCATCATCTTCCATCTGAGAGTTATATGAGCCTAAATGCCAGCAGCACCTCCAGCTCATAAATAGAAGTACTAACCAGTACCTGAAAGAACGGTAAATGGACTGCACTTATATATCACTTTTCTTGGTGCTCAAAGTACTTCAAAATGCCTCATATTCACCCTTTCACCAGCAGACAGCTGCTACCATGCAGGGTGGCAATATAGGGTCTTGCTGAAGGACACTTTGACAGCTGGAGCCAAACCTTTGGTCATTGGACAACCCCCTCTACTGAGCCCCAGCTGCCCTGAAAGAAACAGCAACTGTGGTTAGTTCTTACTACTTTTAATTAACTATTAATAATTAACTAATTAATTAAATCATCAAGAAAGCTGGCTCTGTGATCGGTCTGAGGATGGACAGTTTTGAGTGTGTGGTGAAGAGGACAGTAAGGACACTGGAGTCCATCATGGACAACGAAGACCATCGTCTCCACCACACATTGGACAGACAGCGGAGCACTTTCTCCAAAAGACTACTACAGTTCTGTTGTCGCACGGACAGATTCAGGAAGTCTTTCCTGCCACATGCAATATCACTGTACAACAAACTCATGTAACACAAACCCAGTAAGAAAATACAAGTGTACTTTACTGTTTCATTTTATTTAATTGTACGATTTGTCTTTTTGAATATATTGTATTTCGATTGTATTTCTATCTATCTATCTATCTATCTATCTATCTATCTATCTATCTATCTATCTATCTATCTATCTATCTATCTA
>JAPSES010000058.1:16716288-16728786 GCA_029822895.1 Maxillicosta whitleyi
TTTGGAACCTGAACTAAAATTATTGTTAATAAATTTTTGCATTTCACAAATTCATCCCAGGGGCCGGATTTGGCCCCTGGGCTGCATGTTTGACACCTGTGATCTAAAACATGCAGGATACCGACTGGACTGGACTTGAATCCTGTGGATTAAGACTTCCACTTCACAGGTAGAAGGTTTAATTCTGCCTTTCTTTGGTGACTTTCTATGCTTTCCATGCTGTGTAAGTTTCTTCTGGGTCCTTCAGTTTCCCCTGGCATTAAAATAAATAAATAAATCAGTACAATTGAGGTTAATTCTCCTGTCCTGGAATTGGTCCTGAGTGCTTTCAATGGCAGCTCACTGCTCCTAATGTGTGCTACGTGCTAATGCTAGCTACTGTGCATGTATTAGGGCAGGACAAAGACCTAGTTTCACAATGGAGATAAAGCAACTGAAGCTTTAAGCTTATTTTACGCTTCAATATTATATACAGCATAAGATTAGATTGGACTTTATTGTCATATAAAAGTACAAGGTCATGAAATGCAGTTTAGCGTCTAACCAGAAGGATGATCTGTAGACAGTCTGTATATAAATATTGTATAGATTTATAGATATAGTTACAATGTTAAACTCCAATGAAAGTGTTAATAGGCATAAAGTAGTACAGACATAATATACACATTTAGGACATATTATACAGATGGATAGTGACATGATACACAGTTTGACATGATATTAACACACTACACAGTTAAATACTTTGGACATATTAGAACAGAGAAACAGGCTTCTGTACGACAGCTGGAAACATACTTGCTACCTCTTGCTTTATCAGCACTTCCTGATTTCATGACAACAGAGCTGCATTAACCTTAAAATAGCAAAACAAACATATAAATAAAAAAATAATACAATATCTAATATTGAAATGATTAACTTGTTGAACCATGTATTTTGCAGGTTTATTACTGCGTACTTAAACATGTGGCAGCTTTATGAACATTATTACATTATCATACACTTACTTATATGATGTAGATGATTATGAGGTCTTGACCAACATAGAAGGAGGAGGTCAGGACTAACGAGCTCCTACAATTGCGGAAAAACTTCGAAGAATCCACTCTCTATAATAAAACCTCTGACTGATCCGCTGCCAGCTGACTCCTGATACGTGCTTTGTGATAAATTCAAGCTGCTTTTTTCCCCCCTAAACCCTCTCAGTGAGTTACAGGATGACCGCTCTTCATAGAACAGTGACAGACAGCCTCTTTTCCCGCCACTTCTCTCCTCCTCGCCGTAAGCTGTCCTGTCAGTCATTTTGGCTGAGGGCCCCTCACGTTCCCCCGAGGCTCTCGCTATAATGCGACACGATGGCAGACATTAACCTGGAATTAAATCTTAAAGGTAAGATGGCGACAGGGATTTGCGGCTGTCACAGAAGCTTACAGCCGATGTAGTGCATTTTATTTTATTTTATTTTGCAGAGGGAGCTGGGGGGGAGTTGGGAGGGGGTGAGAAAGAATGTAATTAACCTCCTCGGTGGGGGAAATTCTATTACAAGCTCCTATTCTGCCATGCAAAGTGTGGTGCGGGGAGATGTCACAGGCCGTCAAGCAGAAAGCTAGGGCTGTCTGCATTTTAAACCAAACTTCCAATTTTCTCCCCCTATCTTTCTTCATTCTCACTGAAGCTGGAAATTGAGTACGGCACACTTATGTGGAGAGGGAGGGAGGGGAATAAAAGGTAAGCTGCATTTCAGGAGTTTAACAAGTCATTTATTCAATCTACATTACCTGTGTGTTGGTATGAGCAGAGCAGAGCTGTTTGTTCTGTTTGAGGTGCTCGGTAATGTATATGTTTTCTGGCTGAATATTTAATGAAGTGACGAAGATTGCATTTTTTTTGTTCCCTTAAAATAGTGGGGGGGCAAATTCATTTTAATTCAGGGCCACGTTCAGCCCAATATGACCTGAAGTGGGCCGGACCAGTGAAATAATAACAGCAGAAAAAAGTGAAATTATATTATAATAATGTTTATATCTGCAGTTTTAAGTTTTATTTTAAAAAAAATGTAAATAATATGAAAAACCTGAAATAAATACATTTTAATACAATATTGTTACTCAGTTTATCATGTAAATTACAGCTTACACTGCAAAAAATGAAAATGTTATCAAGTGTATTTTTCTCATTTCTAGTAAAAATATCTCATCACACTTCAAATAAAACATAATCACCTAAAGAGTAACTTTTCAATGAGATGTACACTGCAAAAATAGGGTCTAAAAACAAGATAAAAACACTAAATGAGGAAAAAGATAATCAAAACAGGTGACATATCTGTTCATGTAGCAAGATAATTTCACTTAGACAAAATTTGTTTGTTTTATTAAGATTATTAAATCTAGAAATAAGCATGTCTACAGATGTATGAGCACTTATAATAAGATAAATTATGTAACACACAAAACACAGTGTTTTTATTTTGGTAAGATCCAAATCATTTGCAGTGTGAACATGTTTTTTCCATTGTAAGAAATAATTTTTGACAATAGATCTGGAAAATCTTAATATAAGAAATCTTACCAAGATCATTTTTACTTGTTCCATTGGCAGATTTGCCTGAATTAAACAAAAAAGGAAAACAAAACACTGAATAAAGCAACAACAAAAAAAAGTTTTTGGTTTTGCTTAAATTAAGTAAAAAAACAAAAAAAAACAAAAAAAACAATTAAGAAAAAAATCAGATGTTGGAACAAGTTAAAAAAAAATTATATTTCTTGAAATAAGATTTTCCATAATTATCATCTCAAAATAAGTTCTTATATCTCACTGAAAAGTTTATTTTAAGTGTGATGAGATATTTGGACTAGAAATGAGAAAAATAGGATACATGTGGTTAGATTTACACTTTTACAGTGTACAGATCACAGTGGATCTACAAATACATGAAACATTCAGTAACAGGCAGATCATTGTTAAAATTACACTGACTTCTCTTAAGACATCCAAGGTTGTTCATATTTGATCAAATTATTCACAGATTTTGTGGAAGGACAGTTTCCAAATGTAAACGTTTCATGTAATTTAACTCTTTCAGATTCAAACAAAGAAAAAAATTGGAAGTGTCATTATTTAGAAGTTATTATGATAGTATTTTAATAGTTATTATGATAGTATTTTACTGGTCGGATCCACTTTCAAATTGGTCCGTATGTGGAACCTAAACTAAAATGATTTTAACATCTTAGCTAATATCTTCTGTGTAATTTTTCCATTTCACAGATTCATCCCAGGGGCCTGATTGGATCCTTTGGTGGCTTTTATGTTTGACACCTGTGCCTTAAAAGACCAAAAACTATTGCTCTGATATTCAACATAATAAACACCAGAAAAGCTAATTGGCATTGATCAGTGTTTGTGTTTTATCAAGAGGAAGTAGGTTGGGCACCGTCTACGATCACTGTGAAATGGAGAAAAAGCACTTTTAGTATTTTAATCACATGTCCCTTTGCAAAATCGTATCAGGAGTAAAGATGTTTTGGATGAACATACGTGCATGCGTAAGTTTGTTGTGTTATTAAAACGACTAAATCCTGTGAAGAAAATGTCATTTAAACACTTTGTCAAAACCATCATTTTTAGTGTGTACTTGGTCTTTACACCCTCGGCTTATTTCATTTATTTATTATTTTGGTATGATTCATTTGCACAGCATTATATTTATCAACTTGTTTATATCAGGGAAACCTCCACACAGGAAGCATATATTAGTGGCTGAAAAGGCAGCATCGTATTTCTTGTGGAAAAATGTTGATATTTCTGAACCAAACATGGATCATAGAAGATAGATAGATAGATAGATAGATAGATAGATAGATAGATAGATAGATAGTTTCATTTTGATATTTTTTTCCAACTTCATGTTCAATAGTTTATATTGAAATTTATTGAAATTAAATTTTTTTTCATGTGCTATAACATGTTTATTTTTATTTTTATGTGAAGACCTCTAGTCTAAAAAGTTAAGTATGTTTCTTTTGGCTTTTCCCTTCAGGGGTCGTCACAGCGAACAAGATTTTCATGTTGATTTGGCAATTTTTTTTTTTTTTTTTTACATCCGATGCCCTTCCTGACACAACCCTCTGTATTTATCTGGGCTTGGGACTGGCACAATGAGACACTGCCCCCTTGTTTCTGCAGGTATAGAGATATATAGCCTTTCCCAAAGGCCCACCTGGGACTTGAAAAGGTCATCTTCTGCACCAAAGCCAGTGGCATAAACCACTAAGCTACAAAAGACTTCTAGGTTTCAAGTCAATCTATTAAAATGACAAAACTAACTGTAGTCGTCCAATAGCAAACACACTGTCAGACTGTGACCAGTACAGTTGCAAACCTGCATCGGTGCGTGTTTTTGTGTTGTTTCTTCACCTCTACACCTTCACTATAAAAAAAAGCCTTCATCGAACAATGTGGAATTGAGGAGAAATATCAATATTACCACCATGTGACTAAGAGTTTCCCCAAAGTTTCTCAGTCTTGTAATCTACAATGTTACTAACGTTACCATGTTTGCTGTTTGGAGCCATAAGTGACCACATTTGGATAATTACCCCGCCCCCCCCAAAGGGAGGCAAAGGGTTTTTGGTTTGGTTTGTTTAGTTGTTAACACTCTGGCAGCAAAACTATTAATTGAATTCATACCAAATGTGGTTTATATATTGCCAGTGACCCAGAATAGATGTGGTTACAGTTTGGGAACAGTAGGTCAAAGTTGGAATTTTTGATGAATTTTTAAGTCTATTTCTTCTCCCATTTCCTTATAACGAGATAAATGTCACATGTCTATAAAAACATCGCTTTTGTTTCAACTTCACACTTGTCACATATATATAGAAGCAGTCGAAATATTGATATCAGCACATAAATAGACATGATGACAGCAGCTGGATCCATTCCAAAATAAACTACAATATATGTGAGGGGCGGGGTTTGTTGTGCCTGGACAGGATTTAAAAAGGACCAATCAAATAGCAGGAACATCAGCCTCTTCTCCAGCGTTAAAACTCAATGTATCGAGTGAGTGAGTACAGAAGGATAAAGCACTCCTCTGCACTGTAATCGCAGGAGCACATATGTGCACATGGAGGCTAGGTTTAAGGGGCTGCTTCCAGGTACTGTGGGTGACTTTAACACATGCTTTAGCCAAACAACCATCTGTGCATATTTTTACTCTGTAAGGAAAGACACATTTATTTGTATAGCACATTTCATGAACAGAAATAGTGCTTTACATGAAACATAAAAGCATCAAAAGAGTCATAAAAACATATAAAATATAACAACTTAAATAATTACAATAAACATAGACGATAAAATGTGATTTTAAAGTTCATTTAAAAGACATTATTTGAGAATTTCAGAGAAAGCTGTGGTAAACAATAATGTTTTCACTTTGATTTAAAAGAGCTGACAGTTCGACCTCAGGTGTTCAGGATGTTTGTTCCACAGGTGAGACTGAACACTGCTTCACTTTATTTGGTTCTAATTAGATGTATGTTCACGTTCCCACCTCTTTACTATGGAATAAGGTTGAAAAGTTATTGAAGATGCACAGTGTTAACCCATACAGGCCCAGTGTTAGTTTTGTGGCAGCTCCCAAATAAATGTTTATTTAACCTTTCTTAAGTGTTTATTTTTTATATACCATTTATAATAACATATAATATATATAATAACATAATAAAAATAACATATAATAACATACATAACATAACATATATACAATTTATTATAATATTATCCTCTATATTTACATGTTTACCTCCGCCAAGGAGGTTATGTTTTCACCCGTGTTTGTTTGTTTCATTGTTAGCAGGATTACGCAAATACTACTGACCCGATTTCCATCAAATTTGGTGGAGGGGTAGAATGTGGGGCTGGGAAGAACCCATTAACTTTTGGGGGTGATCCAGAAGAAATTCTGGATTCTGGATCACTTCTTCCAATTGGCTAGTTTGGATAAAACGCAAACCTTTATGTATTTAATGTTTTGAAACAGTGTGTATTCTCTATGCATTCTCGCTACCCTTAACATGTCTGTCCATCTCCATTGTAATGGCTTGTTTGGCTTTCCTTGTTAGTCAGCTAGGCTGTGTGGTGCAGTTTGTTATGCATAATGGCAACGAAATCTTATGTCGCAGGTTCGATTCCTCCAACTGCTTTTTCTGAGACTTAGTTTTTGTGGAAGGATTGAGCTTCGGCCAAGGACAAAACCATTAATATGCGGAACCGGGTCTGAAAGAGGAAGAGTTCAATACAGCATTGGCGGAGGTCTGCGCTCTACTGAGTGCCATTATAGTTTTCACTGTAAATCATGTGTTTACTGTCATTTCCTATATTTCATTTAGAAGTTTTTGAGTTAATTCAAAGGTTATTACATTAAACAAGGAAAACTGAAGAAAAGGTGCGTTCTTCCCTAAAGATACCAATAACTGAATGTAAAAACAAGTGTCTCCATCCACTGTCATTGATCAAACTCTATAGGTTTTACTGCTGAATCAGTGTTGTAGAAGATGACATGTCTCCATGGTAACTACAGAACCTCTAAACATCCAAATGGGTCATATCTGATGACCATGAAAAGATGAAAAACTATTTTACACCAATTATTGACATGTATTGATAGGATTAATGGATGAAAACATATTTAATATTTTACATTAGTAGATGCTTTTGGACGTTTAAGTTAAACCACTAACGAACACAAACATCTTATTTTCTTACAAGGAATTTCACAATTTTTCAGGATATTTAATGTTTGACAAAAGAAGTTTAATGAAAACAAATGCTCATAAACTAACATCATGTACACGTGTAACGTATGGTCTAATTCAACACCAAATCCAATGTTATTTCTAAAACGTGCATTTCATCATCACATCTTTCACAACAGTATCTGTGGTCTGTCTGTCTGTCTGTGATGAAGCCGACTGGATGAATATGTCCACCATTACAGTCCCTTTCAACTGGACAAATTAGCAGATCTGTTTAACATTGTTCTCTAAAGTGCTTTTCACATTCCTGTCTTTCAGCATTGGATGGGAGACTGAATGCTGAAATACCACTTTACAGTGAGAATAGCTTGAGTGTTAGAAAGGGAATTAAAAAGGGTAGTTTTAATGGCCTCAAGAAAATTGCAGGCCACAAGAGACCCCCCTTTGGTTCTGCTCCCCTGGAGCTTTGACTGACAGCACCAGTGTAGCAATTGTGTCCTTCCCCCGCCAGCCGAGGGTGCTTTGGCTCTAGGTGCATGGAAGCAGCCACAGAGACAGGGATCCTCTGTGACAAAACCAGCTCTTTTGTGTTGCACTTCCTGGCACTTCCAGGACAGATGTACTATTCAGTTTCTAGAATCAGCAGCCATGTCGCGAGTTGTTAGGACCATTGTGAGGAGTCAGAGCAGTCAGGGATCTAGTGGAGGCTAAACTTGCAAAGAAGCCCGTTCAGCTACCTTTGTAGGCTGATGTACAGACGACTGAGAGGCAGTGGGGGAGGGAATGTGTGCATGGTGGTAATGTGGTTTGACAAATTGTACTTGAGTACTGTTGAAGGACTCACTGTGGAAATTGGCTTGTGTACTGGATTATTGTCACCAGTACAATAAGGACGTGGTGGCAGCTGGGGATGGAACCAGTTTAACAGAGTTGTACAATTATGGCTACAAGTAAGTATTTGTTAGTCTACTATTGATGGGATGGTATTGTTAATTAATGTATTAATATAATATATAATTATTATAATCTATAATCTAATAATATAATTAATGGTATATTTTTGTATGTAAAATTACACTAAAATAGTTACAATGGATATGTCAGTTCCTTCATATATCACTAATCCAAAGGTATTGACTTTATTATGTCATATAGCTAATTATACTATGCATTATACAATCACAATATGTTTGGCAAGTGAAATATTAATGCTTTCCTACATGATCTTCACTAAAATGTCTAAAAGTTTATGTATCTAGTAGTGGACTTACATACCAAAAAACAAAAAACAAACAAACAAAACATATGGAGGTACAGGAGGAAAGATCCCAGTGGAAAAATGATAGATTTTAAAGAAAAGGAGATGACACCATTAATAAGGAAATTTCATTTAAGGTCAAAGTAAAGTAGCACATATTTATAATAGAGGGCTATTCCATATCGCCAGGTTGATTTATTCATTTTTTTGTTGTTGAATTTTTTGTATACATCTATTTATGTTATTAATATTGTGAATAAGTTGTAAAACTTCTCAATAAAAAATGTAAGTATTAAAAAAAAAAAAAAAACATTCAGTCCCGTCAATGCCGGTCTGTACAGTTTTCTGTTGCTAATATCAACTAGTGGCATCATGTGAAAGTATGTCACTAAATATAATGTGTATAAACATTAATATATTACCACATCTATGTGATTTTTACCCCAATAATGTTAAGAATCTCAGTGGTACTAGTATTTATTGGTGTCACATTGGTACTTGGTCATTGTTACTTATTACCATTTTGTAACAGAAAACACATACTGTGTTCTTCACATTATTAATCAAAATAATATGAGAAAAATGTTTTTGTTTATAAAACTACATTAACTTAGATTTAATTAACTAATAGTTTTGAATATTATTACTAAAATGATAATACATACGACACTTAAACATTTAGAATTAATGTCTGACTCAGACCAGCCATTGTATAATTATGCAATAATAATAATAATATAATAATGAGCTCCTCCTTCCAGTTAGAATCAGAATCTCTTTATTGTCATTGTGCAAATACAACGCAATTGATGTAGAGTTCTGCAGTTTAGTGCAAGAATAAGGCAACAACAAAAAAGAAAGCACACATTATTTACATAAGAAAAAAGTACTGCAACTAGGTTTGGATAAAAGGAAAATAGATGTAAGAAGTGCAAAATAACATGAGTAGTAAAATAATATGGAAGGTTAAACATTTGACAGCTACTGCACATGTTATAGGGTATGATGAGATTATTGCAGTGAACTGCAGCGTCATTACTTCTACTGACTGCCATGTGTGCTCTTACAATTCTAAAGTCCATGTTAAGACTTTTTTTTTATAGTAATTACATGCAATTCTGGGTTTTGTAAAACTCCTTTAACTATGTAATCCTTAATAACCAAAGCCTGAGATATTAAAAGGACACATAATTGGAAAAAACAAAAACAAACAAAAAACAAAGACAAAAAAAAAATAAAAAATAAAAAAATACAAAGCACAGGATGGATGACTGAGCAAGCTTTAAAAATGTAAATAAAGCTAATTTGTTTTGTGGTGTGGATGTGTGTACACGTGTGCATCAGAGCAACCCGGGAAGTGGAGCGGCAAGGATGGGTAGCATCTGCATAGCCGTCCTGCGTCTGTTTATGCAGTTATGAGACGAGATGTAAGTATAAACCACATTAGACTTCTTCCAAGCAGGAAATATCCTGGGTGTCAGGTTGCATTCTGTCAGTGTTCTCACTGATTGCTTCCTACATTTCATTATGCTAAATGCAGCTTTTTACACGCGGCAAGTAGTGTTTTATAGGGAGGACGGCCAGGAGATGCATCCTGGGAGCATCTGAGCGTGCCAGGCGAGAACACACAGTGTCCCCAGCCAGCTGCTTATTGTGAACAGGTTTTTAAAAGCTTGTGACAGGGTGAACTGCAACAGCAGACAACCACATCATCCTCAATCCTCTCTCTGCAATTCCAGTGGTTCAACAAGGCTGAAGACAAAGCCTCAGAGATCAGTTTGGCAAAGGGCTACCAAACATATCTGCATTGGAAACCTGCTGTAGGAAATCCCCCCTTGGCTAGCTTAAGCTGTACAATAAAACAACACAAAAGAGGCAGGCAGTAAATTAGTTCAATCAGCTTAGAGTGCGTCTATTGCACTGTCATAATGAAACTATTAAGCATGGAAACATAGGCCGGCCTTTAAATTCAATTGGACTCTCTAGAAACACAGCAAAGTTAGAACTAGCTGTAAATTCCCCCCCCCCTCCCCGACGGCTGCATTACTGAAATGATCCAAAACAAACACAAGGATCTGTGTGTGATCAAATGTCATCACCAAGAGGACGCAGAGGGGGATCATGGGAAGGCAGACGTGCAGGTGGTCTGAGGGTACGTCACATAACCCATTAGCTCTTGGCAACGCACAAACCTTCAATTGGAACACAGGAATTAGCAGGTGCCAAATAAACGACTGGACTAATGTCAGGTTAGGCCACAGATGCTTCTGTACAGCAGATACATGTCATTTGTCGCCGTCTGCATTTAGATGGAGGGAGGGAACTGTACCGACATGTGCTGCTCAGCGTTTCCTCGGGTTCAGCTCTTTGGAGGGGGGTAAATGTCTACTCTTTTCCTGCTTCTGACATTTAGTGTCTGAAGGTTATAATTCGAAAAAAAAAAAAAAAAAAGAAAGAAAAGTTAGAAATAGTATTCTTGGTGTGTTGTTTCACCTTTTCTTATTTTCTGATTTTTGTAATAAAATATAAACTTTAAAGAACTTCCAAAATGTCAGAAGAAAAAAAAAATTATAGTTGTTACAATGGGTAACTTATTCTCGGTCCAGTTTTTTATGTAGTGACACTATAGAGACGGCAAAACACTGTCATGTTATATAAGAATAGATATACATACTGTTAACACTGGTAATACTGTAATTTGCACCTATTCGTGTTTTATTCTATTAAGATTTATTTGTATATTACTTTAATAAATTGTAATTTTTTTTAGTTTTTGTCATTTTATATTTGCTCTACTCATTTCTATTCTGTTTGGTTCTATTCTATGTTGGACAATTTCGAAACATTGGCCTTACGATTAAAAAAAACAAAACAAAAAAAAAACTGACCTTAATTATTGGATTGTGTTAGGACATGGTGTTCTGACATGGACTCAAATGCACAAGACAATCAGCCTGAAGATGATTGGAGATGTGTTAATGGTCAGGCATAAACAAAAATACAAACCAGGAGAACTAAGGGAGGGAGCAAAAAGAGCTCAACGTCAAAATACAAAATGATAACCATTGACAGCCTAGCTAACCATAAAATACAAAAACTGTAACAAGGAAACTAGTACAAGACAACTGGGGTGTCAAACTCATTTAAGTTCAGGGGCCACATACCTAATATGGTATAAAGTGGGCGGGGCCAATAAAATAATATAAATAACAGGATGAGAGCTTTGGAGTGAAAAATTTTTAATTCCATAATAAAAATGTTTGTATCTATGAATTGTTCTCAAACATAACATGAACAAAAATGAACAAACTGAAAATAATTTTTTTTAAATATTATTTATCAGTGCGGCATGGCTGTATGTTTTGTTTTTCAGCTACTTATCGAACAAACCACAGAACTGAGAAATTATTAAAACAATCTGAGACTTATAGTGGGTGTAGTGCCCTGCTTCTTTCTGTAGACCTCCACACAAATTTCTGTATAATTGACCACATGGTTTTATTTATAGACTAGAGTAGTGGGCGTGTCTCTATTGTTAAGAACAGGGGTGTCAAACATATGGCCCGGGGGCCAAAACCAGCCGACCAAAAGTTCCAACCAGGCCCACAGGACGAATTAGCAAAATTAAAAATTTTAAAATTGCACTGAAGACATTAGATTACAATTTGCCAAGGGTGTTAAATTGGATTATAAAAATATTTACATGTATAAACTATTGTCATAATGATGCATCAGTACTGAGGGGCTTTATCAACAGAACCACCACATCAGAACCAGTTCACTTTTATTTTTATTCTCAAACAGAAGCAGCAGACTGTTGTTACAGACTGGATCATTAGTGTGGGCTTACAGAACCAATCAGGTGAAATTGGATCATTTTCCACGGCACACCTGATGACTTCTCACGGCACACTAATGTGCCACGGCACACTGGTTGGGAAACACTGCTCTAATAACACGCTAATGTTGAAATTTTGAATTTAAGAGTCTTTCTTTGAGTGACTATAAAGGGTTAAAGCTAAATGCAGTCCAACACAATACTGCATTTGCAGAAAAAAAAAAATTAGACCATCAAAAAGTTATCAAAAACAATGGTTATGCAATCAAATCCTAACTCCTGTGTGTATCATGTGACTTAAACATACAGAAAATAAAACATGGAATGAATAAAAGCACTGTTTTTGTCAGTACAATGACACATTGATGTAAGAACTGAAGTAATTTAGGTTTTTATCAAGAAAACATGGAAGATATCTACAACGGAGCATTAGGGCCATTCATGACGGAGAAGATTTTTTTGATATGATGAGATTAAAGTCAGCATGTCGACATTAAAGTCGAAATTCCGAGAATAAAGTTGAAATTGGAAGTCGACTTTAATCTTGATGGGTTGACTTTAAACTCGAAATTCCGAGAATAAAATTTTAATTTGATGTCGACTTTAATCTTTATGGGACATCAACTTTATTCTCG
>JAPSES010000058.1:16769075-16779846 GCA_029822895.1 Maxillicosta whitleyi
CACCCCTACTGTGTGTTCTTTGAGAACCTGTAACTGTAAATTTCTCCACTGTGAGATTAATAAAGTATCTTATCTTAAAACAGTGTGTTGTAGTAAAAAAAAAAAAAAAACAGACTTGAACTTTTTAGCATATTCATCAGAAACAACTGTAAATGTCAAAAACAGAACTTTTTGAAATTGCACAAATAAACTTTCATCTATTTTACATCTGCTTAAAAATGCTTTTTGGTCTTGAAAATTCATTATCCATATTATGGCTTCATATTTGTTGTTATTTCCAGGTGTTTTTTCCTTGTGTGGGAGGCTCTGAACTAGATTCTTTCTATTTTTCATAGAGTTCAACTTTGCTGCAGTAAAGTGTTACATACTGTTGGAAAACTCAGGATCTCAGCTTTCCGATGCCCTTTGGATATTATGTGTAGCACAAATAGGAAATTAATTTACAATAATTTCAATGCTGTGCAAAAAAAAGTGCAAAATGCAGCACCGGAGAGATTACAATTGTTAAAGGGTTAATGAACCGTCACATAAACCGAACGCCTTAACTGACTTTAACCATAACTCAGACACAGAGTTGTGATTCTAAGATTCAGCACCTTGACCTAAACCTCACACTTCTTTTGAAGCCTTTCTTCTTCTTGCTGTTCTGGTCACACTTCAGACTTTGATATTATTATCATTTCATATCAACCTCACTCCCCTGACAAGAGTTCAAACTCCCATAATGCTTTGTACCTTCGCCTGAGGTATTTGATCTTCTATGCCCTTACAAACCTACATCCCTGATTTTCAAGTAGCCAATGCAACAGAGTAAAACCTCTGACCTGGTCTGGATTCCACATATTCCACATATAAAGACAGATGCGAGGCAGATTTTTCAATACCCTCTATTTCTACCCACAACTACTTTTACTCTACAAAAGTATAAAGGATCATCCAACCACTGATAGTTTGCCTAAAGCAGTTAAACTATTTTATGGTAAATATTTCACTTCAAAGCATGGGAATAAATGCTTCTTAAGCAAAGGACTGGTTTTCTTAATACCTACAAATAGACTGGGGTTTGTTATATTGAAATGTGGGTTTATTTTCCAAGTTGTTGTTCATTTTAACCCCATTTAATCCATTTATGTTCAACATTAAATACACATATAGATGGAGGGTTCTGTCCATTATGTCAGTGTTTCTGTCCATCATCTAGGTGCTTATGTATTCAAACCCAAACAAAGATTTGAAGAGAATATTTCCAGAATTGGTGGAAGTTTTCGAAAAGCAAACTTTGTGGTTTGGTGAAAAACTAAATTTACGACATACTACACTCTCAATAACAACATTACATCATTACATCCTCTGTACTCTTCTTCTTCTCCCAAAAATCTTTAATCCTCTTTGTAGTACTTCACAGTACCTTCAGAGTGACGTCCTGTGGTGGATTGATCAACAAATACTTATTTTAAAGCAATGGATGCATGAAACGCTACGTTTCCACTACATGGTACCGACTCAACTTGACTGCCTTTCTGCATTTCCTGCATTACATTTTTAAAAAAATTAAAAAAAAAAAAACTTGAATCTGGTGATGGGACTACTTGTTTACTCTTTGTTTGGCCAAGGTTCCAAAAGGGGTGAATAAATAATAAAATGTCCTGTGTAGATACTGCAGACCACTGATTGGTCAGAGAGTTGGCTCTGCATCAATATCAATGCATGACATACCATGAAAAAAAAAAAAAAAGATTCAGAGTTACATTAAATAGACCCATAGACTAATCCATGACAGCCCACAAACAACCCCATGTTGACAGCAGGAAAAACGTTATCCACGTGGATGTATGCTCATTACTAACCCTGCATTACAGAAGCTAGTTAGCATTAGCATGAACCTAGCATTGAAGCTAATGTTTCTATGACGAGTTAGAATTGATTATTAATTGAGCCACTGGATAGTTTAGTGGTTTCAACTGCTGACTTTGATGTGGAAAGTTGCCAGTTTAAATCCCAGGCAGGTCTTTAAGCAAGGCTGTTTACACTATGCATATTTGTAAGTTGCTTTGGATAGAAGAGTCAGCCTAATGTAATTGTGGATTTATTTACCAATGTCTCCTGTTTTAACATGACAAATGTTGAAAAAAATGCAAGTGTTCCTGCTGAGACTCGAACATAGACTGACTTACTGAACTACTTTGAGGTGCAGGTGTATGCGTTCCTATAAGGCTTCATTTATGATGAGTCTATGAGAAACTCAAAAGTCAGGATGTAATGCATTACAATTCTGAGACAGTAATATTGTAAAGTAAGAAATTACCTTAAAATAACAATAGCAAGTAATCAGTAACTTTTACAACAATGCCTATCTATGTATGTAAAGTGAGCTTGAATAGACCTTTAGTGGACAACCAAGTCAGTGTAAGGACCATTAGCATGTTGAGGTGGTCTGAATAGACGCTGGCTGAGTAATATATGTTGAGTTTCTGTCATAACTTCTTTGTTTTTTTCTGAGACATTTCATTTTTCCTCACCGTTTTGAATAAACACTGCAGCAGAGAGACTTAGAGATGGAGGGAGACAGCGATATCTGCTCTGCATTGTCTAGGCAAACAGCAGCAAGGTTCAGATAGGGATCAGAGACGAGGATTGGACGAGGTAGGTATGACTGAAGACAAAGTGCTTTAATCACTTCCCCCAGGCCACCGTATAGTGTCGGCGATTATCATCAGAGAACATCTGAAATATGTGTGTGCTTGCCCCAAGGCTTATCACACTTAGGGAGAAATCTGTCTTTTTTGAGCCCCGCTGACCTTGACTGACTGTGTGGTTACACGGAGGGACTCAAACGGTTTCGATGAATTGCTCATTCTCATCCAGGCCTGTTTTCTTCTTCTCCACAGTCCCTCAGAGACAAAAGGTTTGTAAGAGGCAGATGGGCCAAAGGCAATCAGACTGTTGACATTTAGGACACTGACATTTACTTTTCAGTTCGTTTACACACAAATGCCTTCTCATTTATGATCATGGGCTCTAATATAGGCTTCAACATAACTATAGTCGCATCAGAATCCATCGTTCCTATTAGCATCCAGTGATATGGTGACACAGCTAAAAAAAAAAAAAAAAAAAAGTAATATAATAAAGCAAAAAAAAAACCAAAAAAAAAAAACATTTGTGATATTTCACCTTATATATGCAACACTTTAACAGTATTCAACCGCACTACGTCCAGAGCTGTCATTTATTCATCTAAAAAGGTGTTCTTACAGGTTTCTATGTCCATTTCATAGGCTATTTCATTGTTAACAAAATTGTAACTCCTAGAATTTAGGAACATTTATTTATTTACACCAAGTCTCTGAGTCATTTCTCACGGGGGGCTGCAAAGTTACTGAAAATCTGTTTCTAATTACAATATATACATTTTCAGTTTGGAATGTATGGAATTGAATAGACCAATGTTACTTTCTTTGCAGCTCGGACATTTTCCAAACATGTTTCAACACAAGTTTATGGCAACATAATTGAACATCAAATTTAATACATTTTAAAGACTTTTTATGGTATTAAATACAGATTTTTACATTCAAGACTTTTTAAGACCCCTTGGGAACCCTGGAATAAATACAATTATATGAATTGAGTGTTTGTCAAGTATTAAAACAAACAATAAATACCAGCTAAAATGTGCAGAAGGATGCAAAAGTCAACAGCTAGTCAAAAAAAAAAAAGGGGGAGTTATGTGGACTATGTGTCCAAAATCTCACTTGGAGGAAATATCCAAGGCTGCATTGCATCATCAGCAGGTGGTGCTCCAATAAACAAAGGAGAGGAAGCATTCTGTTGTTTTCCATCTAAAATGGCTGTGAATAACAGGGTGTCCCCATGAATACACTATACCCAAAAATAAATAAATAAATAATAATAATAATAATAAATAGTTTAAATGAGAAAATAAGCATTTCTGCAAAATTGTAATTTCCACCAATACTTAAAAAAAATAAAATAAAATTTAGCCACAGATAATGTTCTTAGCTCTTGGGGGGAGGGTTATAATAAACTGAAATCCTTGATAAAAATAATAAAAATAAAATCAGAAAAAGTAATTTCAATTTGAGCAACCTGATCGTTCATGTAAATTGTACAGTGCATTTCAACAGTTGCAGATCTGTTGATGACCAAAGCATATAAACATGCATCTGTGATAGAGTCTAGTCGGACTAGTCAGTGAGTAGTCGATGGGCTATAAACCTCCATGTAGGCGCTGATGTACTGTCTTTAAGTAGCTGCCTATTAAGCAGCCATTGTGAGTGAGCTGCTGAAGTCTGACTGAATATGACCAGTGGATAGGAACATCACTGATGGAGCAAAGAGAGCACATTAGAGAGCGTGGGTATTCTCAACTGTCCATAAAGTGAGGTGGTGCCATTTGAATAGCACTTGGGGTAATTACGGTCGGCAGCTCATCCACCGTCAGCTTTGTGGCTGATTCTGTCTCCTTCTTTCAATTTCCTGCCTCGTTGAGGATGCCAGGAGATATGTGGGAAGGATGGGGCCTATGAAGCAACACAGCAAAGCACTTTATAATTAAAAGTGTTTGGAAAGTGAGGTAAGGAAGGGACACTATTACTTTAACTTGCCTTTGGGAAAAACAAAAACAAAATAAAATGAAAAAAAAAAACAATGCAAAAACAATTTAAGATGTGGAATTATACATGAGTCTCTTTATCAGTGTTAGCTCAGTTCACATCGACAACACATGGCATTTTAGGTGCAGATTAGGTGAGAAAAGGTATGAAATAAATAAAATTAAATAAAGGGGAGACATGGGAGTAGGGACTGCAGCTATTGATTATTTATTATTAACTGTTTTCTTCCATTCTGTTTCATGACTATTTGAATAGATGAAATAAACTAAACACAATTTGTTTCTGTTTGATATAAAATGAAGCAACTTGTCTGTTAGTCCAGAACTACAGCACAAAAAGAATAAAAGTAAAAGGACATAAAAAAAAATAAAAAAAATCTATATATAAAAAACAAACAAGTCAAATGACATCAGCAAGCAAGATGTGCACTGTAGTTTTCAACACATTTAAGATGTGATAATAATAATAATAATAACAGCAATGAATATGTCTGTTAAAGCTGAAACTTTTGGTGATGGTTCCAATGAAGAAAAGTGAGCATATAGACATTTTCTGTCTTTTTGTTCTTCCCTTCATGTTGTTTCTGTTGAACCTGGTGTTATGTACATTACAATAAGTGTCTGTATGAAACACAACAGTGGAACCAATGTTAAGCAAAATTAAAGGAAATGAAGGTTCGATTCAAGAAATGCATAACTGAATATTTTTTTAATTGCTTGTTTGTTTGATTGTTGTTAATAAAAATAATAATAATAATAATAATAATAATAATAATAATAAAAAGATTCTCACAGGCCTTTGGTTAAATAAGGGTAAGGGTTAAATATGTACTTTTATAGGAATCTGTGATCCCAGAGCTGGATGGAAATGCAACAATAAATACCGTTAACTTAGAAACATTATTGTAGTCCAGCACAATGATTTTCAGGTCTTAAAAAAAGGAATAATTATAAATAAGTTGATCTGTTCAATAAATAAGTTATGTTCATAAAATCAAAGCACAAGTGTATTGTAATTCATGTATTTGTAATAAAGAAGTAGTTTGTGTTTCTGTTTAAAAGAAAAGGTTGTAAACTTAGACAATTAATGTTAATGCTATTATAATGTTGTCTGGTGAGTTTTCAATGCACAAGGAAATGTTTTGTGTCATTTACTTTGTGACGCTTGTCAATTGGTTTGCCTGCTCAGTTGTCATTTAACTGTCGTCCAATCGTGAGATACGTGGGGTGGGACATCCAGGAAGCACGTTAGATCGACGCAAAAGAGAATGAACGTTGGAGAAACGGCGTGTGATTGTAATGTAATTCCGGGCTGCCCTCTACTAGAATAGATGCAGAGTTTATCGACGCTATATGAGCATACAAAAGCATGCAGGAGGTAAATGTTTATATTGTGGTAATCACGGACTGTGTTACTGCTCATAATGTTGCAATGTAAAGCTAAATGCGGTTAGCTAATTAGCGCGCGTTAGCATGCTAATGGTGGTTAACACATGCTAAACGGTAGTAGCCTCAGGATACTTTGTGTGTTAAACGAGTGTTGATGCGATATGCTTTGTGAACTCGGAATGATTTGATCAAAATGCATAGAGACTGTCAACATGATGGGTTAAACGGCATGTATGTGTGTATGTATGTGTATGTGTATGCCAGAGGACAGGACCAACATGCACTTCTTGGGCCTTGTTTTCAGTCGGAGCTGTGAGTGGCAGCTGTCAAGGCTGTGGCCACTGGATCTCCTTTCTTCTTCTTCACCATCCATCCATCCATAACCTCTTCATTTTTCCCCATCATCCACTCCCACCACACACTGAGGAAGTAATGTGAGTACAAAAACCAGTTGCACATGCATTTATTTTATTTTTCTGGTCTAAGGAAGGTTTTTGACCTCACCAATCCCGATCATCGTCTCAGGCCTGTGCTGTTTGTTTGGAGACTGTTTGGGGTTGTTGTGTTGTGTTTGCTAAATATACTGAGGATGTTACTAGAAAAAATATTGTGAATAAGTTATAGGTGGGTTTATTGCCTTGAATAAGTAATACACATCATTTAAAGTTAATACACTGACTTTATTTTTAAAGTACTGTGTCTAAGTGGTAATTATAATTCAATTTAAAAATTGATAGGTTTAAAATATCAATTATTTCTAACTCGCAGTTTAAATATATTGAGTGAAATAAAGAAAGGGACCAGCCCACATCAAACTATTTAAATTCATAATTATTCTTAGTAGGATTCATCATATTTTGTTTCATGCTCTAGCCTACTAAGTGGAAGTACCAAGCAATTAATTCACTTACCTTATTTGTGAAGGTTAAAAGTATATAATTTGTTGTGGCTGTTATATTAAGTTGTTACAGCATCACAAAACTAAAGAACCCAGAGCCTGTTCAGACTCCAGAGTGATGGGTTTTACGCTCACATGTGTCTTTTCTAATGAAATGTCGTGAATCACACTTTGCTCACATCGCGCAAAACACAAGACTTGCGTTTTATTGGTCGATTTTCCGTGATGCGGCATGGCCATGCAGAGGCAGTGCAGGTAAGTGGAGTAGGTATTAAGAAATACAAGGTGTACCGGGCAGTCCTGGCTTGAATTTACCTTATGTTGGTGTGATTTTTTTAGACTGCTCCATTTTAATGCACACCAAATGTAACAATTCATTTGTACCCTTTAGTTTGACTCACACTGACTGTTTTTATGTATTGACTTATGAAAAATACATTTTATTATATTAATCGCTGTACAAACCTCACAGGCTTAGGGGAAAAATAGTGTAACAGACAAAAAAAAACTTGGTTGTATTTCACAAAATGTGCAAATCAAAATGCATGAAATAGTGTTTCAGAGACTTATGAATTTAAAAATTTTCTGGGAGTGTACCCCCAGACCCCCCCTGCAATACTCATGCCAGCAGCACTCACTGTGCACAGTGTAGTTGTACATTAGATACAACTTGAAAGGAAAGTGGAATACCTACTTTAAATTTCTAGCTAAAAGCCTGACTGCACGACTTCATCACATTCATTCACATTACTTGATGGCTTGTGTTTTGTGTGAATCCCCCCCCCCACACACACACACACGCACACACACACAGAGGTGACTTGGGTTTTATAATATAGATAATGAATATATTTATAAATCAATGTGATATTTATGTTTGGCACTATGTTTATGGGATGACTTGTGTCATTTCATGATATTAAATAAATCATCATATTGGTAATTTAATGGAAAAACAGACTTTAGGCACTTCTATTTTTTTTTATTTATTTATTTATTTTTTTTACATTTAGTACATTTTGGTAAAGTTTTGTACATATGTCCAATGGAAAAGTGACTTGATAAGGCTGGTAGACTAAAAATGGAGTTGAGCAATATTAATAAACAAATATCACCTGAATCTTGCCTAATGAAACCTGTAACCCTTTAAACGCTATGGCTAAAATGGCCAGTCTGGACTTTTTTTCTTTTTTTTTTTTTTTTTTTTCATATTTTGAATATAAAAAGGTTAGAAGTTATGCAATTTTTCCAGAGTACTTGGATCTCTCAAAATCTAGCAGTCATTTACAATTTATCGTATGCTATAATTCTGCTAAAACTGCTTATTCTCCAGCTTCTAGTACAGGCGTGAGCGAAATTATCATAATGACCCAATAAAAGCTCTAAAGTTTAAAGTTTCAGAAACCATTGGATTTTTTTCCAATTGCACAAACAGTGAAAGAGTTACAGGTATCCAGAATGCATATACGCAGGGTGTGTCAGCGATGACGTTTTAAAGAGCTAACATAGCTGTTAATTTTCAATCAGGCTTATTATCCTTTTACTACAAACTTACAAGATGAGCATTGTATGTTTAAAAAAGAGATGATCGCCCTTAGGTACCCAGATCTGTCATTCCATGTGCAGATGCAGTGATATTTCTGCTAAGAACTACTGGTGATTCAGATGGGATTTGAGGCTCAGCAGGACACAATATGACAGATGATCCTCTCGGTGCAGAGCTTTGAAGTGTGTCTCCATGGACACCCACCCGGATGTGTAACGCATCAATAAAATCACATTTTATTGCTGTTGATTTCAATGTCAATTTTAATTTTTGTTTTTATATTTTAACGTTCTGTTCTTATGCCTCCCTTGTGATACTTTTATGTAAAGCACTTTGAATTGTCCTGTACATGAAATGTGCTATAAAAATAAACTTGCTGATCATACCCACCTACAACTGTGGTGCTGTTTGTTGTACAAGCTTCACTTCATTAAAAAAGACTGGAAGCAAAGATACAGCCATTCATTTTTAGGGTTCATTGCATGTAATACGCACAACTTCTTACATGTGGGCATTTTTTTTTATCCATTGCAGACATTTATGGTAGTTAAAAAAAAATCTTCCTCCTCTAGGTGGATTTTCTCGCTCTGAGGACAAAGCTGTTGGCCTTTGGAATAATGCAAAGTTCTGTGCAAAACACAGAATGCAGCACATTGTGTGTTCTGCTGAGAAGGTGATCAGCTGCAGCCTCCCAAGACCTGTGTGCCTCCAGGATCAAAGCTGACCCCTCTCACCCTGGGCATGGACTTTTTGAACCAGGTCCCTCAGACAGGAGGCTCCGATCCATTCAGACCAGAACCTCATGCCACAGGAACAACTTCTTCTGCTCTTAAACTACTGAACTCTAAATGACACCAAACACACTGTCACTTCATCCAGCTGCCGACTGCACTGTTGGTCACTGTCTGCACAGAACCATAACCAGTACCATTAGAGTCTTACTAAACCCATTGGTTTGTCCACACTATATTGTATATTTTAAACCATCTTACTTGTTTATTTACTTGTTTCTCTTACTACTTTTCTTTTTTACTGCATGCTTCTTACTTACACCATGTTCTATGTGTGAACCAAACCACTGAAGCAAATTCATAGAAATGTAAACTGTTTAGTAACATTTAGTAACAATAATCACTGATCCTGAAAAGCCTTAAGCAACCTCTAGGTCTGTTGTTTCTGCAGGGTTGAAATGAGCATTCACCAGAGGTTTGTCATGTGTCTGTTACCACAGAGTGAACAGTACTGTGGCAGTAGCCATTGTCTAAAAATAGACAAAAAGATTTTAGAGCTGCATCTATTGATTAGTTTTATAATATGTTAATATATCCATTATATTCCTTGATTCCATTAAATTTAATGATTTAAACAGTTGGAATAAAATATAAAAACACATCTGAAAATGTCATCAACTTGTTCTTTATTCTACACACTATACTACAAAACATGTAAAAGGAAAAGGATATGTAAAAAACTGTCTAGAAATAACAACAGTACATAAGCATTTATAAAGTTAATTGTATACCTATATTTGTGTTTATATAGACAAACAAGTCAAATGACATCCACAAAGATGAAGTGCACTACACTTTTCAACACATTTGTATCCAACTTACTAACAGCCAGATGGAGCTAGCATATGACTTAAAAACATAAACCTAAATATTTTTAATGTTTGTGTGAAAGCTTTAAATTTTAAGAGTAAGTGTAAATATTCTCCATACCACCAGCAGCTGTAACCGTCTGTTCCATGGGTTTTGTTCATCTTTTTACTTCTATCAACTATAAACCACAGAAATGTGATCTATAACACATTGAAACGGCATTAAACAGATGATGAAATGATTAGGGTTACAAGTAAAGTACTTACATGTGTGTTGCTTTCATCACTGCTGCATATTTTATCTGCGTTTACTTCCATCTTCCCAATGATTTGAACAAAATTATGTGAAACTCCTCCTACACCTTCATTCGTAGAGTGATCCTGGAAATTTTACGTTTCAAGGGCTAAACAGTCCTTCGCCTTAGCCCTTCCCCTCTGACTAATTGAAGGCGCTTTCACACCACTAGTTCGTCTATTTGATCCGCGCCAGGCAATAAAATTGTTACTATGTTTCATGTTTCGCTTTCACACCAGCAAACGAACCAAAGTTGGACCGTTTGACGTTTCATTTATCTTCCGGTAGAAATAAGTGCCAATTGTAACCCAAAATGGAGCGACACGTTTGCACATTGGTACTTGCTTTTATAATTGCGTATTATATTCTTTGCATTGGCCATTTTTGGCAAAATATCCAATTTGTGA
>JAPSES010000058.1:16863880-16875180 GCA_029822895.1 Maxillicosta whitleyi
GATCCCCCACCACCACCAATACAAGTGTTTTGATCTAAATATCAATAGTATCAATGGTATCAACCTTGGCGAGTATCAGTATCGGCTTAATACCAGAGTGATAAGATCGATACTTTTGTTACAGTTTACTCCATATGCTTAAATAAAGTCCTGGGGTCAATCATATCAACTGTCAGATCAATTATAACTGATTTCAGTCGTTCAAATGGGTTTAACATGAGAATCACAAGTAGGTCAAATTTATTTAAGATCTTTTTTTTCTCCAATTGTTCTTTAATGGTTCGTTGATTTGTATGGCGTCAATATCGTGCCTGAGATATTGAGAAGCAAAAAACAAAATCCGAGAACCAAACCACAAAATCGTAGAGCCAAAACTCTAAATCTGCAACCAAGAAATTATTATCTTATTATTATTATTATTATCAAAGCAGAGCCCTGTGATGCTGTCTTGCCGATTCGTTAACAAACTTTGCTTTTCAATTGGTTTCTCTCAGTTACGCTTTTTTTCTCTCTCGCTTTCAATTTTGAAAAGGTTCTCACTTGAATTCTGGCACAGATTTTGCATCTGTAAGAGGGTGGGGGCATTTCCAAAGCAGTGTCGGTCAGTAGCCAATGAGCTACTACATCCCGCCCCCAGCATCCAGAAATGCCCCCACTTTGTTTTTTTGTTTTTTTTTGTTTTAATTTGTTTTTTGCTTCTCCATATCTCAGGCACGATATTGACGCCATACATTTACTCTTTCTAAAACTGTGTACCACATTCCTCATTGTAAAACACAGTCAAAGTCATAATCTCATTAAAAACATGAGCGTTCGTATCCGTAACAGCCACTGGGTCAAATGTACCGCTTCAGAACTTCACTGACTTTGACTCCATTTATTACACGTCTTTTCCAATTCAAGATGTTAAACCTATTTGCTGCTGTGTGATCTGAAAGACATGATTAAGACATTCAAGACACTTTACAAAGGAGACAGATTTATGAACAAAACAAACATCCACATATTTTCTTCCAACATTCATTTTCACTGTGATTTGTGCAAAGTGATTGATACTACTGTGATAAAATCTGACAACCAAAACACAGGATGATTCAACAAACTTACAGAAGACTTCAGACATTTCACAGCGAAGAAAACAACTTCATATGATGATGGAGGAGGTTTTGGTGGACTAGAAACTGACAATAAAGGCTATTCTATTCTATTGTGTTCTATTCTATTTGTTTCTATTCTATTTTTTCTATTGTTTTGTATTCTTTTTTTAATCTTTGCTATTCATTTATATTCTATTCTCTTCAATTTTTATTGTATTGTATTCTTTTCATTTCAATTCTTTTTTATTCTATTCATTTCTATTATTTTTTATTTCTCTTTTATTCTAATTTGACCTGCTTTTTAACCTCTTGTACATACTTTAAACCAGTAAAAACAAATGTTTCAGTAGACTGACTGTCAGGTGCACATAATTCTGACTCACTTTAGCCTAATGTTGGTGTGTATTTTTAATAACTATCATCACACAGACAAAAATGTTCCAACCCCACATTAATAAATATATGTAATATATAAATATAATGTTTCAGAGCAAGAAGAGCATATATTTTTTTTAAGTTTTACAAACTAATTTTTGGATTAAAACACCTACTCTCACACAGTATCATGCCCTGTTTTACATTAAAAAACATTATAATTTATATATAATATTAACCTGAACCAGCCTCAGTGTCCAAAAACTGTAGCATCTGTACAAAAGTACAACATTTTAAAATGTTGCAATTTTTGTGTATTGTAGCAAAATTTAGGAGAAGTCATTAAATTCTACTATGTAAGTATTATGTGTTTAAAAAAGATGTGACATTGAATGTGTCCTGGAATCAGAACTGAAGATGGTGCAGTTAAATATTACATGTGTGACTCTTTTTTTTTTTTATATAAAAACGACACACAAATGAATTCCTACTTCGAATGAACGAACACAACTAAGAAAATGAACGAGTGAATTAATATAAACCAAAGTTGTATTTAACGTGACCTTCCTTTTACACTTAACATGTCTTTAATCCTTTTGTTCAGACAATATGACATTCACTTTCTGTTTTTTTTTTCATTTGGGGTTTCATTCAACACATGCCTGATGTTTCTAACAGTTTTGGCTGCTACTTGTCTTGGGGTCAGGGGTCACACTACATACTGACTTTAACCTTTAGAAGCCATTTAGTTCAATTTTGTGTGTCTTTTAAGGCTGTGCACATATTTCCTGGATTTTCTTGTATCTGATGAAAAGAGACTGAGATATACAGTAAATATTCACGTTCATTTTAATGCTGCAAAAACAACAAGTCGAAAGGCTTCCTAAAACCTTTGCACTGTTCTGTATATGATTAATATTAATAATTAATGCTGATAATCAATACCACAGCAGTTTGTATTTGAGTCTTATTGTGCTTGAAATGGTTTCAGCTCTTGGATAAGTATCTTTTTATACCCTTTGGATTCACTAGAAGTAGATCACGATTCATTTACCAGCTACCTGCTTGCACTTAATTCAATATATATATATAGATGTATTCATTACATATTATCATTAAATGAAAATCAGATCAAGTTCTCACCGTAAACCATTTAAAAACCTGTCTGCTTGAAGGTCTTGATGTGGTTTATTTGCTCTAGAGAGTTTTTACGTTAATGACTAAAGTGATATTCTGTGATAACGAAGTAGCATACTCTTTATCACAGTGGGATTCATATCCACTGTTGTATAAAGACCGTCTTTAATATGCTCTAACTGACATTTTAAAGCACTTAACAGAACATTAACAGTAGTTTTCATTGAGCTTCATACAGACATTTGCGAACACATTCCACCTCAATTCAAGAATTGAATTGGAGAAACAATCAAAACCTGCTTTGAATGTGTATGAAGAATATCATGTAGATGATGAATTCTTCATTATTCATATGTGATTATATTTGCTGGTTTCATTCATCGGCCAGTTTATACAGTATATCCTCAATTTGTCCCCTTGTGTTTCACTTCCTTCTGCTGTTATTGCTTTTCAACTATGTCGTAAATTTATCATTGTCCGTTTACGACATATCGTTCCCTCAAACGTCCTAATAAAAATCAAATCGTTCCTCCATGATGTTGTAAAATTAAAAATTGCGGCTCCATTATAATGACATTTAGAACAATTACAAATAGTTGTGTCATATGTTTGGTTCTACACCAATGCTATTTAGCCATGTACTATCACTATCACATGTTGAAGAAATCCCTACTGGCCTGTTAAAAATGAGCATTGAGGGCAAACATTTGGAAGCAGCTCCTTAATGAGGACAGCTATAAAAGCACCCCGCGGACAGCCAATGAACACACAAACCTGGCATCCACTTTAATTACTGATAAGTTGTGAGCTAGCTAAAGGCAGCGGATTTCCCTCCCCCAGAGGCTCTAATCTGTTTAAAGCCGACTGCTGATCCTAACTGCCGAGTTGCAGGATTCGATGGCAGGTGCCACTGTGAAGTCCCACAACAGACGCTATCAGTCTCGCATCCCAATCTCCACATCTCCCAGGAACCGAAATACAAGTTCGCGTCTATGTGTCCAACTTTCTGGCACGCTCAATCTGCTCAATCACACATGGTGTGAGATCAGAAGAAGCTCCAAGAAGTAATTATAGTCAGGCACAGAGCTTATGTGTTCTGGTCCCTTTGACGGTGGAGGCAACACAGACTGTTTACATACAGTCTGTTTGTAGACTCTACACATGTGAAATATGAAAGCTGATTAATTAATCATAACACATAACTGCCCCGAGTACACAAAGAATCCATCGTTGATACGGTAGAGAAATAAATTACACACAACTTGGTTAAACAATCAGTGTGATTCCTGGTGATGCTGCGTGTTAATCCCCCATAAGGAGGTGGATGTTGTCCATGAATTAAGAGGTAATAAAAGGAGCTGGTAGGAGGACTGGCAGAAAATAAAACCTAGAAAATGCTTTATACCATTTATAACCTTTTCGATCACTTCAGTTTCATGGTCGTTTGCGGCTTCACTCTGTTTCCATTTGTCCACAAAGGTCCAAGGATGTAAATTTCAGTCATTTACAGAATGTGCTGAGGACACTTGCTTAGAAGAGAGGCTTTAAGAGGTGATCTGCTGCTCTCCTCATCTTTGTAATAAGTGTTTGAGAGAATATAAGACAGATGGCATCAGTGTCTGGAGAGAACTCACCTTAACCCTGATTCTTTGGAGAGATGAGTCTGCCTGCAGGCATAACTGGAAGTATCTGCCAGACTTACCGAGAGAAATGAGCCTCAGAATTGTTGGAAATGTGTGTTCTGTGATCTACACATGAAAAATGTGCATGTGCAAGTTGTACTGTTTATGAATATATATCTAATCTATGTACAAATACCACACAATTTAAACATTTTAGAGGTTTTTAAAACTTCACGTTTGATAAATGTTGTTTTGTGTGAAACAGTTCACAATATTGATAATTTTTTAGTCATATAATACAGTTTGGGTTTTGTTTTTTACATTTTTGGTGCAAGTTTTCTATACGGTGACATATAGAGTATTCTTAATTTATTTGATTTGTTAAGGACCATGTACCATTTTAATCATAAATGTTGCCATATGATACATTGTACCAGTTAGCTGTTGTATTTATTTATTACACAGTATCATTATCTTATATTTCAATGTGCACGTGTGGATTGTGAGTTCGTATATCAATGTATGTGAGACACATGAGCAGGAGGGAATGCATTGCAGTATAAGTTGCACTGAGGGTATAATAAAACCATGATATGGCCTATTATGTTATTGATCTTTTACACATTTATCAAATACTCTAACACCCAATAAGATGTTGTAACTACACAACTCAGTGTATTATATTTTCTTTGTGCTTTTTATTGGTCATGTTGAGCCTCTTTGGATCTGTAAGCTCTTATTTTTGTCATGTATTTATTTCTTTTTGCAGTGTACTGGTACACAGCGGTTTGACCAGTTTCTTTAACCAGCTGGTTTAATATGAGTAAACACATAAAAATAATCAGGCTGTTTTTGTCACGATTTTCCACCTTTTCCGACTAAAGATGGTAAACACCAGATTATCTTATATTTTTTTAAGATTATCCTGTGGGTTTTTTTTTTTCCTTTTCGCTATTTTCTTTTTTCTTGTTTTTCTTCTTTATATGTATGAACCCCCCTGAAAGAAATGGGAAAATTAGATTGTAAGTATATGAACAATAAGAATATTTAAAAGATTATTAAAAGCTGTAATTAAAACAAAAAAAAAAAAAAAAAAAAGGAAGCAAACGTAAATAAAAAAAACCATGGCCGACCTGAAACATAAAGATTGGTAGACCTTAGAAATTCACAAGAAGTCAGAGGAACACCATCACTCCCTCCTCTTCCATGTTTCGCATTGTGTTTTTAGTTGTTGGTATGTTTCTGCTTCAGTTTTGTTAGATCATGTTTGCTCACGCACGCAGATCAGTAATGGAACAGAATTGTTATGTATGTGGTGTCCTCCAATAATCTGAACACAGCACACCACACACAGTACAATCAAATCTGTTCAATGCCTCATTTTTCCTTCATGTGTGGAGTCTGTAACGTAAAAAATCTATTCAGATTTAGAAAAACCTTATGTGTGAACCCTGCGTTAGTGGTTTGTATACAGATAAAATACAACACAATAGAAATAACTCACACGAACGCAGGGTGAATTGATAAAATTTACTGTATTTTTTAATTTATATGTACATCTCCACCCCTGCACCTCCCCCAATAAAGAAAATTTCAATGAATACTTTTAATATATTTAGTCAGTTTTACAGCTTCTGTACAGGATTGCTGTTTTCATGAAATTCACATCTAGGGCAGCAACATCATTTACTTTGTTAGAAGAACCAAGAACGAGCATAAATGGAGTGAACAAGAGGACTCAGTGGGAAGTGGGAAGGGGGGGGGACACACACAGCTCATGGGGGTCATGTACAGAAGCAGCGCATTTGGGATAAACTATATACAATACAAACCATTCATACAAATTAGGCTCTAAGATATAGAATTCAATACATTACATTTGATATATTAAGTGACAATGAGCAAGCCCCTTTCCCCATAAACCACCCGCTGATCGATCAGTCAGATAATCAGTCCAGAACGAACCGATCACCCAACGAACGCGGCTTCCGGCCGGACGAGCGGAACCACTGACGACGGTAACTCTTCCATGGTCGCCCGAGGGGGCTCATCCTTACACAGGTAAGACTACCTCACATTTCTAAAAGCATCACACTCACATTTTAATCTTCAGCCGTTCCTCTTCAGCTGCCTTGCAGGTTTTGTAAAAACATCTGAGGATTAAACTTTTTTTTTTTTATTTCATTTTATATTTTTAATTGTTTTTAAATGAGGAGTAATTTTGTTTTCCAGTTATCCAGGATAAACTGCAGAGCATAAATAGCACAGCTGGGGCAAACAGTCTGTATAGTGTTGTCCAGAGAGTTGATGCACTGTGTTGTATTGGGAGTAAAAAACAAAAAGGAAGATGATAACATGACGTTTGACACCGATATCATTGTTAAAAGAAAGATAACAACAAGCCCCTGCTATCTACACATGGTTCAACAGGGAAAAGACATAATTCAGGAACAAACTCAGAATTATTGAGAGTTTTTAGGATTTTTATCACATTACACTCCTATATTCCACCTTCCACCAACAGAGAAAAATAAACTGTTCATAATGTAAAACTGGGGAAACCAATTGGGATAGCTGACACTCTGAAAATAACATGTTCGGGGACAGTACAGCTAACATACACGTTTCTCTGGGATGGGTAGAAGCCCCAGTCTGTGCTCCAGTCGTCCACCGAGCTGTGGGCGGTCATACAGGAGTGTCAGCCGGACGGGAAGTAGGGAGTGTCACTGTGGTAGTTGTAGTCCGGGCACACTTTCTGCACCAGTTTGTAGTCGGTGCTGTAGAAGGAAATGAAGATGCAGATGACTTTAAATGGTTTGGAGCAGAGCCAGGAAACGTGGCTCTGGGTCTGCTCCTGGTAGCAGGTCTTGGACGGGTCGAAGTTGCAGAGGGTGTTCTTGGCACCCTTCTCTACCTTCTCATACTCTATACGGCAGTTGAAGGACTTGGAGTCCTTGGCGTCAATGACAGACTGCTGAGCCGCCACGTCAAACTCTACTATCTTGGTGGGAGGGACCAAGCTGACGGACACGTTGCCCTGGCCTGTGGAGTTGTGGCGGAAATAAACACTGAAGGTGCCATTTCCGTGATCCACGATCTTTCCGGTGATGAGCAGGTTGAGTTTGACCGTCTTGATGTTGGAGTGGAAGTCTCCCCAGCCGAACATCTTCTTGAACTTCCCCGTCTTGACCATGGGCCGCCGTTTAGCCCTCGGCCGCGAGTCCTGCAGGTCTGTGGAGTTCCTCAGCCAGTCCCACAGATCCTGCTCAGAGTAGGGTTCTGGAGTGTCATAGCGAAGGTCCAAGGCTGTGCTGTTCTCTTTGCCGTGTAGAGTCTGTGACAGCAACCTACTGATGGACATGTCCTTGCTGCTTTCTGTCCATATATGCTTTAGGGTGGATTTAGGGTTTCCTGACTTGACAATGTCCGACTTTGAGGTGTGAGCACTTGTTACCTGTGAACAAGAGAGAGAAAAAAAAAATCTATCAGTCAATGTCATATATGTACATTTCAATCTGTAACAATCATCAGCATTGGACCCTTTCAACCCCCAGGATGGGCCCAAAAAAACCAAACCACAACTGTTGTGGTTATATGCGTCAGTGACGTGCAGTCAAGGGAGGTGCCATCATGATAACAAAGAAAAAAGTACATAGAATAAATATTAATATTTTCCACTAATCTGTGTTAAAGATGCATTTTCAGTACATTTTTTACATTTTATTAAGTAAAATTTCTGAATTTAAGTATTTTGTGATCAAATATGGGGCAGAAATCACTGGAAACACTGGAGACTTTTGCCTCATATCTGACTGGGTCACATGCCACATGCTCCGCCGTGCCCGATTCTGTTCCTCGGCATATTGTCAGTATGGATTTAGTATGGAGCATGGCTCTGTACAGTCTGTGTAATGTCTTTAATGTTCATGTGAGAGAATAATTCCTGCTGATCATACAATAAAGTGCAGAGAAAAGTCAGCAGGTGAGGCAGGCCGTACTCTGCCTCACCTCAAGGAGGCGTACGTGAACTGACAGGTGTTTTCTAGCTGCTGATGCTGATGGGTTATGAAGCATTACCAGTTGCATGCTGTTAGATCAATAGTGAAAATAGATGCTTTTTTCAGTTCTTACAATTGTAAATCTGACTCAAAAACAGTCAGTGCCTCACCAGCTGTGAACCTCACCACACGCCACTGATATGTGTTAAGATGATTTATCACAAACCAATCAATAATCCACCAATAAACACCTATGTCTATCCACAATCTCATACAAATGCATGACAATGTATTTGAGGACATTTATAGGCATGATGAATTAATTTTTATTTTCTATTCACAGACTGTTTGTATTGAGCTTGACTTCAATGTCAAAAATTTTAAAGGTTGCAGACAGAGAGATCATGAAGTACCAATGACAAAGAGTTTGGAGTGGAAAAACTAAAAAAAATATTTCACTCTTTATGTAAATTCTGATGTTAACTTATATGTGTAAATTATACAAATACTATATAAATAACTGTTGTAGAGTTTAAGTGGACCACCCACCATTTGAGAAATAGTATAATTTTACTTTCACATGCGTAGCAATAACGCAGTTACCAAGTTGGACTTTATCTCACATTGACAGTGCTATGTATTGATGTTGTAACTTTCGATGCAGGTCATTATTTTAGTACCAAAATATTCACTGTGCAACTTAACCCATAAAGACTCAAACATCCACTGCCAACCAAAATAATCTACTGATGTAAACTGTAAACCAGTTTTTCATCTTGTCATGGTCATCAGATATGACCCATTTGGATGTTCAGAGAGTCCATAGTTACCATGGAAACAATGTCATCTTCTACACCATTGATTCACCAGTAAAACTCATGGAGTTGGATCAATGACAGTGGATGGAGACAGTTGTTTTTACATTCAGTTAGAGATATATTTGCTGAAAAAATGACTTTTTCCTTTGGTTTTCTGTTTTTTTTTTTTTGTTTTTTTTTTTTTTTTATAATAACCCTCAACTTTAATCCAAGCTTTTAAGAACATCTGCATGATGAGTGAATTAAATACAGGAAAATAACTGATTTCTGCTGAAAAACTGCAAAATACAAAGGATAATATAATAAATGGTGGTAAATCACTTCAACAGTGGTTAAATAGAGAGGAGAGTAAAAAAATATTTTGGAACTGATACAAAAGTGGCACTGGGTCTTTATGCGTTAAACTCAAATTTAATTCATTTTCTACCAAACAAAGCAGATAGTTCACAGTCAAACAGACTGAATGCAAACCTTAATGTCATTTCAATAGAATGTTTTATCTGTTAAATGTGATGAAGAAATGTAACCTGGTTTTCTCCATCAGACTATTTCAAATGTCTTTCTGATGATTCTAGAGATAAATTCTTGACTTCTATATCCCATGGACTCATGGCACAGATGGCATTAAAATGTATTGATTACTAGGACAAGATTTTCTTTAGCCAATAAAGACCCAGTGCTACTTGTTCCCACATAAATTTTTCTCTATATTTAACCTTTCTTAAGTGATTTATTACCATTTATTCTAATGTGATCTTCTCTATTCTGCACCTTTTCTGTATAAATCATGTATTTTCCTGTATTTAATTCACTGATTATACGAATGATCATTAAAGCTAAGAGTAAAGTTGAGGGTTATTATATCAAAAACAGAGAAAACTGAAGAAAAAGTGACTTTTTTTTACCAAAATATCTCATTAACTGATCATAAACCAAGTATCTCCATCCACTGTCATTGATTCAACTCCATGCGTTTACTGGTGAATCAATGTTGTAGAAGATGACAGTTTCCACGGCCATGACCATGAAAATATGACAAACTGCATTTTACACCAATTATTTCCACGTATTGATAGTGGATCAACAGGTATTAAACAGTTTACATCAGTAGGCGATTTTGTGGATGTTGAAGGTGGATGTTTGGGTCTTTAAGGGTTAAATTTAAGGGATTTCAAGATTTCGTCCACCATAAAGGAAGCACTTTTTCAATGAACTCCTGCACAAAAATTGAGGAATCCAATAAAGTACAATGGAATTAGACATAAAGATATTTTGGTGACATCTACTGCTTTAAATGGAGAACTGAATTAAAGGAACAATAGGATATATTTAGTGATACATAACACTCTAAGAAACTCCTGTATGCTCCTTAATGTTGGATTTACGAAAAGTGTCTTACAGCAAAACACTGCTATTTACCCCTTAACTGTACATTTGAGTAACTGATTTATCAATAACAGTTAAAAAAAACAAAAAAAAACTGTAATTGCCTAAAGGTATGGTGGCCAAAACAGGCAATAAAGTTGAAGTTATTAAAGTTACGCTCTAGTTACAATGCAAGGATGTATCTAACTGGTTTTAATTACTCCTATTGTGCAGCAGAAAAAAAGAGGAAAATGAGCATTTCAACAACAGTGAGAACCTGGAATCACCAAAAAGCAGATTAAGGAGGATTTATCAGTGTGTTACTGCCCTTTTCTCTCCCCCCATAGTTAACAGTATGATTACCTTTCTTTTCTTTTGTAAGTTTGTTTTATATTTTTAGATTCACCAGCAGGTCTCTCATTTTCTTTTGCTGTTTAGTGCCCCACCCCCTCAGTAAAACTACTAGTTGAATTCATACCAAATTAGATTTATAGATTGCCATTAACCCAGAGTAGACCTGATTACATTTTGGGAACAATAGATAAAAGTTCAAATTTTGTAAATATTCATTTTTCTTTTTTTCCCCCATTTACTTACAGTGGGCAGAATTTCAAATGTCTGTTGGAGCAAACATATTGGTTGAATTCATACCAAATTGATTATAAATTACTAATGAACAAGAACAGATGTCACTACATTTTGGGAAAAGTAGTAAAAAAAAAAAAAAATTAAATCTTTTTTTCTCCCATTGTCTTATAATGGTCAAAATTTTGAGTGACAATCAGGTAAGGCATTGTTCTGCCAACAGGCTTGACTAAAGGTGTCATATTAATAAAAAACTAGAATGGCACTCAGTAGAGCGCAGACCTCTGTCAAGTGCAACCCCCC
>JAPSES010000058.1:16908576-16923481 GCA_029822895.1 Maxillicosta whitleyi
TAATGTAATGATGAAGTAATGGTACTAATGTAATGATGAAGTAATGGTACTAATGTAATGAATGATGTTCAAAGGGAAAATGTGGATGTGGACAGGTGTCTGGATCAGCACTTATGATGATCTAATGTTATAAAATACATGTTCCTTTCACATTACATGCATATTTCTTGTATGTTTTACTTTTTGGATTTTTTTTTTTTTTTTTTTTTTTGCCACTCATGGGCAAGGAACCAAATACAGTAACTTCAATGATCTTGATTTTCTACATAACACAAAAATTTGAAAAACTTCCCAAAAACAATAAGGTCTTGTTTAGTCCTGCAACAACACACTGACATTGAATCGTTGCATTTCAGAGCATTTCTATAAGCACGCTGTAAAGGCTTAACGCTGCTGTGATCGTGAACATCCAACTATATCTGTAGAAGAAGGGAATATTTAGGATTACAGCCACGAGTATTCCACATTTAGCTCACAGACACAAACGTGAACATCCTTATATTTTAATTTTCTGTTGATTTTAGATCTTAAATGTTCTTATCTCAGTCTGAGGTGGAACGTTCACATCGCATGACCAAAAAGACCCAGTCTGAGTACCATCAAACAGACTGTTGAATCATCTCATGCGAATGCAGATATGGGCGTTGGAGAGGTCTGCTCAGCTCACTTCAGGTCTGACGAGCCGAGCGTGCGGAGTCACAGGAGTACTGGGTTTGTAAAGCAGGTTGGACGAGGTTATCTAGTCGCTTCCCTTCAGAGACATTTTTTCTCCCTGGGCTGCTTCAAAGAACTGCTATCAAGGTGCCACACGCTTCAGTGTAAAAGGATTGGTGTGTGTGGAAACGGAGCTGGATGTGGGTGTGGAGGTATGTGTGGTGGTGGTGCGGATGAACATGAACCTTCTCTTAGGATCAAAGCTGGGTCGCGAGAACGGCTGGATTTTCTAGAAAAAAAGAAAAAAAAAAACACACTTCAACGATCAGCTCCAGCTTTGACCTCTGAACTGTGAACGCGATTGAAAATCTGGAGCAGTGCATGGAGGAGACAATAGAGGTTGTGGTCATTAATCACAGACGCCTACTGCCTCAAATACAACACACACACACACACACACTGATGACATCCAGGTCTCCTACGGCTGCAAAGTCAGACAGGGCGGCTGCTCCGGGAACACTGAAGGAAGATTCCACTCTAATTCCACACTATCACATACCCAAATATCCAAATCCTTCCTCCCCGATGCCTCAGATCTTCTCTGCATTCGAACATGCAGAGAAGAAAAATAACCAGGAGCCCAAACGCCGCAGTAGGTGCTATTATCATTGACTTTATGGCCGTAAACCAAGGTCAAGTGTTGTTTTGTCTGTTTGTGGGAGCGTGTGGAGCGGGCGCCTGGGGAGGGCTGAGCTCACATCAGACAAGCCCAGTCTCACCGGCGGGATCACAAGGGTTACAGTTCACACAGAACAACGCTCCGGTACAAGGCCGAGTCACCTTGATGTGCCAATTCCAAAGTTGTGCACCATCAATCTGGCCGCCGGGGCTCACAGCGCCACTCTGATCGGAGGTCAAAGGTTAGTTACACACAAGAAACCTCAGCTTGAGTTTTATTTAGATTTTTTTGACTTGATTCCGTTTATCTGAAGGGTCTGATTTTGTAGCATTTCATCAGGAATTTTGTGGAGAAAAATATAATACATAGGTTAATAATTAATTTCAGATGTTTTCTCATAATTCATGCATGAAAAGATGACTGAGTAAATGATGTTTAGTATATATTCACCAGCTGAATTGTGATAATTTGCTCAATTGTAGGAGGACCATGCTGACGAAATGTTATTGTGAAGACATTAAAAAGCAGTCGTAAGCACTAGGACAGTGTATAATATTTATCTTATTATTTCTCTAGATCAAACTTTCTGTCTGACTTGCTCTTTTTCTTTTGTTTTTTTGACAGATGTGATGTCTTAAGGGTATGAAAATCTACTTTTACACTGCACTCCAATTCCTCACTTCAATAAGTAACAACAAGTGACAACAAAAAGATGTAATTCTGGTGCAGGATTCACATCCCTTCAGTGTAAATGAAATTACTTGTCACTTGATATTGGCCTCCTGATAATAATAAAACTGACATGATTTAAAAAGAAAGACCAGATCATTCTGTCTTTTTTTATTATTATTGTTTTATTATACCACAGAAAAAGGAACATATTTAGTTGTTTTGTTCAGTTGTAGGAACTATTTGGGGATAAAAGTGAAAGACTCAATAAACCACTCGTTTTGTAACATCATAAAGAAAAAAGGAATCACCTCCTCTCATCTTCAGTTTGTTCTGTGATGATGCAACAAACCCTTCAGGAGCTGTACAAGCAATCAAAGCGCTCTCTGAAGGACTCCGAAAACCTCCTCAATCCCTCATAGATCCACCTGAACGACCCCTCAAATACTATGAAAAGCCCATGAAGCCAGTTAAAGACCTCTGCGACCTCCTTAAATACAACACAAACCTCACCGGAGCACTGCCGCAACCCCCCGGTGGATGTTAAAAACTCCACTGAGGCCCCCCTAAAGCACCTCTGCATCTCCACTTCATAAATCCCAGATGCTTCTGAAAGCGGCCTTCGCAGCTGGTGACCACTTGTCACTGAGCAATAGCCGGTGCATATATCAGAGGCTGGGTAACTGGGCTGAGCTGGGGCCACAGAGACTGCAGCGGAGGGGGGGGTTGCAGTGTTGTTCTCTGAGACTCAACTCGCGGACCCTTTTGTGCTCGGCTCTCTCCAGCAGCCGGGCTTGAATGGCTCTAAAGTGACGCCTCCATGCTGCTTTAAAAGCTAAGTAGCACAAAGGTTGAACAAGGAACTGAGAGAAATGTTCACTTAGGTGACATTTGGGTTAAAAAAAAGAAAAAAAAAACACACCACAGCTCTTACTTGATGGTCATACAATACACTTGTCTAAGTGTGTGTGGCTTCTATGAGTTTGTGTGTATACGTGTGTGTGTTCCCCTGTGCAGCGTGTGTCCATTTAAGTGAAGGTTTTTAAAAAAATGTAATTTAATTAATCCTGAACAGCTCTTGATTTCAACTTCAAGCAACTCAAAGAAAACATATATAATTATATATATATATAATTTGGAGCAAATTCAGAGGTGTGTGGATTGAAGAGGGGTGTGAGACTGAGGTGGAGGTGGTGGTGGGGGTTCACACTGTGTGAGCTGTGCTGTAGTGATCTCAGTGGGAATTTCTTTCTCCCCACTGTGCAGACTGCTTGACGCTGCAGGCCCCATTTGCGCTGTTTGATAATAACACTTTAATGTGACTGCGATGACTGCTGCCAGTGGGACCACCGCATCTGTTCCTCCCAGGGGAGGAGGGTGATGCTAGGAGAGTGTGTGTGTGAGGGGAGGGAGGGGGGGTTGACTGGAAGGGGATGGTGGTGAGCCAGCAACCACACAGACCTAACCACCTGACTTTAAGTCACAAAGCTACACTGAGGCCCACAAAAACCCATATCAGCCTATTTTCTAAAAACAGTTTAATCCTGCCTAGAAGTAATTTAGATTCTATCTAATTAATCCCTTGAAGAATCACTGCAGTAACAATTAGAAACACAATTGTAAAACCTAAAAATGAACCACTACAGTTCAAATATCTGAAGGTGAAATATACAAATAAACGACATAAAATAACAAATGGGTGAAAAGTTAAATGACAGCAATGTAATATTAATGAAAATGGGCAGATTTTGACTCAATAACTCCAACTAAAACCGCTGCTTTGACTCAGTGACATGACATTCCTGCTGGAGAATTGTCTCTCTATGAAACGCTCTTTCTTATATGTACGAAAGATGTGACACTCATAGAAATTCGGCCTAAATTTGATTCAACTGAATCAAGAAAAACATGTCAAACAACATCAGTGTGTTATCATCAATTAAATTAAATGTAAAGGTTTGATTAGGCTATAGTCAATACAAAAACGTGGAGCTGAAATGAAAAAGAGGTGAATTAAATGTGTAGAGTATAAACAAAAATGAGGACAACCCCGTTTGGAGTTTTCCTGTATAATAATGAGAGGTGTGTTAATTAAATAGTTGACCCATGAGTGCGCGTCCCGCACCGTCTGCTTCCACATACACGCTGCTGTGGAACCGTCTACCTGGACTGGGCTGTTATCGGGGTCAAGGCGCGGCTCTCAAACAAGAGGCTTAAGCGGAGACAAGAGCCTTTAACACGAAATAAAACCATCAAAGTTCAGCTCTAATCCCCGCTGCTGTGGATAAGGCTGGCTGTTAACGGGCTGCAGAATAAGCTCGGTTTGCGCGAGGCGGGCTGGCTTTGTGTTCTTTCTCTCCAGCTACACAATTCAACTCAAGACAACACGGCGAACAGGATTTATTGGAAAAGCCGGGTGGTTTTCATCACCAGTGCACACCACATACACACACACACAGTGGGAATTTTACCCTAAACTTATGCGGCTGCCTGGTGTGCGTACAAATGACATCAGGCGTTAGAATTTAATTCGGAAAGGGAGCATATCAAGAAGAAGACGTGACAAAAGTGTGTACTCCGCAGGCAAAAAACTAGCAGAAAGCAGTCGGAAAATGTCAAACTATACCACTTCTGCTTTGAACGTTACTTGAAATTTTAATACACACTCCATTAAAAATATCTAAATGGATCCAGGAGGCTTAGGCCTGTTATTATTCAGGTTATAGCTGCGCAAATGAAACCGCTTCCTCTCATATTGGAGGCACTGCCTTCAGCACCATGGACAGCTCCACGTCCACACACTGCGTCTGAGTTCAACGAAGAATTGAAACACATTTCCACAGTGACACACACATCCACACTGCAAACTGAAACACACAAAAATGACACACTTAACAAACATTTACACTTCTACATTAAACACAGTGGAAATTGACATTTTCTAAGCTAAGTATATTCTCACATGTTTTTGAATGTGACGAAATCCACCTTTTAAAACTGATTTTACACCTTCACCTGTTGGCGCTGAGCTGAAAACCCAGACCTGGCATTTTATTTACTAAAAATAAATTGTTATAGTGTGAAGTTCATTATATTTAGAATAACATTAGACAAAATGCAGCATTGTTTTAGTATGTGTTTGAAGAAAACATGATAATCTTTGCCATCTAGGGCCTGACAGTCTTTTTATTCAGTGGCGAAATGGAAGTGAAAGAGTAAAATATATAAACAAAATGTGGAATAGAGAAAAGATTCAGCTTGTTTTTTTTTCTTGTCTCCAAACTGCGTGAAAGAGTGTAATAATGTTTTTGTTGTTCCAAAAATAAATAAATAAAAATAATAAAAGTAATATTAATAACAATAACAGTGTAACACAAGTCAATAAAAAAACACCATATTCTTGTGAATCTAATTTCAATGTTTGTTTGTTTTGTTTTTTAAGCTTATTCAAGTTTTGACTGCTGATTTTTATAACAAGCAAAAAAGAAGGGGAAAAGTTGGTTGAGGTTTAAGAGGTAATAAACTCGGAGGTGTTTTTATTTCTCAGGTGATGCAGGTTAAACACTAGAAGTTGCTGATTTGCAGAATACGGCACGTGCCGGGGACTACACATTCTTTTACACACATTTCCTGATAGCCCATCGTCAGACATGGCTCCAGACAGACTCTGTGACTGGTTTCCAGTCTAACCTGAGTGTTCTCTGCACAGCCAGCCTGTCACCGTGCACTTTTGGTTTCATAGAGCGCCACCGTGAGGCCATGTCACCGCATGTCCCGATCAGTGATCGCTTTTTTAGGCACCACGTTTGCACATTGTCAACTATTTTACCTAAAAGTATTTTCAAAAGCGTTCATCCCCATCACATTGCAATTTGTCTCATATTTTCCTCTGCATGAGGGAAGGGTTTCTCCAGTTAAAGCGCATTTTACGCACAGCGGCATTGCGCACATGGAATTCCAACCTGGTGCTTTTTCAACACCGAATAATTCTACAACATCATATAGACAAAGTTTGAAATCCTAATTTCCTCACTTTGCATTTTTTCTAAAGTACCACACAGTAAAATACCCGCATCCGTCAGGGAATGCATTAGTGGCGCGCACTGTGGACCAAAGAAAAATTGTGTATTAGTACGAAAATAGTCATTTTAGCTTTTAGACTTTGTGTCAACCGAATTGTCCGTGGGAAAGTTGAGATAAGAGTGCAGGTCGAACAAGAGAATTCAACTCACCAAGCAAAGTGCAGGCGTCAGGAGGAACACGGCGCACCAACACGTCACCTGCATCCTCCCGGAGCTCAAACTTCCACTAATTTCCCTCGGCTGGTAGTCGTGACTTTGCGGACCATAAATCCACCTGGTATCCACCTCACAGCACACTCAAGCCCCTCAGCAGCCCAGATAAAACGGACACGACGCACCCCATGACCGCAGAACAAAGCTGAGAGTTGGAGACGGGGACAGGACGGAGGTGCCGGTGAGGTGGAGGATGCTGCTGGTGCTGCTGCTGCTGCGGGTGATGATGGTGTTAGAAAAGGGGGGGGAGGGAGGGAGAGGGGGATAGGAGCGGCCAACAGCGGTTACTGGAGGGTTAATCCACGCAGGGGGTGCAGCAGGGTCATAGCTGTGAGCAGGTTCAGGTCCTGATTGTCTGACAGCTGGCGCGCACAGCGGTCGGAGCACTTCGATCTGAAGGGAACGGCGGGGCTTTGCGCTTTATAACGCGCGCCTACAACACAAGCGAGGAGAGTCTAGCTCTAGGGAGTGGGGGGGTTGAGTGAGGGGAGGAGGGGGAGACAGGAAAAGACGAATAAAACGGGAGGAGATTGGTCCAAGACTCAGCGAGGATGAAGAAGTTCTTTTCTCTCTCTTCTATTTTTTTTTTTTTTTTTTTTTTCTTAAACAGACGCTCGCGAGGAGAAAGCGGTTCACCTTGGCTGCTGGTTTGTTGCTTGATGTAGATGAATGAGCTGACATTCAGAACTCCGCTGCCAATAACTCCACAAACCCCCACCACCCACACCCCTCGCTCCCACTTTCCTCCATGCCCAAACAAGAGAAGCTCAAACCTGAACACAACAGCTGTTGCTCATGTCATTCTGATCCATTAATGATCATCCCCACTGTCACGGAACCTCCTGAATGGTACTGCTCACAATAATACAAAACAAACCTGCTCAACACATGTATTAAGGCAAATCCTCCTCCCGAGACCCAGGAAAGTGAAAGTTTTTTTTCCTTTTTTACATTAAATAATTGTCTTTACTGGAAACTGCATAATGGAACAGTTGTTTCAGATATATTTTTCAATTTATTTGTATTTATTTTTTAATGCAAGTAAAAATGTGATTTTTTTTTTTTTTTTGGACAAAAATGCATTGCTGGGTCTCATATAATGTCAAGGAAGAAAATAAGTAGACCACCCTTACTTTCTAAAATCCCTTGTTAATTTTAATGCCTGGTACAACAAAAGGTACATTTGTTTGGACAAATATAATAATAACAACAAAAACTCATTTCAGAGCTGATTATCTATTTCCCATGTTTTCTTGATAATAAGCAAAATCATTTCAGTTCTTACATCAATATTTGTGTCATTGTACTGACAAAAACAGTGCTTTTAGACATTTCATGTTTTCTTTTCTGTCTGTTTTAGTCACATGATACACACAGGAGTTAGGACTTGATTGTGTACCTATTGTTTTTTCATGACTTTTGATGGTCTAATAATTTTTTTCTGTGATTTTATGTGCATACGCAATACACGTCATTTTCAGCCTTTAAGATAAACACTTTGAATAAGTTAGGCTATATGTATATATATATATATATAAAGCTTCTCAGTGTGGGCGAATTATTGCATCCAGCATTATATACACATGAACTTACAAAAAACAAAATGATCAAATAAAGACACAAAAGAAAAACAAGTTGCAACACAGAAAAATGACAAATATAAACTTGTAAATTCAGTTAATTTGGAAAATAAAACAGAAAGCCACATTAAAGTAAAAGTGCAACTTTGTAAGTAACACATGTAGGAGCCAGTTTTTAGATATTACCCAGAATTCTGTTCAAATCTTACTTATCTTACTCATTCACTATACATCTTTATAAAGTCATCAAAAAGCACTTATTACAGACTTATCATGAATGCTTAGGAACATATTGTGCAATATATAAATATTTTGCCTCTGTAATCTATTTATACATCAGAATAAGGAGGTTGGTTGTGAATTATAAAGCTTGCAATAGTTGTAATAATCCCATTCATTGCCATCTATAACAGGTTCTTTTCTTACTGCTAAGGAATAAGTGTTGACTCAGTGTTATACAGAAAATGCAGAATAAAGTACCAGTAAATGCTTTAAAATGACTAACAGCCATTATTCTAGTAATGTGTTTCCTAATAGTTTTACCTTAGCGTAGACAAAGAAAGTAAAATATTACAGTATGGTTCATACTATGCAATTAGGAATGCAATTTCATAATTGTCATTTTTATACGAAAGCAACATTAGAGCCACTTGGATTTTTTTTTTTTTTTTTTTTTTTTTTTCAAGTGTGGACTAAATTTGCCTGTGAGCCTCTTTTAGATTAAAGAACAAAACTGGGACACTACGCAGCCTAAGACCTCTGTCTTTAGTCACAAATAATTGATTATACTTTATATATAATAATAACTAAATAACTGTAATACAACATGTAGGGTCATACTAAATAGAAGAAGATTACCAAGTGTCACACTGATAAGGATAATGCACTGTTATAACTGTCTGTAACTGCTTCGATAAGAGCCTCAAGATGCTAAATGTGCTCTCCTTACAGTCCTGATTATCTCTATTTAATTGTGTTTTATTGGTACGCTTTATCAGATAAATATTCATTTGTTAGCAACCAAATGACTATCAAACCAATGACTTGGGGCCTTCAGGGGCTCTGAGAGTATGTTTTTGCAGTGATAGCTTATCTATGATAGCTAGATCACATGATGACACCTGAGCCAATGCCGTTCACTGATGAGGGTTGTGAGATGCCCCAAAAATATTAAGCAGAGTCGGGTTAAGTCGGCACATGGAAGCTTTACTGTGTACGAGTGAAATTACACACAATGTTTGCAATGTAGATAAGAGTCTTTGCTTGTTTATAAAAGTGAGTATAACCCTGTGAGTGTGTGTGTGTGTGTGTGTGTGTGTTCATCTGTGTGTGTGTTCTCTCCATCCCGGCAGAGACAGCACAAGGTGACTGAGGCCCGCTCAGATGCTGAGTGTGTGTTTCTGGGTCGGGGATAGATAGATAGGATCCTTTTTGTCGGGGAACAGAAGGGACGGGGAGGTGAGGAGAAAAGAAAAGACAGGAGGGGCTGTTCTTTAATAAATCCCCAGCAGTCTCATTGCTACAACATTGCAGTGGTCTGCCAGTGTCGCCATAACTCAGCCAGCGGGGCTGATGGGATCCTGCTCTGAATGGCCCAGATAGCCTTCACAGGCCCAGCATGGCATGCAGTGGTAGAGCAGGGGGAGATCAATCACCAGGGGTTGGTCGACTCCTATTGTGGCTGAAATGATGCACGATGTGGACTACGGAAGGCTACAGGGCCATAATTTAGTGTTAACTCATTTCCTCTTTATTGGTCAGTCATATGCAAATTCATTTGTCTTAAATATGTTTTGTTTCAACTCCATCAAGGGCTTTTATGTAGAAGTTGAACAGGAAGCAAACATGTTAGTTCAACACAAATTCTATGAAAGTCTGTAAGATTTAGAAGGATTCAGGAGGTTATATTCTTTACTAATAATTGTGTTTACATTAAATATGAAATTATTATTGAGCATCCCACCTTCCCTGTATAGGTAGTGGAGATTGGATAGATGGGTGGAAGGACGGACAGACAGATGGACAGACAGACATGCAGATAGATGGATGAATGGATGGACGGAAAGATGATTAGATGGATGTATGGATGGATGTATGGATGTATGTATGGATGGATGGATGGATGGATGATGGATGGACAGATAGATGGATGGATGGATGGATGGATGGATGGACGGATGATTGGACAGATGGACAAACAGAATAACAGATGGACGGATGGATGGACAAACAGACGGATGGTTGCATGGATGGAAGGATGGATGGATGCATGGATGGAAGGATGGACGGACATGTAGTTTGGTGGATGGACAGACAGACAGATGGATGGATGGATGGATGGATGGATGGATGGATGGATGAATGGATGGACAGATTGATGGATGGATGGATGGGTGGACAGATGAATGATAGACAAATGGATGGAACACTGTTCACACCTCTTGTCTCTAGTAGCTGCTGTTCCATATTAAGGTCCATTGCTGTCACCTACTATGTTTCAGTGTGTGTGTGTGTGTATGGGGGGGGTCTTGTCATCCTTCTTGTGCATGACATATTTGCAAGTGGGGGGGGGGGGGTCTGCAAGGTATGTGATCTACAGCTCTGTTGCTAGATGTCACTAAACATCACCCACTGCATCTTTAAGGTCGTCCAATAGGAAACTTGTGCGGCTCATACTGACACCATCATTCAGCAGAGACTGTGAGAGCTATTGAGTCCTTTAGGGTCAAGGTGTGGAGGTCAGAGGGATGGATGAAGATCTGACTTCAGTGCTGGAGCTTTTCTGTAGCTGAGTCATGCCTTTTGTTACACTCATATTAACCAGTATTCACTGTCTGACCTGGTGTCAAAGGTGGAAGGAGCCTTTTGTCCAATCATTAACCACAACTTTAAAGTGTCTGTAATATTCATACTTTGCACTAAAGCTGTTGTTTGAACTTTTACCTTATTAACTAATATGCTTCTATGTTATCATTTTATTCAATGCAGTAAATCATTTAGTTCAACACTGTTTCATTGGATCATGAAGGTCTTTAGTGACTCATGTTTGCATGATCAGTTCTAAACAGACATGAATATTACTTTTCTGTGAGCTTTTACATTGTACAACAGCAGTAATATTTCATGAATAACATCTGTGTTAAAATGTATTTTTAGCCATACTTACTTCTTTTTAGTTTAGTTTAGTTTATGGTGTTTTAGTTTATTTTTGACATCATGTATAATAATAATTTCAAATCATTCATTCATTTGTTTTAATTTTTTTGTGATTTTAAATCCTAGTTGTCTTACCAAAACAGACATCTACCATATGTATTTCATCTCATTTGCATTGATGGTTTCACTGTGATTATGAACAAAATGACATGTACAGTACGTATTACACATCCCCAAAGTCCCTTTGTTTGTGGAATGACCAAAGGGTTGGTGGTTCAAATCCTGGCTCTGACTGTCCACGTGTTGAAGTGTCCTTGAGCAAGACACTGGACCCTAAATTGCTCCCAGTAGGGTCTGGCAGTGCCTTCCATGGTTCAGTAGCAGCCGCCTACTGGTGTGTGAATGTGAGGCTTTGTAAAGTGCGTTGGTAAACCAAAGTGCAGACCGTTTACAGCTTTATTCACACTACATTTAGTGACATACATTCACATTATAACATATGCATATGTAGCATCCAACATTAATAAAGGAGATATAAAATTAATGACAGGTGATCCAGTGAAATAAACTGATGAAATACTGCAAACTGAAGCATCATTAGAATGGTTTGTACAGTGCAAGTCCAAAAGCCAACAAAATATGTACAAAGACATGGATGACAAGGACATTTATATATATATTTATGTTTAGAAATATCTCATACTTTAAGCTGAAACAAAATTTACACTCAGCAGAGAGTTCTGAATTGAACAGAAGAGAAAATGTTTTGAGTGACCAAAATTTATATGGTGAAAATGTAGTAATGGAAAAAATTATTAGACCATCAAAAGTTATAAAAAAAAAAATTGTTATGCAATCAAGTACTAACTCCTGTGTGTATCGTATCATGTGACTAAAACAGACAGAAAACAAAACATGGAACTGTTTTTTTTAGTACAATGACATAGATATTGATGTAAGAAATAAAGTGATTCTGGTTTGTATCAAGAAAACATTGAAAATGGATAGATATCAGGTCTGAAATTAAACTATTATAAGATATTTTTGTTGGTATTGTTATATTTGTCCAAACAAATGTACTTTTAGTTGTACCAGGCATTAGAATGAACAAGAAATTGAAGAAAACAAGGGTGTTTAAATAATTTTTTCCACGACTACATGTAAAATGAATGTGCTACCAAAGTTTTCAGAGGGTGACACCATCCGTGCATTAGATCCCACCGTTGCCATCCTTTTGTCCGTCTCAGACCGCCACCCCCACCGGACCAGTGGTTCATCCCTAAACATCAATCAAACTGAAAAACCGCAAACACATTTTTCAGATATGGAGCTCAGTCGTCATCTGGTGCATGATGTGCTTTATCAAACTGTGTTTCTCCTCTTTACACTTGACCACATGAAATGCACGTCATCACTAGGCTATTTTAAGTTTTATTGTATAAAAATCTAACAACTCAGCAGAGAGCGGCATGGCCTCTGGTGTCTAAAACTGAGAATAAAAATGGAGAGGTTGTTTAGAGCTTTGACTAATGTGACGAATGCGAAGCAACGCAGGCATCTTCAGAAGGGAAGTATGAGTGTCATGGCGGACCGAGGGCACTATAGTGAACACAGAGAACTGGAACTAAACAGAGCTGAAGGGTTGTGTCAGCACCACCAGAGTGACGTTGAAGCAAAAACCCAGAACATTCTTACTTTTCAATAAGGCACCTGTTCTTCTTCCTCTTTCCAGTTCCAGATTGTCTCATTGATAGAGTATAATCAGAAGGTCAAGTTGCTAATTTCCCAAGCACACCTTTTGGTGCCCATTCAGTGCTGTGGGAGAAAATTACAGGGTAGCCTCTTCCTAATAGCTTAGCATTGGATTGAAAAGAGGAGGGTAAGAGATAAAGACAAGAGAGAGGAAGAGGATGATTGCCCAGCTGAGTGAAGCTGGCGTCCGGTGGCATGAATATGTTCGGCTGGCTCGGCTCCATCGCCGATTGTGAGGGCAGATGTTGCAGCGGGCCCTCAGGCGTGGCCATAACGTGGCGATAGCAGGTTTGCCGTGGCGCCTGCCCAACCAGCTGCCATCTGAAGTGTCACTCCACATCCCCGGCAAGGGATAGGAGTCAAACTGGGCTTGACCAGAAGGGCCGAGGGTGCGCGTCACGCCATGTGTGGCGACAAAAGGCCCGGCGGTCTGCAGTCACGGTCGAGGCTGCCAGAGCTTTTCAGGAGGGTGTGGAGGGTGGGCGGGCTGAGGGGGGGGCTGACAGAGACAAATGGCTGAGCAGAGCGTCGGTCACAGGATGCAGCTGCTGCACATCAATCGCTTCCTCATCACAATTAGAATGACTGCCGGCTTCAGTGTAGAGGAGCAGGGACGGAAACTCAAGCCTCCATTTGGTTTATTGAAGGGTGTGAATGCAAGTCTTCAAGTCAAAGACAACCTCGGATCCTAAACTTGTTTTTCGCCGAAAACTTTGGAAACTAATCTTGAATAAAGCATCGACAGCCTCTTTTATGCTTCACACTGGAAGTTGCAATAACGTATAGTTCCAAAGAAGGAAAGACGAAGTTAAAGATTTTTTCTATTTATTAAACCATCAAACTTATTTTCACACATTTCATAGTATATTTTCATTAGGATGCTGCTTTAATATTATGCTTTTAAGCTGTGTGTCCATGTTAGATGACTGTCTTTATACTGTATCATGAGTAAACAATGGAATATGTTGAAATTACAACAGAGCAAAGTGTGACCATGCTCTACACAGGCTTTAAACCGATAAAGTCCTAGACATCTACTGGAACAAAAACCATCTACTGATCTAAACTATTTAATCCCTTTTGATCCATTTAATCTATTTAATACCTGTTGATCCAATCGTATCAATCAATCCTATCAAATAATTGGTGTAAAAGTTAGTCATCTTTTCATGGTCATCAGATATGACCCATTTGGACCTAAAGAGGCTTCATAGTGAACATAGAAACACCATCATCTTCTACAGCATTGATTCACTAGTAAAACCTATGGAGTTTTATCAATGACAGTGGATGCAGATGCTTGTTTTTATGTTCAGTTATTGATATCTTTACAGAAAAAGTCAGTTTTTCTTCAGTTTTTGATGTAATAACTCTCAACTGTAATCTGAGCTTTAATGAACATCTGGGTGATCAGTGAAAATATGTGAAAATACATGAGTTAGACTTAAAAAAAACAAAACAAAATAAACATCACTTAAGAAAGGTCCACTATAAAAATAAATTCATTGATGCCACAAAAGTAGTAGTAGGTCTCTGTGGGTTAAGGGTTGGATGAAGCATTAACAGGAAATAAAGCCAAGAACTTTTTACAAGATTCTTATAAACAATATTATGTGTTAATAAAACTATAAAATATCACTTTTCCACTGACAATATAATTTCATTGCTTGTTTTGCATTTCAATTATTTTTTAATGGACAGTACCATTATATATTATTTATTATATATCCTATAGTGGTGCCTTTGCAGAGGTTCCAGCTGAGCTAAAGTGATGCTAAATGTGACCTGAAACCATATAGCTTCCAAACTGGTTGATGTAAAATCATCATTTGTGAGTCATCATGTCGCAAATGAGCCACGCTAAAAAGGAAATCTCTAAAACCTTTGAAGCAAATACTCAAATATGCACTGTGTTGATAAAACCAACCACAGATTTGAAGTCTAACCAGCTATATTCCTGCCAGAATTATTTTTTGTACGAATTTCTTATTATTTAGAAAATTGCTTTCATGATTATTTTTTATTGATTTTTTTTTTTTACAGCACTAGTGCAGGAAAAAGGTGTAAACAATAGGACTTTTTGTTTTTATCCAGAACAAAACATACACAAAAGATCCCCC
>JAPSES010000058.1:16930456-16941550 GCA_029822895.1 Maxillicosta whitleyi
ACTTTTTAAACATTCACATTCATAACACTCTGAAAATTCCTGAAAATATAAATTTTATATAAAAGTTGTAGAGTTTTGTAATTTCATTTTTTTGACCAGATGTTAAGGTTCCCTTGACTTTGGACATTAGTGGATCAACATTTATTAAACAGTTTACTTTAGTAGATGCTTTTGGTTTCCAGTGGTTGTTTGAGTCTTTATGGGTTAAGATAAGGAACTGATCTGTAGTGAGGATGTTTACACTGGGTCTGCATATTCAGGCGAAATGCAAACTGGACAACAATTCTTCGAAAACTCTAAAATGAAAATACTACGGGTATTAAAAAAAACAAAAACAAAAAAAAAACAAAGAAGTCTTACCTGAGCCTGTAGATTGATTCAATCAGTGAAGAGGAAACAGAGACAAGAAGAAAAAAAGTCTGTTAATTTATCATTGTAGTGAATAATTCAATGAATTTTTAAACAGGAATTTATATTAAAGGCCTTCTTCTAATATTAGATCATTAAATATGGAACGTGTCTAAACCACAGAGGAAAGTGTTAAACCAGAATCTTTTCCTTAAACATTAATCACTCTGTTTGAAGTGACCCCCCCTCCCCCCCTCACCTGATTCACATGGTCTAGCTTCGGACATGGTCTCCCGCCATTGTAGGGCTTCTCCCTGAGCCACTTAGAGCGAACTTTGACCCCGCTGCCGCAGGACTTGCTGCAGCGTGACCAGTTGGACCACTCGCTCAGCTTGCAGTCGGAGGGGCAGGGAATGATGCAGGCCTCCTCGATGTAACCTGTAACCAAGCGCAAAAGAGCCACTCAGAGTCAGTGCATCCTCCGCAGACCGGCTGAGACCTGCTGGCGAACAGGTTTCTGCCCTTGTGAAGAAAGTCACACTATCTATAAATATAACATGTCTGGACTCTTCATGAATTTTTAGTTCCTCCCTACGAGAAGGTCAACCCAACGGGGCTTTATATAGTCATATCTGTCCAAAGATCCTTGTTTTAACTGAAGGTAATGTTTTTCGGGCTTTTTTTTCTGCATAGGTTGTAAAAGGGGATGGTTGAATGATGAAATCTCTCCCTCTGAGGTACAATCAGCCAAAGTTAACACATCGGAAGTGTCTTGAAACTAGGGCAAAATGCTGACTGCTTAGAGAGGGGAGTGAAATCCTAAATTTTGATGGTCAGACTTTTTTTCTTTTAGTTCTTTAATCGAAACTTTGGTGACAGGAGTTAGCTCAGCAGAACACCACACTAAGATCTGATGATGAACGGCTCAGTGGAAGACCTCGTTATGGACACTGACATCCTCATATATGGGAAAGTTTACTGACTCTTATGGTGCAGAGCAGCCGTGAGAATGCCCTTTGAGTCATCTATGTCAGCATTACTTAGACAGGAAGGCTGTGTTTTGAGTCAATAATGGATCTATAATGAGCATTTAGACATACTGGAGACCAGGAGTTAAAAACAGAGGGAGATGAAATTAATGAAATAACATAAGTAAATGTGCAAAAGCATTTTTTATCAACAGAAATAAAAAATAAAACTCAGGTTATCAGTAGCTAACAAACTATATTTTGTGTTTACATTGAATAAAATACCCTAAATTAGACTAAAATTGTTTATAGATTTCACTTTTCTTCTTTTATTTCCTACATTCACCCAGTGTTTTGAGTTGATCAGAAATCCACAATCTTTTTTTTTTTTTTAGGGCGACAGTTGTTATATCAGCAGACAGCAGAATGTTAGAACATCACACCTCTACATTGCCAATTTCACTCATCATGTTGGCAAAAGTGGGGAGAAATTTACTATTACTTATATTCAACAATAACTTTTGGAATCTTGTTGATTCACAGCTACTTCATATTACAAAAAAGGGCTAAAATAACAGTAAAACCAAGAAATTCTGAATTAAAACTAAGCATTCCACCAAACTAAACTAGCAAAAGCACTTAGAAGACCACATCAAATTGAGCCCAAAATCAGAAGGAAAAAAAAAAGGAAAAAATCACAACACTAATGAAAGATTCAACATTATTGTAAACCCTGGCTCTAAAATCACAAACCCTACATGAACATAGAACACTGTACATCATTTATTCTTTGTGTTGCTCACTGTTGCAGACTTCAAATGCACCGATGAAGTTCTTTCCCTGCCATAAACAAATCTATCATTACTGAACTGCAGCTGCAGACCAAGGACAAACACCAGCAGGGAAAGAACAGGCAATACCCATGATACCCGCACACCCTCTCTGCAACAAAAGAGACAATCAAAGACCACTAAATCTGCAGACCACAAGTAGTACTGACTCTGAGCCCAGTATCTTATTACAGTTACAGCCAGTTACCATCAAGCAGCCCCATACTGGGAGAAAAGCTTTGAGCCACAACAAGATGGGTTTCTCAATGAGCAAACACAGACACGCTCATTCCCCCGAGTGCTTTGATGTGTCCTCTATTTTCCCAGGGCTGAGATGCAGAATACGACAGTGCTGTGATTCTTAATTCCCTTTTCTCCCTGTGCTAGAATATGCTGTAGAATGCTAATACAGCTCACAGCCAAATGGTCTGACAGATTTAGGCTGTGGACGGCAGATACAGCCCCGGGTTCGCTGACTGATTGTCGAGCACGTTCTGGAGGCTTTGATAAAAACGACACAGTGATTACTGAACCTGAGCTGCTCAAATGACACGAGTCAACTGGTCACATACGGTGAGTGAAGACCTATAAAAGTCTGTTCCTGGCTCACCTGCCATGAGCTACTGTGAAGGCGCTGTGTCTGACATCATCTTCGTCATTGTCTACAAAGTTTGCTCAAAGTTTTGAGAAATTTTGATTTTGATATTCAAATGTTAAAAATTTGCCTTTACTTATAATGGTCCATATTTTGATGCTTAACAAGCTGATGAGTCATATATGGACCATGACTTTTGAGTGACCTTGAGGGTCAAACTGAAGATCACCAATAGTAGCTTTTCTATTGACCCTCAAATATAATTGCACAAATATAACTTGCACATAAAAATTTACCTCATGGAAATAAATGCTAATTTTGCCCAAAACTCATGTTTTTTGCACTGGCAAGAAGTGGCTTTTCAGGTGTAGCGCAAATGGTATATGAGGCAAAACTGTACAAGACCTTTTTCCACAACCAGAGTTACATGAATTAAAAAAAAAATAAAAATGTTGATGGATGTTACAACAAGCAAAGAAGAGTTTTAAAAGAAACATGATAACCAAAGCAAACTAAATATATTTTTTTTATTTAACATGGCATAGAGGGGTAATATATAATAATAAGTAGTATATCTGTAAATCAGCATGATATTTACATTCGTTATTCGTTCTGATTATGTCATCGCATCATATGCCACTATTCGACCTTGCTTTTCTCACTCCACTGAAGGCCGAATGTGGCTTTTTTTTTTTTTTTTGCAATATTTGGACGAATATATTCGGTTTCTGATTATTCAGTGCATCACTAATTAAAAATGTGCCTTTATTTATATTGGGCAATATGGTAACATGGAGATTGTTACAGATATCAATAGTTACTGTTGAGCACTTATAGGAAGTCATATATAGACTTTAATTTAATTAGTTGAGTTCTCCTCTAGTCATCATCTACTTCTATTGAGAAAGTGACCTCCTGCATCAAGACCACAGGACTCTAACACAGCGGCAAAATCAACCTGTTATGGATTATTGGTAGAACTTGAAGGTGACATACAAGGTCATTGGTCCTATTTTTAGACAGTTAACACTTTCAGAGTCTCTTTGTTCTGCACAGATTTGCCAGCATGACTTGTCTCCTTTACAGTAGTAGCAACTGGTTAGCTTAATGGTTTACACCACTGGCTTTGGTAGGGAAGATGGCTGGTTCAGATTAGGGTTAGGTTTACCTGAGGCCGGTTTGGGCCTCAGGTGGGTCCTTGGGTAAGGCCCTTTATGCTATACACACCTATATGTAGCCACAAGGGGGAAGTGCCCCATTGTGACTATTCCAAGTCCAAATAAATACAGGGTTGAGGGTTGTGTCAGGAAGGGCATCCGACGTAAAAACTTGCCAAATCAACATGTGAATCTGATTCGCTGTGGCGACCCCTGAAGGGAAAAGCCGAAAGATACTTGTCTCTTTAACAGTCCACATTTGGACACCAGTTACACTCAACAAGTCCTACCACATGAAAGACAAAGCCGATCTAACAACTCTCTCATTACCAGGAAAAAACAAAGCTAAGATGAAGGAAGACTGCTGAAATGAATCAAAGTTCACTCTTGACTGGAGACAGAATACAAATCAAAAGCAGCTTCCTCGTTAATGTCATACTTCGTCTCTACTAGATCTCACATCATTCACACAGCATCAACAAGAACATGTAAGCAGAAATTAAGCCTGACAATTTGGTGAAAAAAAATTTACAGTGAAGTTTAGAAATGTTGCTTTTTTTAAAATTTAACTCAATTATATAACCTTCAACTAGTAAAAAGAAATATGAAAATGTGAAAAACATGACTTACTTTCCTTGTTTTACACAGCACGTCTGTCTGTCTGGTGCCTTTAAATCCCAAATATTATCAGACAACAGGGCATGCTTTTTTATCATTTCTGCAGGGAAATCAAGTAAAACCCTCCTAAAGCTGCAGCCTTTTGCGATTATGTAATTGCATAGTGACATTATGATTATGATGAATCAAAAATGAATATACAGATTGTGTTAAGTGTTTGAAAGGGTTTAATTGGTAAAACAAGTCCAATACCAAACATACTTCATAAATATGTAAATAGTTAACTTTTCTTCTTTACAGTTTAGACTTGTTTTGTATTACAAATGGCTAGATGCACCAACCACTTTTGCAAAACAGAACAGAGCAACTTCAATGAAAATGATCATGTTACTGTAGCTTATAGTGTTTGTCATTTGCCTGCAAAGTGTGAATTCAGGGCATTTGGACTGGGAGATCTATGACAACAGATCATCCTTAAAAGAAAGCTTGTGTGAACTTAAAATTAGGGTAGAAAATAACATGAAGCATATTCAACTGAAAAACCTCTAACTAAAAAATGTCAAACCAAGTCTGTTCTTGTTAGTTACAGATTAAGACACATTCAAGTATTTTATTAATCATACTTTGAATGCCATTTAAGACAAATTTTACAATAACAAAAATTTAAATAAAATAAAGCTGAAAAAAATAAATAAATACCATGGTCCCAAGATACCAAGTGAGAAATACAACATCAGCCGAGTTGTTACACTGCCTTGAAATGTAGGCATTAACACCTAAATAATGGTGAAACACTACATCTGTAAAATAAAGGCGCATGTTGTCCTTGTGCAAGAACTATTGTGTGATTGGTGAGGTGTTCAGAGTGGATGTGATTGATGTGGAAGAATGGAGGACCCTCCCCTCGAGTTTGACATGACTTTCTAGTGATGTATGAAATGTCTTGGTCAGAACAGATTCAGTTCTTGTTTTAGCTGTCTTGGGAAGATGAACAAATTCCTCTGTTTTGAGTGTGTATGAAGTGATGGAATCTACCTACCATTATGGCCTTTGTGAGGTTACACTGTTCAGCATTTGACTGCAGCACGTTAACAAAGTGAGCTCATATGAGTAAAACTCACCGTGGCTGTTGCAGCGTGACGTCTCCACTATGCGGTTGTCCTGGTCGTAACACACCATGGCCTGATAGCGGTATCCTTGGCCACATTCTTTGATGTCTCCCTGGACTTTCATGCCCAGCTGGCCCTCCATGCGGCCGCCTTCTGGTAGGATGCAGTCTGACCAGTTGCCCACAGGCTGGGCATTGTATTTGTTACACGGGCAGTACTGGGTCTCACTCAGGGGATACATCTGATGGTTCTTACACTGGTCACGTTTTTTGCTCTTCCCTGCAAGAGGACAAGTAATTCATAAATGAGACAAGTGGAGCTGTTCTTCTGGATTTACCATCATCTGAGTGACTTAGGACTGTCACAGTTTAAAAACTAAAACAGACTGAACAATTGTTGTTTTTTGTTTGCTTGTTTTTTACCTCAAAATAATTGCATCAAATTAAATATTGGGTTAATAAGGATTAGATTTACTCCAACAGTACCTCAGTTTAGTTTTTACTCTAAAAGTACAAACTTTAGCCTTCTTAATTTAAAATGTGATGATATTTTAAAGGTGCCCTGCCACATGTATTTTATTTCTTTTGTGATAATGTCTTAAGTTCTATGGACTATGGGTTTTGTCCATTTAATATAATTTATTATCAGCATGTTGCTCCTTTAATTAGGACAATACTTTTCCTACAGGCAGGGAAATAAGAGCTGTTGTGTGGATTTTTCACTTAAGCATTTGCAACATTAGAAATATCGGTCCTTAAATACAGAAATAAAATTCTTAAAAGGTACACTGAGGTTACTCAATAAAAGGCTACATAGACAGCACACTGTACAACTGGGGGAATTTAAATATAGAAAATTTGGCTGAGGGAACTATATGCATATTAGAAGTTAAATCTCAAAGTCCATTTTCACATCCAGTGATCTTCCTAAAGGCTGATGGAAGACTTAAAGTTAAAATATGTCACTCACCCACTAGCATCCTCTTGCGGGTTCTGACGCCCACGCAGTCGGCTGTACAGGAGGAGAACTTGGACCAGCTGCTGAGTTGACAGTCTTCCTGGCAGGGCAGCTGGCAGAGCTGGGTGAGAGGTGGCATGGAGCTGGCAAACTTAAGACAAGCTTCAACGTCTGCCTGCCCACCATCCTGCTTTCGGCAGGAAACAGCTAGAGGGTGAAAGGCAAGATTGGAGTATTATAAAGTGCTACACTTTATTATCATTTCAGGGGTCATGGCCCAAGATTGTTATATCTGATGTTCTACAGTTTTGTTCCAATATTCAGTGTTTCAAGACAGAGTGGGCCACTGGTACAGCCCATTTTGTATTTAGAAATATATTTGTTCAGCATCACATGATAGATGTTTGTTACCCATAATTTCAGATTTGTATTTATTTCTAAATGTGTTTCTTAGGAGAAAAAAAACAAAAAGAACAATAAATATATTCTAATCGTGGAAAATTAAATGATCATAAAGGTGTTATCAGTAATTAGAATCTATGCTAATTTCATTTCTAAAAAAATTTTATAAACATTTTTAAAGGTTATATTTATTAAATAAAAAAAAGCAAATCCTAATGCTTTCCTGTTTTTTGTAAGACCTGGTTGTTGCATACAATACCAGTGTGTGAAAATCAACTTTGTACCTAAATACCTAAAAATGGAGCCCAAAATGAATGTATTACATATGTCACATGATAAATAATAAAATACAGTGACAGTAGTTTGTATCTGACATAGAATCAATGATTAGTGTACTTCTTGGCTTTAAAACACAAATAAATTGAAGGAGACCTTATTAAAGATGCCCATTTCTTTAATTATACATCACATTTACATTAATAACCCGTAGTACATTAGCTGCTTTATTGTGGCTGAGCGGATGGAGTAGTTTTGTAGCATAGGCCTGTTCATATTGTCTTACTTTGAGTCTTCATTGTCTTAGTTTGAGTCGTCATTGTTTTGAAAGTCAAAGCTGAAATTTGTCAGATTGTTCTAAAGTAAAAAACTGATTTTTCTACTTCATATAATATCAATATGTAAACAGCCACAACAAACAACATCTACACACACATACATCCAGAGGAAACATTAGTGCAGTAATGGTTCTAAATGGGGATTCTCTTACTCACACTGCATTGAGTGAGTGGGTGAATAGAAAGTGGTTTGTATTGAATTGTCTCTCTCCAGCTCCAGAGTATACTATTACTGGTAATGGCACATAATGACTGGAGCCGTCCAAGATGGAGGAGCAGGATGCTCATCATTGGAATCAGATAATGGCCTTTGTCTCGGAGACTTTAATAGGAGTCTGAGTGTGTGCAGTGATAACAACTCAGCGGTCTGCTCTGAAGTCTCACTCAAGACACACAACTGTGCAACACACAATCTTTTCCTGCAGCCTAAAGATTCATACCTGAAGTTAAAAAAAAAAAAAAAAAAATTAAATACGCTAATTAATCGTTTCATTTCTACACATATTCTGACCACTTTGTGCTTAATGTGAGCACTGCTTCATCCATTTCATTATTGGATTATTTCCTATTTTCACATCTCTAATATTGCAAAGACAAAATAAATGCATACTGATGATTAATTACACACATTTCAAGTCTACCAACTCATTTTCAAATGGAAATGTACTGTAATTTTTAATATACATTGACTGACATGTTTTAAGTTATTATAACTAATGAGTTATTAAAGAGCCGGTCCATCTGATGAATCTTTGGTCTCCATTATCTCATGAATAAAGAAAATACATTAAACATACATTCAATAGCAAGTCCCACTGCTTTACACAAAGAAAAAAGACTGTTCTGGCAAGAAATGATGCTGATTAAACTAAATGGGAAAATAAAGTTCAAAGATTTGCAGAAGAATTGTGGAGGAGAGCAGAGATAATTCAGTGTGGTTACATGAATTCTAGGCACATGACACACTGTCATTAGGTCCATTTTGGTACAGCTTTTAGTCAAGTATACTTAAGAAAACTGAGAAAAATACACTACATTTCCTGATGAAAAATCAAAAATCTCATTCTTTGGATGATATGAAAAGTAAACATTCAAGGTTGTCCCATCAACATCAGCTGTAACCAGATAATACTGTTTGGCATTCGGTTGGTGAATGCTGAAAATTATACTTAATTTATTTCCAGTTGGCTGACTTGCTGGCTAAAAGCCTCAGTTCAGTCATTACAACTGATTTTTCTACAAAGACACATTCAACAACAGTGTGGATATTGCTCTTGCTCGCTCTTTGCCTGTGTACGTGCATTTCTTCAAATTATTGCTAAACCATCCACAAAATAGCTGGATACCCAAACACCATGGCTTCAGGTTGTATCACTTGTATTGTGAAGCACAGGAGGTCAGAGCTGAGACGCCATTCTCATAAATTGTGTCTCCTCATGCTTTTTCTGAGTCCCATATCATTTACCACAAGATTGAAGTTGCGTGCACCCCCCCGCCCCACCCCAGGTGCTGCTTTCATGTCATCTCCATCTTTCAGTGTGCAGATTGAGGCATCGGAGATCAGCGGGTCCAGATCCCTGCTCTCAGCTGCGTCTAATGCCTTTCCTGAAGACACCATTATTCACCCTGCTATATGTTTGGCTGATGTTCTCTTACACAGGAGTTATTACTGTTTGCACTTTCACGTACAGTAGTATGTGTGTGGCTGTGCTTACCTCGAACTTGCAGACCCGGCCCACAGGTCTCCTGAGCGCCGGGGCTGTCCTGACGAACAGACCATGGAACCAGCTGGCATCGCCGCCACTTGTGGGTTTTCCATCTAAAGAATGAAAAGAATGACAATAGCAGGTGTGTGAATTGAGAGGGGCTGGAAAATTAAAGAGTGATGAACAGAATGAAAACAAAATTAAAAGTTAAACACTATGACAGGTTTTATTTATTATTAATAGAATTCATACCCCTGGACTTTCTGACCTGTCTCATGTACCACAAGACCAATGCCTTTGAATGAATATGGAAAGCATTCCTTGACTCTATTAATGTGAGCATATCTACTATAATGACAACAGCATTTGTATATGAATTATTTTCTTTCCGTTTAGTTTCCATCGTATTGTATTGTGTACTACATAATGTATACTGTACCTCTCATACATGTAGAATGTATATATCTATGTGTGTACACTCATGTGTGTAGATGTATGTATAGTTTTATTGCCTTTTTTTAACCACTCCCAGCTTGTGTTTTATTATTTTGTTTTATGTGCGTGTTAAAAAAAAAGACTCCAAAGGAATCTTAAAAAAACTGAATACCCTGTTATTGTTGGAGTGTTATTATCACTACTGTAAGAACTTAAACACTAATGCTCCAATTGCAGGAATATTTTAGTCCTTTTTAATTTGATTCATCAAGTTGCATAATATTTTCACTCATCTTTCAATTTCCTCATGAGCCAGAGACTGGGTACAATCACAGACAACAAAAATGAGGTTAAATGCTGAGTTAATATCATATCTAATAGGATTAGATGTCCCTTTTAGCACCATGGATGGCTCCACATGCTTGACTCGTAGAAAAACTCTTAATACACTTGAATACTGGATAGAAGATAATCACAAAATACAGCAACACAACAGACTGAAAAAATAAAGGCTTATATACAAGACAATAAAATATCTAGAATATTTTTAACTATCATCTATCCATATGTTCTCATATTTTCTATATTAATGAGTATGATGCTATGATGTGAGGATAGTCTGAACTGCAAACAATAATAAAATGTGAAATGTATGAACACTCATACGACAAGGGAGATAAAATCATGTCTAGGATGATAAAAAAATATATATAACTCAGTAGAGACAGGGATATGGCCCATAGGGGGAATCTCCCTATCCTCACTTCCACATCACACATAGAATATATGTCTGTGAATTATATAAATATAGATATTCAGCATCTAGGTTTTGACGTTATCACTGTATAAGACATCAAACTTCTGACTCCCGCTGTTGGGACTTGGATGTGCAATACTGTCTTGAAAAGCATTGCAACAGGTCAAAAAAAGGCCAGATTCAACTGGGCTTCTTCTTCAGAGGACCAATAAATGTCATGGCAACACCCACACTGTATTAGGTAAAATGCCAGGGAACCAAAATTTAATATAACATTATCCTCTGAGGACTTGGAGCCACACCATGTTGGAGTAGAAATTCTCTACATTATATACTCAACCCGACAAAGACAGTTTGTTGTACTTCCATGTTTTGATTTTGTCAGTCATTTCCAAATGCCATGTTATCGACACTTGCGTCCTCTTCTTGCCACTCATTTGATATTCCTTATATCCTCTTCAGTACATAGAATTAAAATACAATAGGAAACTAGAAAAGCACTCAGAGAGCACAAACCTCTACCAAGCACCACAGTTCAGGTCACACATTTGAAGACACTACATGAGAAAACAGGACTTCCACTGCCATCTGGTGGACA
>JAPSES010000058.1:16941650-16954208 GCA_029822895.1 Maxillicosta whitleyi
TGAGTTATGTTGTACACAAACCAACAAACAAATAAACGCCGGCAAAAACATAACCTCCTTGGCGGAGGTAAAAAGTTACCTGTATCCTTGACAGACAGATGGAGCATCACATTCTCTTTCTTGGGTCAGCACCTCAGGACACTCCTGCCCCCCATTGGCTGGTAATTGGATAATTAGACGTTTCCTGGACTGTTTCTTCTTTATATTACGGCCTAGGAAACAGTACAAGACATATTCATGTGTATTTATGTCAAATAATTACAATTTACAGTTGTAAACCAGAAAAAAAAAAAAAAAACTACACTTGACGAAAGCACTAAGAAGACCTTTTTTGCATGAGCTTGAAAATCAATTTAAGAAAGTGTCTTTGGTTTGATCTTGGTTAAATGCATTACGCACATCAATAAGGAATTAATGTAATGAACCACAGTTGGTCTCAATTTTTCTACCTACGCTGGAAGTGACCATTTCAAGGGGAGTCTAACACAATTAAGAGGAGTATTGAAAACCATTTCCATCATCTGCTCTGCAGTATTCAATGCACCTCGATGGGTGGTAAAGGTTATTGACTTTACAGGAAGTCTACATTCATTTTAGCGCTATCATATCACACTGCAGTTCTCACAGTACAAAGTGCCTTCTCTGAAGTTGCACCACATTTAGTATGGGCATTTATCTGTGACAGCTTCAGAGATATCACAGGAAGGAGTTTGTCGGAGTTCTGCAATAACTGCATGCTGTCGAGTTCTGAGTTGTAAATGTGAGAATGTAAGCGTTATCGGTCCTGTACAGAAGTCCAGATGTCAGAAATATACATCATGAGCAGGAAGGACATTCCAACATGGTGGAAATCAAACCGCAGAGCCTCACCCTCATCTCTGGTAGCGAGAAATGTAAAGGATTTAAGCTACACAGTACAACTTGTGTATTTTAATTTTGTATTATATTGGTTGTTGGTATAGGCTTGTCTAAGTACATACATTAACTCCCCATGGACCACCAGGCAAATAACTGATTGATGTTTGTTGTAATTCTTCAAGTTTCATTATTATGTCTAAGATAAAACACATCAATACAAAAAGGATGGATTAAGACAGGAACACACTCTACCTGCTAAAAAAAAAACAAAAAACTATATATATAAAATGATCCCAAAGCCATATGTATAAGGTCACTGTACACCCAAAAGTATAGTGATTTGAAGGATTTGTTCAACACATACTTAATATAAAGAAGAGAAGGTCACAGGATTACAGCCACACAAATGTCAAACACACATAATTATTTTTGAAACACTTTCTCCTATCCATCTGTTATCTCTATGTGTTACAAAAGTCATTTTAAATGGATAGGGAATTGATAAATCCGGATGTAGATGTTTTTCTAATTGACTGAATTGGGTTCTACTTTGAGATGCTTTTAAGGAACACTGCTGTCGATACGTTTACTTAATTAAATGATGGTGTATGTATATGTATGTTTTTAGGATAGTATTAGAACTATGTGTTTTAAGTGTGGATGTTGTCTTCTGAGCCATATTATCCTCACAGGGGTACTAGAGCCTATCCTAGCCTATACCTACACTTGTGGGGTACACAATGGACGTGTCGTTTGTTTATCGCAGGGTTTACATGTAAATGGACTGCTGTTATATAGCGCTATATCTACCTTTTTGGTAGTCAAAGCGCTTTACATAGGCCTCACAATCACACACACACACACACACTCATACACCAGTAGACGGCTACTATGTAGCATGTAAGGTACTACCATGCCAGACCTACTGGGAGCAATTTAGGGTTCAGTGTCTTGTCTCTTCAGGGACACTTCGATTTGTGGACAGTGGGAGCAAGGATTTGAACCGCCAACCCTTTGGTCATTGGACAACCTGCTCTACCAACTGAGCCACAGCCGCCCATTCATGTAGAGATGAATAACCACTCTCACGTTCACACCTATGGGCAATTAACCAGTTACCCTACTAGTGCATGTCTTTGGATCGTGAGAGGAAACCTGACTACCCAGAAAAAAAAGGGGCGGGCGGCTGTGGCTCAGTTGATAGAGCAGTTTATTCAATGACCAAAGGGTTGGTGGTTCAAATCCTGGCTCCCATTGTCCCAAGACACTGAACCTTAAACTGCTCCCAGTAAGGTCTGGCCTGGCAGTGCCTTGCATGGTACATTAGGATAGTAGGTGCCTACTGCTGTGTGTGTGTGTGTGTGTGTGTGAGAATGTGAGGCTATGTAAAGCACCTTGAGTACCAAGGTGTAGAAAACTGCTATGTAAGTGCAGTCCATTTACGGCTGAAATGTCCATTTTCTTTAACTTCTGCTGGTGCTGCCTTGGCCATGACACTCTTGTAAAAGATATTTTGTCTTGGTTAAATAAAGGTTAGTAAAATAAATAAATCTTATTTTGCTCTTCTGGGTCTGGGTTGTCGGGCCAGCAGCTAGAGCACCAAAACCCAGACGTCCTTCTCCCCAGTCACCTCCTCTACTTCCTCTGGGGGGGCTCTGAGGCTTTCCCAGGTCAGCTGAGATAACCCTCCAGCATGTTCTGGGTCTGCCCTGGGGTCTGGTCCCAGCTGGACATGCCTGAAACACCTCAGACCAGATGCCGGAATCATCTCAGCTGGTTCTTCTAGATTATGAGGAGCAGTGGCTCTACTCACTTTTTTTTTTGGCTCAGCTTCCTCCTCATCAACACACCAGTAGCACCAAATATCAGCCAAATCTCTTGCACCATCCTTCCCTCATACATGAACAAGACCCCAAAATATCTTAAGACCTTCACTTGGGGCAGTAACTCAAACCCCAACCCAAAGTTTTAAATGATCTATCAGGAGTTTTAGTCATGCAATGGTTGTCACTACTCTTTTTTTTTTTTTCCAAGTGAGAAAAAAATTTGTATGACAGTATAATTCATTAAAGAGCAATCATAATAAAAGATGATTATTTGGAAGTCCCACAAAAACATGCCTGCATTTGGTTGTTTTCTCCTAAACTAACTCTAATGTAATGCTAAGTGATGAATAGAATAAAAAAAATGCTATGGTAAATATGTGACCAAATTATGTACATGACTACATAATATGCTCATAATCTGTACCAGACCTTCATCTATTGATGCTTTGTCTTTTCATTCCACTTCCATTTTTCCTCAATATTTTGGAGCCGATGCTTATTCAAACCCCTCATATTTTATTTGAATATCTGACCTCTGAAAACCCTCTTTTTTGTGGCACTCTTTGTGTGAAGACTGTTATTGTGGCACGTCTGTTTCCATTCAACTGCTGATGGACTCATAAGATGTTTTTTTTTCATGTTTATTAAATTGTGCCATGGGGCATTCAAGAAAAAAAAGAACAAAAGGCTGTCAGTGCTTTCCCATGATGCTTTGTCACTCCACAAATAAATTCCGTAATATTTAGAGCATTTCCAAAACATTTATTAAACATGTCAAACAGATTTGGGATTTTTGCTGTCTCTCACAGTGTGCATGATGACTGTATTATCTTGCTGCTGGTGCTAAAATAATGATGAGCCTATTTGGTATGCTCCATTAACTGAAAAACACAGTCATATACAGGCTTTTATGTGTTCCCTCCCCTGACGCTGCTGCATTCGGCCTGTGTGGCACACTTTGTTTCAGACAAAGAGCTGCAGTTACCTGCTTGACATGCTGACGGGCACGGGCTCCAGTCGCTGTATGGTGTGACAGTGCAGTCCCTTTTGCATGGCAGTAGGCAGGGTCTCACTGTGTCTGGGCGCAGACTCTCCGGACACCTGAAAGTACATCATTGACATGCTCAGACACACACATGCACAGTACCCTTGAAAATCTATTGGATTTGAGCCAAACACTCCCATGCTGGGAGGTTGCTTTGAGGTTCCCAAATGGCTGGACTTCAATACAGGTTTGTCAGACACAGTTTATGTGAATGTGTGTGTGTGTGTGTGTGTGTGTGTGTGTGTGTGTGTGTGTGTGTGTGTGTAATGCAGTGTATGAGGACACCACTTTATTTTTTTATGAAATCTATGAATGATAACAACTGGTTAGATGTGTCAGTGTGTCTGAGGTCTCTAGTGCAATTCACTGGAGTTAAAAATTAAACACTGGTTTCAGTTTAAAATTATTTCAACATCTACCATTTCTTCAGAAAATCTGGAAAATAAAATGTGAACTTAATATAAGCATAATGTGCATATTAGTCTAGCCTATTCAGATCTACTCTATCGTCACTTCTTTTTAGTGTTGTGCCAGTGGCGGACAAAGGTCTGTCTGAACCCATTATTTTTCTGGAACAAGCAAAAACTCGCTGGCTTGTTTGGCAAGATTGTATATCTTTAAATGAATCGCATCTGTCTTGGGGGCTGCTGAGCCAAAGATGCAGTGTCAGTGACTTTACTAATTTGTGTTAGGGGGGGCTTATTTTAGTGGAACATTTGTTGGTGAGGCAGAAAAACCTGACAATGAAATATCCCTGCAGAAGAAAAATCCACATAAAAAAACTTACATTTTGGTAAAACCTTGTTCCACAAAGCAAACAGGACTTGAGGGGCCAGCCAATGGTAAGCCTGTTATTCCAACAGGTTGAGTCAGACTCTGTGTATATCAGTAGAAGTTGCTTTTTAACTGCTCAACTGAACAAGAAGGGTTGTTATAACCTCCTCCATTTGTTGCTGAGAATTTGCTGTGGTTTTTCACAGCCTTTGTGTAACATTCTGTTGCTCATCTAATGTGGTTTTTATGATTGTTTTTAATATAAATCCAAGGAATGTGTCCCTTTCAATTACCCTTACAATTTCAAGTTAAATGGAAATAAGTGTAATTACTACAAAAGGTGTAGTAAGGGTGATCTTCCCATGGAAACTTCAGAATTTATTGTAATTTATTGTATTTAGAGGGTGAAAATTTGTTTCATATTTTCTAGAAGTCAACATTAGTGTCATTTTACATTTCCTCTTGGCCGTTCTGACCACAGCTGCTTCTGCTAGTGTTACCCTATCTCCACTGATGTGAAAGTGTGTCCCAAGGCAGCAGGCTCACTGCTCAGCATGTTGCAGTAAGTTGAGGAGAAATCGCAGGAATAAAAAGCAAGATTAATTTCCATACACAGTAAGGGGGCTGGCGGGGTTTGCCAGCTTCCAGGCAGAGTTTGTGTTGCTGTGCTGCCAGAATAATGCTCCCGTTCTGTTGAATAAATAAATAGATAATTGATGTTCCCAGCAGATGCCTTCAGGGGGGAGAGAAGACCCAGATGCTTAAAACAGTTGGCCAGCAGCTCATCAGCTCCTCAGCTAACACCTCTGCCAGACACCAGCATCAACAGACTAACCAGGAGTCTAAATGGCACAACACACCATGTGCAAACAAAGTCTGCAACAAAAAATAAAGAGAACCTTTCAGGTGTAGAAGTGAAAAAGCATTAACACTGAACCCTGTTAATGATGTCACCACCTGAGGAGTTATCCTTATAGGTGCACAGAAATACTGTTATGCCCTAAAAGCTTAGCTGAGATTCTTTATGTCTTAATTTTTTAATCCATTAATGGCATTTTTCCACCACATGACATCCCCTTTTAAGTTTTCTTCAGCCACAAGCTGTGGATATTAACTTTAACCTGATTTTTATTTCATGATATCACTTCAGTAAAGGTTCCATATGAAAAATGCAACACATCCACCACTTTATATAGCCAAGCTACTATACTATACTACACTCACAGTGGCCTACATTATACTTATCCATATTCCATTAAATTCATATTCTATACAGCTGGTAAAAGGCTATAGTGACCATGAAAGAAGATGATGTCAGTGCACTTTTGTGAGATGTCGCTATGACAACCAGCTACATAGAGGGGCCACTATGTCTGCAGTGAAAAATAGAGGACATATTATCAAAAGCAAGTGTCAAGTGGAGCCAAGTCATCAAAATGCTGTGGAAAACAACAATGATACATTTAATTTAAGTTATTTATGCTTGAAAATTGCAGTCTTCTGGAAGTACTAACATTGTAAAAAGGTCTCAGGTGTTTGCCTGCAGACTAAAATCTGTCCCATGAACATCCTAATCCTTGGGGGGAAAACAAAAGTGAACTTGGGGGTAGAAAAGATTAACAAATAAAAAAAAATTAAAAATCGCCAAAAGCGTCCACATTCATTAATGACCTTCCTTCAGATCTAAATCTGTATAAAAAATTATGCAGAAACTCACTTTTTGGGAGGAACTTGGCCCACATTGACCCGGACACAGATGACTTTGCGAGTTTGCATTCCAACTGAGCAGGAAGCGTCATCGCCGCCACGTGCTCGGCCCACAGATGTGTTGGTGGTTGGGATGGAGGAGTCCTCTATGCACTGCCCCCATGGACCGGTCTGCCAGTGGTACACGGTGCAGGGATGGTCATTGCAGTTCCTCACCTCCTGTAGGGTGCTGATGTTCGGACACTGTATCCCACCTGAGAAATGAAAGAATGACAGAATGACAATCCACTGAAAAAGACACAACAAACTAAGCCTGGTTCTGATACAGGGATTTAGATTTGATGGTGCATTTTGGGTCTAAAAGGGTAATCTTGTAATCAGACAGGTCAAGGAAGGCTCTTCAACCTTCATCACATTCCAATATGGGTGTACTGTCCGAATTTTGTCACATTTTTCTTTTGTTTTTTGTGTTTTGTTTTGTGGCCAAGGACTCATCTTGGTTTTATGAGTGTTTTTGACCCATTTGTCACAGTTCATCTTCCTTGAATGACTGTCTCCTGTTTTAATATGAAAACTTTGTCTTAATTTCTGTAAGGGCATTTCCAAATACTCACTGCTTCATACTAAAAGGGTAAATGTAACCAAAGTCGACTACTACTATAATGCAGACTAAAACAACAGCACTACTAGACTACAACTATTAGAGCTCAAATCATAAATAGTCAAGTCTTGTTCTGTAGATTGGCCTTGTGTGAGAGTTCCCTGGGAAATTCCACAACAGTCCATGTTGGTACGTGCCAAAGCTGCAGATTATTCTATTCCAGACAGACTGTACTGGATTCCAGTATTTTTTAAGAATTAAGGTCAAACTTCTGCTGGTTGTAAAGGTCTACACACCACAGGCACAGAATATTGCAGTCATCATCTCACTCTTAACACCAATTTCTACAACCTGATTGTTACAATGGCCACTTATCACAGTAAATTTGGGAATATGAATATGTGCTACAACATTTTATTATTTACAATGAGTTTGAACAAAAATCTGATGCATTTTTTATGTGATCAAACTCAGATTTTAACGATTTTAAAAAATATATATTCCATTGGAGCTTTGTGGTTCTTACTCTTTGTTTTACTCATGTCTGTATTATCTATTGTCCTACACGGGTGAACTGTTCATTGTCTGGCACATGTAAATCTCCTGCTATCGGGAGGGACTTAACTGGAAATGCCCTGTGGCATATTACAGTGCAATTATTAAGGATGAAAAAATGACTGGATCTGCGATGGACATAGATCAGAGAAACACCCCACACCCACCCATCCATCCCCTTTTAAACTAAGGAGACACAAGGACAAACATTACAAATTAGAAAAAAAAAAAAAAGATAACTAACGATAGAGTAAACAAAAGGGGATTGCTTGATTTATTGCCACTTTAAAAGCGTTTAGACTTGCCACAAGGCTGCAAGAGTCAACTCATACCTACATATTTATCGGATTCTTTTTCTGGGGTGAAAAAAAAACTGACGTGTCAAACATGATGAATCTGCAGGTTCACAATCTGACGTGATGAGAACATTCTAAACAACAGCTACAGCACACATATTGGCAGCCAGTCTCTCCCACGAGCTATAGATTATCATTTAGCTTTGATTTTCCCATGACTTGTTGGAAAACACACAAAGAGCAAAAGCAACATGAGAGATAAACCAGAGGATCTCTGGGGGGACGGCGGGCTGGGAGGATTGACAGAGATGAGATGACCCTGAGGGGCAGAATGTCTATACATAGCCAGAAGCCTGAATGTGGACCCAGGTGGGGAGTGCGCCCCATGTGACCCTCCTCGCTGCAAAACCTTGTCATTAGCAGCCGCCATCACCTTGAGAAAAGAGAACCCCTGAGAAGAAGGTCAGCCATTAGCGTCTGAACAACATCTTCCAGTCAGTGATGGAGCTTTTGAATTGGACATGAGAAAGAGTCTCAGACAGAGGAAATGACTGACCTCTGTGTAACAGCGCAGGGATAATGTCCTTCAGAGGGTCATTTATTAAAGATATTATTGGATTTCAACAGAGCGGTCATTTATCAGGCTGCAAGCTCATTAACACTGGAAGGACATGTCATTATTGCAGCATTGGTTAATTAAATGGTTAACAAATAAATATTTAACGCATTCCAATTAAACTCAACGTCTATACTTTGGAAAACATACAGCACATATATTAGCTACATCCTTTCAGCAGTCGTGTACTACTCATCATCAGTGTCGTTGTATTTTATTTGCCGTTTGGATAATGAACTTATTTCCACAGTGCCATCTTGTCAGGTGATAATCCCCTTTGACATTCTCAATGTTTGCCTCAACCTGAATCATTAGCTCATACAGGACCTACCTCAGTGCTGCCTGCTGATATTAGTGTTCACAGTGAGCAAGACAATGTGATTATTTAGCTAATGGCTCTGTGGAAACAATCTGTAGACTACAAATGTATTACACGATTGAATTAACCCATAACTGCTTATTATTATTTGGGGAGTCATAAGTCTTAGGTCTTGAAATTCATTTTCAACAAAATGGAAAACATAAAATAAATGTAGGTGTTTGGTTCATGTTACTGCATACAATTGTCTCTGCAGTATCTGTTACCATTTGCTTGTGTGATTCTTTTTCAGCCGAAAAAAGTGCTCTCCTCGTACATCTTATCCTCCTTTCATCAACTCAAACTAAAGCTGATACATGTTGTCTGGACTTTCATATAAAAGTCATTAATTAGCTGACCTTTTGTTCTATGATGTACCCTACATAATTCTGAACAGACTCCTAAAAACACAACAAATTTACATGTTTTTACCTCACTGGAAAATAATTTAAATCTGTTATTCCAGCAATATACCACAGTACATTAGTGTAATGCAGAGTCCTACTTTTTATGATACACAAGCAGATTTGACTAGTTTTGAATGGACTTGTGCTCTGGTATAAAATGCTTGGAACTGTTTGTGTTGTTTACTCACAAATAATAGGCTGACAGATGGATTTAAAATGACTTGAGAATACACACATTTGCAGTCAGTTAATCATTACTACATCAATTATTTCCACTACATTTATTTTCGGGGTTTATGGGAAGAAAAATATACACATTTGAAATACTGGAGTCTCACCATCTTCTCTTCATGTTTGATGAGTGTGTATATTTGGACTTTTATTTTTTGGAATACACAATAACCTACAAATTGATTAGATAATATGTAATAAGTTTATTGTAACTCTGAAAGATTGGTCACTATTTTGTTTAGTTTTCTGTTTGGTAGTTCTCAGTTCAATTGGACTGGTTTAGCTGTTTTGAAAATGTCCGCCTCTCATCCAGGAGACTGGGGGGAAACTGGACTTACAAAGCTGAACGGGGAGTTTATAACTCCATTTTGCCCTGTCAGTTATTGGAACTGAAGACCTCTCTTGGATAAGAGACAAAATGTTTTCTAAAGAGCTAAACCAGTCCAGTTGAACTGAGGCGACGATGACCTGGGCAAACAAAAACCTACACAGACATTACTATTTTGGTCTAAACCAGTAAAGAAGGGGTGGATAGTTTCTAACAGCATACAAATCAATAGTTTAACCAAAGTGAAAAAAACAAAAAAAAGCTGTACTGGGGTAAACTATTTTTGAATTCATTAGAAAATAGACTATTGTGGAACTGATCATTAAAACACAATAACCACATTAATCAGTTTGTTTTGTTTTGTTTGTCTGTGAAGTCAGCAACTCCACTGAAGTTGTATAGGAAGACATCGGCCACTTTAGTGTGAACATCCTATCTCTACAACAAAGCCTCAGATGTGTTACACATTGGCTGTGGTATTGTGACAAGAACTCTCTCACCTTCCAAAAAGCACATACTGAAAAGTAGTTGGATTTGAGATAAAACCCACACTGACTCCAAATCTCCCCTGAAGACAGATTTGAATCTCTGTAGTAAAACTTCTTGCTCTTTAATCCTCTTAACCCTAGACTCAGTGGACTTTGTGAATACCGAGGCCCTTTTCCATCCTATCTCACTTTGCTGGAGCAGATGGCCAAGAGAGGTCTATGTGACTTGACGCTTCATTCACCACATCAACCTGTCTGGCTCCATGCTCCGTCGATTGTCATCCATCTCAGACTGCAGGACCGTTAGAGTGACGCCTAAATTCTAGGAAAGCTACTAAACAAGGCAGAGCCTGCCAAGTGCATCATTTTCTGCATGGATATCCTGTTTAAGTCAAGCTTGGACAATGGAGTAGGAGCACCCGCTCACATTGGAATTCATTATGTATGAGGTGTCTTCCTACTCCAGCATGTGTGCTGCATTTTTGTGAATATGCCAAAGACAGCGTGTCATGCAATGTGGCCCACAAGTTAGACGACAAGAGCTGTTAGTAATGATAGCATGGCAGTAAAAGATAAAATTCTGATCTGCTGCCAAGCCAGACGCTAACCATCTGTGCAGCTTCCCGTTTTTTTCTCATAACGAGGTTTAGTGAGAATGGCTGTGTTCTCACAGTGTGATTGGCAGCATGGAGGGTTGGGCTTTAACCCAGAGGCACTCACTTCAGTATAATTCCAACACCATTTAGATATCTACTCCTCACCTAGGGGTTTGGAAAGCTTAACACTATGGAACGCTCATTATTACAACTAGGGGGTAAAAGCTTTTTCCTATTCTAAAAGCACAAGGATTTTGCTGTGCCGGCAGATCGCCAAGAGATTAGATCAAGGTATCCACATTCCTACTTTCCTCTAGTCGAACATATGGACACTATGCACTACATCAGCAAAAATGAGGTGACTACTGTCGTCTAACAACATTAAATATAAATGTACCAAAGATCGGTGGCACTGATGACAGCAGGGAAGGACCTTGAAGAAATGTAAAAGCAAAGTCTGTATAAATTGTTAAATTAAAGAACATGAGTATTAATGTTAAACCTTCGTCTTGCAATAGTTCTGCAGTCTTGTTATCTCCTAAAGTCATTCCTTACCCTGCATCACTGTAACCCACGCCACAACCTTTGCAGTAGCTGTGGAGGAACACAAAGTCATTCATTTTACGTTGACATTTTGCTTGTGGTATATAAAGAAGAAAGGAGAGGAAGGTGACATTTGCAACAGAAAGTCAGATTTTAAGATTTGCATTGACACCCAAATTGATATTAGATCACTATATGTTCGTTATTATCCAGCCCATTTACCAGAATAAAATATTGCCATTGTATGTTTCTGCAAACACCAGATATGTATAATCTCACAACATAATCTGACACTGAAGGATCTGCTACTTTTTTAACCTTCCCTCAATAGACACAGAGGGTAGATATATCAAATCCAGGACTTTTGTAGTCATACTCCTGTAAGTTTTTGGGTTGAGGCAATACAATTCCTCTTTCAAGGTTAAGAAAACATTATGCTTTTGTTGAAATATTCATAAATGCACACTTACAGACACTTCTATGTTAAACCAAGCCCAAGCATCTTTGCAGTGCCTCGACCTGATAAAAAAATGTTTAATTATTCTATTGTTTCTCAATTCTTTACAATGTTGTATTCACCAATTTACACAACAGCGAAACAGTAACAGGGAGCGATTAAGGGTGTAGAGTCTTGTTCAAGGACATTGTGGCGAAAGAACAAGGGACAGGAATCCAACCGCTAACCTTCTGACTTGTGGCAAACTCCCTCTACCTTCTGAATCACAGCAATAATTTCCATTGTCATTATTATTGTTGCCTCATTCTATTCCATCAAAACCATCTGCAGTTAAACAGTGCACATAGATACATGTAACTGAAGATGCTGCAATGAAACTCATTTAGATTCAGAAGCATTGGGAATGCACATCCTTATAAAGAAACAGGCAACATTTTATCCAGATGAATGTTTTGTTTTCCTATTACATATTTGGATTACAGTTACAGTAACCTGATCCTACAGATCTCATATCTATGTGACATCAGGATCTGCTTTGACGTACCTTCTCCTGCATTATAAGCCAGGATGGACCGAGCTCTGGTCTGCTTGCCCTCTGTGTTTTTCCCAGAACAAGTGTGGGAGCAGAGAGACCATGGGGTCCAGGGACTCAGGGCGCAGTCCTTCGAGCAAGGCACCTCACATATGACCGGCATGGGAAGGATGGCGTCCCGGCAGAGCTGCCTTTCCACGTAGTCACCTGGATGGACACAGGCAAAGGATGCAGGTAAAATACAAGGGTATACGTGTATATATAAGTGTTGGTAAAGTTTTTGTGGTTTATCTGCAAAAGAAATGAAATTTATTAACAGACTGAAGTAATGTGTCAGCAA
>JAPSES010000058.1:16954308-16968190 GCA_029822895.1 Maxillicosta whitleyi
TCCCGGCAGAGCTGCCTTTCCACGTAGTCACCTGGATGGACACAGGCAAAGGATGCAGGTAAAATACAAGGGTATACAAGTGTTGGTAAAGTTTTTGTGGTTTATCTGCAAAAGAAATGAAATTTATTAACAGACTGAAGTAATGTGTCAGCAAAAAAGACTGACAAAAAGACAACAACTCTCCACCCTGGAGCAGAGCTACAAAGAATCCCTTTTGAGTGTACAACCTTGAGTAATATGACATACACAAGATAAATGTGTCACTGCTGTCGAAGTCTTCTGAATAAGAAGATAATCTGAATGGTGAAACACAGAAAATCTTCAGTTAAAGTCTAAAGTATTTTCCCAGTCATTCCTATTGAAAGCCTGTTACTGACTACCCAGGGAAGAACCTATGCTCATATTCAGTCACTTAGCTTTCTGACAACTGAGCTGTACTTGCAGGGATTTTGCTTTTACATAAATAGGGTTGCTATGACAACAATATCTCTGTGATAAAAAGAAGCAGAAAATGAGCAAGAGATCAAAAAATGACTAGTTAGAATTTAGAAAAGCAGAAGACAGGTCTTTAATTTGGATTCAAAGCATAAAAGGAAGTTGTTTTCCTGCATTTTTCTCTGCTAATCAGATTTTTATATAGAAGGGTGAAATTATTGGTGTAATGACTTAATATATTCAATGATGCTCAATTCTATAATCGTATGATGCTTTCATTGAGGAAATTAAGGTTTGAGAGTGTAAATATAAGTGAATAGTGAATCAAAAATCATTATCCAGAGCAGAAAGATATGAATTTACTTGTCAGCACCAGTTGTTTAAAGGAATAGTTGAGCATTTTGAAAGATATGGTTTCTGTTTGTTGCTTATCCAGTTAGTTTAGGGATAGCGTCAACCCAGTTTAATCTTCAGTCGAGTTCATTTATTCTCTTCAGTTATGAACTAAAGAAGTCTCTTGGATGAGAGATGAAACATTTTCAAAGGAGCTAAAACACTTCAGTTAAACCGAGAAGAACTACCAAGAAGACTGACCACCAACGATACACCCATACAGACAACCCAGTCTAAAATCAAACCGATTAAATGTACTTTTTAACGGGACTTTAAACAAATGTTATGCCTATGTCCAACTGCAGAGTCAGTTTCATGATGGTTTACTGTCAACCAGGTTCAGACTAGATCCTCCTTCAACCACTTATACCTTTATTTTCATTATACATGTGTACAATGAAATTAATAGTTACACAGTGGGTGGCTGTCATGGGGTTGTGTCTTACTCAAGGACACTTGGACAGTCAGAGCCACGTCATTGAACAACCCGCTCTACCAAATGTGCCCCAGGATCTCTGACCGCGAAGGGACTCGAACCCTCAATCTTCTGATCCAAAGTCAGACGCCTTATCCACGCACAGTGTGACTTTGTGCATCAGCCATAAACAATAACTAATTAAAGGGTTCTTCCTGTCAATCATCACGCTATACTTCCAATCTAAATTCTTCTACTTTCAGCTTTTCCCTTCACATTTGCATATTGATTTGGCACAAGTTTTATGTCGGATGCCCTTCCTGACACAACCCTCTGTATTTATATGAAGCTTGGGACCGGCAAAATGACGCACTGTCTTGTGCCCCCTTACGGTTAAAGGTATATATAGCATAAAGGGTCTTGCCCAAAAGCCAACCTGGGATTCAAACTGGCAACCTTCTGCACCAAAGTCAAGTGGTATTCCAAACTAAATTATTAAATAATAGTTATAATATCAAAATAAATTGTGAATACCAATGCGTTTTTTTCCATTAAGTGTAATTAATTTGTTGATGCCTCTGAACATTGAATGTAATGCTTTTTAATGATATTTAAGGCCTTAATTTTCCACAAAATCTATTTTTATATATTTGACTTTTAATGTTTTATAATGACCTGCAGAAGGCCTGTTCAAACCAAATCAGGTCCTTTATGAAGTTTCACTATAACTGAAAGAAGTCTGTGGAGGTTTTCATTTGCACAGGTCATCGTTCTATGTGGCACTTCTCAGTTCAACAGGACTGGTTTAGCTCTTTTGAAAACATTTCATCTTTCAGTCCAGTTAAACAAAGAACTACCAAGAAGTATAACTGAAAGCATACCGTTAGCCTCATACACAAATGGACAAAAGTATTGGGACGCATTGAATCCAGGTGCTTCTTTTCTTACAGGGCATGGACAAAAAAAAAATAATGACAAATCTAATAATGTCATATTTTATTATTAATACTGATGTTTATATCTCAAAATAGCATGAACAGGACATCTTACAGCTGTAGCCAAGATGTGTCCATATTAAAATATATGTATTTCCTTAGAGTTTAATGGGAGATTTTTCATCCAGAGTGAGATATGAAGAGAGTAAATGGTTCGTTGTAGTAGAAAATTATTATTTCCAGTCAGACTCAGAGCACAAAATGTATTTAAGGAATTGAGAGGTAAAACATTTAAAATCAGTGATGGATTTAAAAAAAAAAATAAATCAATGTTGAGAGACATAGTAAACTAGAATAAAAACCATCACTGAGGCATTTGGAAGCAAAGATAATTTAAACCAAACTAATCAATGCAATAATATGTATGTAAGACATTATTGCTTTGTATCCCAGACTCTTGTTATAAAATAAACAACTGAATTCAACATGTCCCAAAAATTTTGTCCATTTTTGTATGAGGTTAGGCCAGGGGTGCCCAACCCTGGTCCTCGAGGGTTACTACCCTGCATGTTTTAAATGTGTCCGTCTTCCAGCACACCTAATGGTCATTATCAGGGCTTCTGCAGAGCTTCATGATGGGCTCATCATTTGAACCAGATGTTTTACAGAGAGATACAACTAAAACATATAAGATAGTAGCTTTTGATGACCAGGGTTGGGCATCCTCGAGTTAGACGATTATGCTATGAGGTTAACAATATAAATCATTTTTGATAGATATGCATTTTCTAGAGGAAAAACATGACATTATTATTGTGGATTTTTTAAACTCCCAGTTCTGTCCTCCCCATGAACACACCATTGTTAGGAAAAGGACATGCAATGACTTGTAGCTTGTTACCATGTTTTGCATTGTTTTTCTGTCAGGTGCCAAACAAAGTAGTTGGAGCCATCCGGCATCGGGGGTGTTAGCTGAAACAAATGGAATGACCTGCTAGAGGCTCCACTCTGTTTATTTCTTCTAATACAAAAGGTTAAACTGCAGGCCATTATATACTAGAGATTGTCTTAAATGGCTTAAGGGAAATGGATATCTGTGAGTGTATGCTGGTTTAAATTTGAGGTCTTTCCAAGGATTTGTTTTTTTTGGAGGCGTGGGGGGCGCTGAGATGCTGATGTGGCTTATATTGATCTAAATCTTCAGGCTGTCCTCACTCGCCTTAGTCTTCTCATCCTATTCCAGCCCATCGCTGAAGGACCATATCTGTGAAAATCTCATTGCAAACGGGAGAAAGAAAAGGCAACCAGCGAGTCGAATGACACGTCTGGCACCCTGGGGAAAAAACAGATCCATTTTCATCAGAAGAGGACAACAAGAGATCAATAAGAGGCCAGTCAAGAGAAACTCTGAGGGATGCCACATGGCAGTGGGGGTGGGGTGGCGTTGGTGATGGGGACGTAGGGAGTGCTGACAGGGGTAATAGAAGACTTCCATGTGATAGATGTTGGAGGAAATCATTAAAGGGTCTGTACGACACTGACGGGATTCATGATGTCTCTTGTTGGAGGCATTAGCGTGGTCCACTTCTTGACCGTAAAACAAACACTCTTCAGTTTATCCAAGCTGACACAAAGCAATAAAGCATCGATAAGGACACGACAACATCAGGTTAAATAGTAGGAAACAATGATAGTGTATTAGTGTAACACCACACCACCTGATCATTTTGAGATGATCTGAAATAATGTGTCTCAACAAATTCTCTCGATACAATTTGATGGACACTTACTGTTTATAGTGAATTATTGTTAAACATTCCTCACTAGTGCCATTGTTTAATCAAACACTACAATCTAACATATTTTCAGTCCAATCATAAAAAAGTACACATCTCTTTGAAATTAATTGAGTTAATATGTATTCTTTAGGGGAAACATTTTTTTTTACTGTTATACAAGCTATAATGCCAAACCACACATTGTAAACATGCTTGCAGCCTTGTGCATGATTAATTAGATAAATTAGATTTTTTTCATCCGATGATTAAAGCTGCAGTGCTTGTTAGTTTTCTGGCATTGTTTGGGAAAAAAAATCCATAATTATCTTCAGCATACAGCAATTAAAGTGGCCTGAGAGCACATGGGACTTCTGCATCCAATAAAATTAATCCACATTTTCAGACAAATAGGAAAGGTTAAATAGATGACTGAAAGTAGTAAAAATACTAACTACTGATCAGAGCCTGTCAAACACAACCTGGATGTGAATGTATTACTTTACTGTCTGAAAACAGGCTTCACTTTTCCATAACAGCATGAAATGGCATCTGGTCAGTTATGTTTATATTTAGTCTTTAGATTTGGACTGACAGGACACAGCTGCAGATGGAAGGACTGTATTTTCAAATGTTTTATTTTCACCATTTAAGTTTCTGCAGGTTTAACACACATTATTAATGTGAAGTCAATACAAATGAGTACAGTACAATAAACTCAAACACTACTGTTAATATCATCTGTTTCAACTGTAAACAGATTGTGTGCTGTGAACTACATATTTTGCACTGTAACGTCTCATCAACTATGCAATAATAGACCACAAGAGGTCAGAGAGGTGGTGGATGAGTCATCCATCCATTTTCTTAGCTTAAGCTTTAAAATATATCTTGTGTGCTACCATACACCTTAGTCAATAAAACAGCTTTGTTACTGAACACCTTCAGAAAACTGTGACTGCAACACCATTAAAAAAAACAAAACTTGTAAACAAAATAAAAACAAAAAAAAGACCCCTAACACTTGTAGTGACACTATTCAAAGTCTGATCCTAGTTCAGTTACTGTAAGAAAAGACCCAAACACAATTCAGATATTAAAATATATATATATTTAAAAAGTCTTATATTGTAGTATTGTAAATATATGGTAGTAGTAATATCACCGAAATGTTATGTCAATAGTGTGGTTGTATCTATGTGGATATAAGCCTCATCTCTATGATACCAAATATGAAGGTAGAAAGGTTTGGGTGGATGTTTTTAGTCACTATTTCACCAAAACCTCAAAGCTACAAATCACAGAATGTTCACATTTTCATTTTTGTAAATGTAGGGTGAATTGTTTAGAAAGGTTTTGTTGGACTTGTACTGTATGTCATCCTGATGACTCTAGGAGTAAGCCAGAAAGCCACTGATTCTTCTGGGTTTTAGACTAAAGCATAATTTATTTTGTCATTTTGGCTGAAGGATTTTCTGCACTATTATTCAGGGAGCCACAGCTTTGGCAGCGACAGTATGACATTAGCTAACATGCATTTCAGGAACAGGGTGACTGAATCCTCCTAGACAGAGTAATAAAAGAATGTGTAATTTTTGGAGTCATTGCAAATCAATGGCATATCAAAAGAAAGTCACGTATAGCAGGACGGAAGTGTTTGAGCACCTTCCCTCTCTCCTGTTCCACAGTGTTCAAAATCATTCAGCTAAACTCACAGATCAGAGACGCTCAAGTGATATCAGTTCGCCCTGAGCTCAGCAAGCAATTCAAGCGATCAAAGGGACAATTTTCTTTTTAACATTACACACATCAGACAAGTCAAACCTCTGTCTGAGCCTGTGTTGATGGAAATGTACCAGACGGAGGCTGACGTCTCTTCTATTCAATTCTTCCACATCCGGGGGAGATCGACTCATGCACAGTCAGAGGTAATGGGGAAGAAAGGCAGACTAAATCCAAGCTGACTGTGTGGAGCAGGCTGCGCTAATCTAATTTACCAATAAGTCTGATTCAACAGGGTGCCATAAAAGGAAGCCCACACCTCTTTAGCTGAGTGCCTCTTAGAAGATGGAAAGACAGAAAGGAAGAAAGATGAAGATGAGGTCACCTTGGCTAAGTTATTTAATGCTGCTGGGATTGCAAATACTTGTTAGTACCTGGATGCATTCAGCAGTGTCTAAATAGATCTCCATGATGAATGAAAGAGGGGGAAAATAGTGCCCTGTTTGTGTGACCAATATGTGAGGAAAGGAAAAAAAAATGTTCTTTTTTTTTTTTTTTTTTAAATGTGATCCATTCTATAGCCTGGACTAATTTTTATCAGTGTTTTTGTCTTTCTTAGAGAGCTTTCGTACTTTTTTTCCCCCACTCATTTAAGACAAGACCTTCATTTGGTGGTCACTTTGCCTTCTTGTTTTGAGACTTTTCTGTAAACTGTAATTATGTGACTCTACCTCTGCGGTCTTGGCCAGGTCTTTCTTGAAAAAGAGATCCCCCATCCCCATGGGACTAACGTAGTTAAATAAAGGTTAAATAAATAAATACATACATTTTCAAGATGCAACCTCTTTAGTTCCTCCCACTCATAATGTGAGCAACGGAGTCATTGTGAGGACCCAAGGAGACAAGAACCAAGGCAACAGGCGATTAATAGAATGAGACACCTCGGCATCAGAGTTGTCATTTCAAAGACAAGTCAATTAAAATGATGACATCTGGAACAGCTGCAACATCTGTCTGTTTTTAGTTCAGTTACTGATGCGTTTTATAATCTGTGTCAGATAAGTGCTCATGTAAACTTATGATTAACTCAGCCACAACATGGTATTATATGTAATGTGCATCAGTGATGGAAGGGCATTTATATACATACATTTATTTATGTGACTGGAGAGGTTAGTGGTTTACACCACTGACTTTGGTGCACAAGGTTGGCAGTTCAAATCCCAGGTGGGCCCTTGGGCAAGGCCCTTTGCCCTATTCATGTCTATACCTTGTAAGTCACTTTGGATAAAAGTGTCAGCCAAACGTAATGTAATTCTGCACAAACAAGTCTGATTTTGTTTTTCATTATTTTAAATAATACAATTTCAGACTGAGGGAAACCTTCATTTTCAATGTCCTGCTCCTGCTGTGGTTGGTATAATCATTATATGCTGAGGATGTGCCTCTGTGTTTTCAGTCATAGCATCTCCAGCCACACTCCTCAGTGTTCAATGAGTCTTTTAAGGTACTGGGGCATCCTTCGAGATGAGGCACTGGGACTGAGTTCAAGGTCTAAAAAGGTGAAGAATAAGGAATAGAGAAGAGCTTGTTGTTGCTCTTGTACATGTGGGATTCTGCTCTGGTAACCCTGCTCAGGTTTATTAATATACTCTCTAGATGTTATTGTTGCTTTGCAGCCTGCAACTTTATAGATCCTTCTTAGTGCTTTTATAGTGGTGTTTATAGCAACATGACGTACTTTCACTGTCCAGGTTACTGCTAACACTGTACACTTAAGTGAGTCAGTGCAGCATTAAGCAACATAAGAGCCAAATATTATTAATTAATTTATTTATTTATCAGCACAGGCCATAAAACAGAGCTAAAGTTGAGGGAATATTGGATTTACACTACAGCAGTAAACACAAATACATCCCTATATTTAACTCTTTAGCCCCTGATGTCTGTGGTGAGCATTCTGAATGCATAATTTATTTTAAATTGTCATAAAAATTCAACTATGTGCACATTAGGAAACAATTCAAAACCCAATGACAGAATAGACCTTCTTTTTTCCATAGACACGTGAGCACTGAGTGCACCCCCCACCACCTGTGGAATCGGGGGGTTGCCCTTTCTTTTCTTGCCATTTTCCTCATTGTTTTTTTTGTTTTAACTGTTCTTTGCAGTGTTCTGGTGATTTTCCTTTATTTTCTTTTATTTCTTTTTACTGAGTTTTGATCATGCAACTGCTTTTTGGAGTTTAACCTCTTACTGATGTAGATTTTGAGTGCCTTATTTATTAAAAACCTGTCAAACTCCAATTCCTCATCCTCATTCCTTATTCCATCCTGTATTGACCATAATACACAGTAAAACAAAACCACTGAAGAAAAGGAACATAAGCAAATACAGCAGCTTCTATGATACTGAAACGGAAGCAAATTCACAGCAGCTCCGGAAAATATCTCAGGGGCTAAACAGTAAATATTAAAATAACTAAATAAGCAACTACTTTTCAACAAACTACATTTGATGATACACATTTACTAAATTTCTTACATTTGTGATGATACATGAGAGGTGTATTCATAGCTTATTTCTGCTGCATCACTGTGGATAAATTGCTAAATATTCTTTACTCAGTATGGCATCCATTTTACTGTTCTTTGAATCTACACATTATGATTGAAACAGACTGTTACATGTGTTCATCACACTCTTCTACTGAGGTTAGATCTACAATGCTTGTTAGAATTACAAAATTGAAAACAGACTCTGCTGCGTTAATGTGTTCTTCTGCCTCCTTCTACATTATCTTTCAAGGACAATATTCATTTAATTTTCCAAGGGAAAAGGAGTAAAGATAATTAGTAGCCGAGAACAAGTCAGCTTGGAACGGGAAAGATGGTAATCACTGCCACTGCAACAACGTACAGCTCTGCACGCTGTCAATGGGGACCTTGATTATGAATATAATACAGAAACTGATGAACAACCCCCATTTCGCTCTCTCACTCCTTCTTGCTCTCCCTAGAGCCCTCATTAGCAGCTACTGTGTTATGGTTCTGGCATCTACTCATAATTGCCATGTTCCCACACACATACAGTATACGTACCAGAGGAACAAAAAAAAAAAAAAAAGAAAACATTGAAAATTTGTAATAATTGATTCCTTAATGAAAGGTGGGTTCCTACACATTTTAGTCTTGCAATGTTTAGAGCGATCGAAAACCGAATATGTCATCTATAACTGCTGTAGGTGTACTTAGATCTTCACGCATGTTATTTTTCATTGTTGACCAAGCAGTTTGCAAGCAGTTTTTGTCCAGTTACCTGTCACACTGAATGACGCAGCATTTCCCCAACATCCAATGCATCTTACAGTAACCAAACCTCGAATGTAATACAATAATAATGAATTCTAAGAGGTGTTTGGGTTTCTGCCACTCACCTCAATAAAATGTTAGCCTGTTGTTGACTCAGCTAACTGATGAGGCTTTAACTCTGTGTGTTTGGGGAAACCAGCAGTAACAATAAATGTTTCAGAGGTGTGTGGATTAGCAGGTCAGTTACAAGGATTGCATCATTTCTTTCTCTTTACATATCCCCTCTCATATCTGTCTTCTGTTGCTCAGATGTTTTGAGCCATAATTGCATTTAATGACCTAGTTTTATCCCGTTTTTATATATTTTATAGTTTTATTAAGTGATATGATATCCAACATCCTGGGTTTGAGAAAAAAGCAGGTATGTAATTGGGTGGAAATAAAGTTTGAATGTGCTTTAAAATGTGCAATAAATGGTGAAAAAACATTAACGGTAGGGTGTGAGAACTTGGAAAAAGCATTTGAGCAAGCTACATCTTGAAAATATGTAATTCAAGTCTAAACCCATTTCTTCAGACTTCCTCCCCGAAGCCACGCCTCCAGAGTATCGGATCATGCACTGCTTGTTCCTGAGGGTTCACTAGCACTGCGCAGCATCAATTTAATTGAACGCTGTAATCTGCATTTCATTATTATATTTGTCTGCAGAACAGCCCCAATTCATGCCTAGCTGGCAAACGTTACATTCCCTAATGATTTATGTTAGAGACAAAACAGTTTGCCCATGAACTTTACATCCTAATATAGCTAATATAGCTAGTCAAACTCTGGTTTAACTTCCTGTACAAGTGCTCCAAGCTTCTGAGAACACATGATTCATGCATAAAGACAGGTTCACGCAGAGGGGGGAGGGACAAATGGCAATTGAGTTTGATAGACATATCACCATTCAATCATTTCGATGGGTCGGTTAAAATGATTGGATGATGTTTTTTTCAGTCTTGTCCGTTCCACAGGTGAATACATTTTTTTTTTTTTTTTTTTGTGTTAGAGCATTTATTCAATTGGTGGCAACTAGGGTGTGAAGGAGATTTTAAGTAATACTGTATAGTAAGAAATGCTCTAGGAAAACTTCTCCTACCCTACATTTAAACTGTAATTTGGAGTTACACTCACACATGACTAAGTTTAACAGTCTCTGTTTTGCTGTAATTTTAAATCCCTCATCCCCAACTCCTTAAAATATGTCTCATAGCTGCTAAATGTTAAAGTTTGTTCATTATCTATTAACAGCATCTGTCTGCTGCTCAGTTTAGAGCTGCCTGCTGTGAACAAACACAATGGCATGCATGAGGTTTACCAAGGCAGTAAATATGGAAATGATGAACTAATGTCACTGCAAAATGCCATAAAGCCAAGGGGAGTTTAGTGATTATTCTCTGGAGATTCAGATGCAATGCCTTTCACTCTGCGATTCAATGTTTAAGCAAACTGTTATATTACTTAAGGCTGGATGTCACACACAGCAAGAACTTTAAGTTACACTCTACTCTGTGGCCTTTAGAAACTCATTCAATAAACTTCTCACTTGATAACTAACGTCTAATATTTTGTTAGGACTCCTGTTTTTTTTGTTTTTTTTTAGATGAATGCCTTTGTCTGGTATACGTTTAGTTTAAAAATTTCACTTGAGGGAATCTTCGCTGCTGTTCATCTTCACAAGTCTAGAAACTGGGAGCTTGTGGGACTTGCAAGACTGTGAGTAGGTGTGAATGGTTTGGGAAGACAAGACTGTTTTTGTACCATGAGAAAAAGCGATGCAAGCAAAGACATTTGCTCTTTTTGATGTTTAACACCATAAACAAAGAAAATCATCCAGCTATTTAACAAACGCAACAAGCTGCTTTTTGCCTTGCAATAGCACGGCATGAAAAAGAAAGCAGGTGCATGGTGTGGTTGCTGGTGTAGATCAGTGTGTGTGTTAATATGTTCTTCTGTTCTGTGTGTGTGTGTGTCTGTGTGAGAGAGCTCCCTCAGGCAGTGCCAGAACGGACTCCTCTCCTGGTGTCTCACATTCTCTTCCAGCCAGATTCTGGCCGGTCGCCTGTGCTCAAACCCAAGGGAGAGTAGCTACACACACACTCACAGACAGGCACAGACCAAAATTGCTTAGAATAGCACAAACAATAGATGAACATTTTCCTACAACAAATACAAGCAATTACTGTGTCGGGCAGTGAGCCGAGGCTATAGGGCCCGCAGCGTGGTGGTTCAAAGGGAGGCCAAGCAACTCTGCAGCAATCACTGCTGAGTAAACTGACCCACAACACATTGAGCACAACCTCCAAACAAAGCAGAACTGTGTAGCATTATCTGGTAATTAGCTTAGGGGTTCAACAGAGCCTCTTTGTGCATGCTACATGTTACATTTGCTGATCCAAACACCTGTGCCTGGCTGCGTTCTGCTGAAATGTGAATGTTTCAGTACATAAAGACTGCATTTAGAGATCAGGGCAAAGACGAATAGGTGACTGATAGTGTTGTTCCTGTAAATTATTTCTTGGCACTCACACAAAAAAAGGTAATTTTACAGTTACAGTCACTGGAGATTTTACAAATTACTTGTTTGACCTCTGAATCATGTACTCATTTGAGGAAACGCTTTGGTACATCCAAGCAAATTAGTGTCTGCATTTTTCTGCAATCGATTTTCACATTATCACTTGCGTAACATGGTCAAGCCAGTTGTCATAAGCTGTCGACATCATTTTAATTCATGTCCACTGTTTTGTCAGCGTGTCCTAAATGATAAATTGTTCTCTGTGCTGAAATCCAGGCGGCAGCGCAAGAGAAATTGTGTATTGTCAATGTTACGATGATTAAAATCTGTGACCCAACAGACAGGAATGTCAGGAGGTGCAGAAACACTGGACTGTAATTCCATATATAGTGCTGAATGGACAGTTCTACCTAATGGGTGTTTGGGTTAACATTTCACTTTATTTTTTTTTTGTTTATTTCTTTCTGAGGGGGGGTGTTACACAGTCCTTCCAGTTTTCTTTTCTGTATCACACTGACAGGCTCTGAAAACAAACTGCAGAACAATCAGTAAAGGCTAAAATGTGAATCATGTTCAATCTCTTCCAGTCAATCTCCCACATCCAGTAACGTGTACGTGCCTTTGTATTCTTGTTATTGATATACGTCATACAGGGGGGGAAATGCAGCCTTGAGCCTTTTCAATTATTGTCATCACAGCCTTATCCACAGTTTACATCAGAAAATACTGTTACATTGACAGTGGCATAATCCATTGTGTGATGCTGCTTGTATGAATTGTTTTCAATAAATGCATTTACTGTTCAAGTGGGAAAAACTAATAGATTTGTCAGTCTAAGTGTTTGTTTAACTGGACTTGTACCTTTTACAACTTACATTTTTAGCTGAAATCATGGATTATACTTTGAAACTTTTTTCTCATGATATAATTTGGGAAACACCTCAAGAGCAGTTTTTTTTAGCTGGTTTTGCAACCATTTAAAGTATGTGCCGTCCCTGTCAGCAGTTGGCACCGTACCCATGGATGTGCAGCCAGCTATACAATTTCTCATAGCTAGCGGATGTTTATTTTTCAGATAATTGCATCGTCATAAAGATTAAGTCACTATGGATCTAAAATTCTATGTGTCGTGACAGAAAGTGAGTCAACTGGCGTGAAATGTTGAGCACCACGCACCAAAGATGAGAGCTAAATCTCTTCTTTGTCAATAATCTTCTTTTTCTGCATGTTGTAAACAAGTTGTTTTTGAATAGTAAGACAGACTGAAAACTCTCCCTACAGTCTTGTCATATAGTTGTTTGTTTACAGCAATTTTTGTGACATAGTGAAACCAACAGTCTGACAACCAACCCTACATCACACTGTGACTTGCCACGTTGCCAAGAGCTGTGAAAACAGGTGTCGTTTGGACACTCTCACACAAATATCATGTAGTCATTAGTATGCTCTGTATTTCTATTTGTATGACTCATCTCTTCTCACTTTGCTCTATGGTGACAGTGTTGTTTTCACACTTTTACCTGTGACCATTTCTGACAGATAAATACTTAGGTGTCACTGTGGTATAGTTGTTTGTGTCAGTCAGAAATAACTCAAATATCACAAATATGTAAAAATAGCTGTTTGATCAGTTTATCCATGATATTAACAAATTCAAAGCATTAAGATGTGAAGATTTAAATAATTAAATGAATTAAATAAAACTGATCCCAGGGAATATTCACATCTATTCACATCTCATTTGATTTACTGGACTGCTTGCTTTAATTGATGAAGCAGCCATGCACAGTAAAAAGTGAAGATGTGGGAATATTGAGATTAATTAAGAATCAATGGACTTTTAAATTGTTATTAGGTAAAGATTCTGTAAGGATTCACACTTTTATGTCATATTCAAGAAAAAACACATATGGACAAAACTTAAATGTGCTCTTCCTCTTTCCTTGGCTGTTAGCGTAGGATGTAAGTGCAGCTGGAGCCTTTGGTCAGGATCAGGAAAACCTACAGATACCGTAACAGAGTGTGTTGAATGGGCTATTTGGCAACAGTTTTAACTTCTGCATTTGTTTGCAAGGTTTAGGTTTGACGTAGCACAGCAAGATCAGTTTAGAATTCTATTCCAGTTATCTATGCCATACTGACTCTACCACAAAAAGTACAGCCTAAGTAGTGATTAATCCATAGAGCAGGGGTGTCCAATCCTGGTCCTCGAGGGCCGCTATCCTGCATGTTTTAGATGTTTCCTTTCCAACACACCTGATTCAAATAGATAAGCCTCATCATGAAGCTCTGCAGAAGCCTGATAATGACCATCAGGTGTGTTGGAAGAGGGAAAC
>JAPSES010000058.1:16974025-16999442 GCA_029822895.1 Maxillicosta whitleyi
CTCGAGGGCCGCTATCCTGCATGTTTTAGATGTTTCCTTTCCAACACACCTGATTCAAAGAGATAAGCCTCATCATGAAGCTCTGCAGAAGCCTGATAATGACCATCAGGTGTGTTGGAAGAGGGAATCATCTAAAACATGCAGGATAGCAGCCCTCGAGGACCAGGATTGGACACCCCTGCCATAGAGGCTCAGTGCTAATTTTGTGTCAGTTCCCCAATGAGTTTTCCTCCCTATTTAACCTTTTTTAAGCAATTTATCACCATTTATTGTAATATTATCCTCTGTATTTTGCATTTTTCAGTGTGAATTATCTATTTTTCCCTATATTTAACTGGCTGTTCATGTAGATGTTCATGAAAACTCAGTAAATTCATTCTGAGAAAACTGAAAAGAAAGTGACTTTTTCAGCAAATTTATCAATAATTGAACATAAAATAAGAGTTTCCATTCACTGTCATTGATCCAACTCTGTGGGTTTTTACTTGTGAGTCAATGTGACTGTTCATTATGGAACATGTTCACTATTTAGTCTCCTGAACGCCCAAATGGGTCATATCTGATGACCATGAAAAGATGATAAACTGCATTTTACACCAGTTATGTACATGTATTGATAGAATTAGTGGATCAACAGATATTAAATATTTTAGATCAGTAGATGGTTTTGGTTGCCAGTGGATATTTGGCTCTTTATCGGCTAGAAAGCCTTCAAAATACTCACCAGAATTTTCTAAGTTGTTTGGAATATCACTATTTCTTAGAAACTTAGGTTGTTTTCAAAGTTCAACTAGACCGTTGTTTTTGTTCTTGAAAACATTTTGTCTCACATCCAAGACATTTCATCACTTCTGATTTCTTAGAAAGTGGAGCATGATTCATATTCCATTTTATAAAAACCTGAGTAGCTAAATATATTCTGTGAGGAGAATGAAGAGCATCAGCTTTAGAAAGTTTGACTCAGCAGGAAATCCTACAGAACACAACACTGGTTACACTGTTAGCAAGACAGATGATCTAGGGTTCAAAAACAGCAAAGCAAACAGAACCAAATAAAAAGTCCTTTGGGTCCTATCACTCCTGTTAAAGAGCTACTTTGTGGTAAAAGGCTTCATCTCTCAACTCACCATCACTGTTGACGCACTGCACTTGAGGGATCTGGGTTCCGGGTCCACACTCCCTCTCATTATCAGGGATGCATTCCTCCAGTTTAACCACCAGCCAGTCGTAGCAGCTGGGGTCCTCACACGGTATTGCCTCCACCAGGTGGGGGCAGTTCCCCATCCCGCCTGTCGGCTCATTGACGATCTTCCTCTTCCTCAGTTTGAACCCTGACGGGGAACAACAGGATCCTAATGAAGTCAAAGAAAATGGCGCACTTCCACACTAATCAACCCCAACATCCCTCCCTCTGTGATCTGCTGTGAGAAGTTGTTGCAATTTGAAGCGATCTAATGTTCAACTATAAACACATTAACTTCACTCTGTGGTCACAGTGTGCTTTTGATGATAACTATTATATTGCATTCATGTGACAGTCCATTAACCCTGAAGTTGACACAAGAAGAACTTTGTGTAATGATTGCCTTTTATTACATTAGCTTTTATCCAAAGTGACTAATGCATACAGGATTCCATTAATTCAAGTGGGGATTGTTCTCATTTGTGTCATTTCCTTTGCTCAAGGGCACAGCATTCCATGACCCATGTCCTGGGAAAGGAGAGTGGGTGAGGGGGTGTTAACTCCAACGCAGCCAAGGTCACCCACCCTCTAATCCACACTCCTGTTCCAGCCCGATAAGGTAGCAGAGCTACTGGTGTGCCTGCAGGGGTCAGGTGGAACAGTGGAATCCACCCTTTTTTATTTCATTTTTGTCTCTCCTCTCCCATCCAAAAGCTTTATTTAATCAGTCAGGTCAGCTAAACATGAACTGCCATGTGTCTAAACCCATTGATGGAGGTTTTATCTGAGAACAGGGCAGGGTTTGTATGAGGGAAGATGAGACTTGGGGTGCAGGGAATTCAATTCTATCAGGCATCACTCACTTGCTATCTGCAGGGCGTATTATGAATGGCATAGCTGCAAGATAGCGGAGCAGCAAAGGCAGCTGCTGTCAGACCTGGAGGCTTCATTTTGACTGAAGACACACATTCATGGAAACAATCATGTTGTGTGTGATGGCTGATGTACAAGATATCAGCTAGGGAAAACAATGTTGTGCAAAGGTTCTCTAGGAAAATCAACTGGTTTAAAACAAACAACTGCCTTTCTGTTTAGTATTTCATTTTCTTTTGAGTTGCTGTACGAACATTACTTCACAACTGAATTGAGTATTGATTTCAAAGTGCAAGAGCAAAAATGCAAATAACTGCTTATTTCATGCCATGTCACCATGCAGCTTAGCCAGCTATAGTTAGTTACAGGTCATTCTTGTTGCCTTGGAAATTTCTTTATGTGCAAACTGTCAATAAAAAGATGGTTTCTTTTAGCAAGTAAACAGCATTTAGAAAAAACAGCCAAGAAGTTGTTGATTTTATAGCAATTTTCTTAGTGACCTTGCTTTCTTTATTGTCCATAATACATAAATGTTGCCACATCGTAAAATGATGATGGAAAATGCAATTCTTTAACAGACAGAGCAACATTACAGCCTGACCAGAACAAACTACCATTAAAAAAACTCTTGTGCTAGGATCACATCCACCTGATTTCTATGTTCAATGTCAGAGGGATGAAAAGACTTAAAGGCAGGATTGTACACTGAGTCATATCTGTCTGGATAATGAGAGCCAGGGCACATGTATTTTAGGATGTGTGTGCATGTTAGTGTGTCGGCTTTACATGATGTACAGTAGACGACAGCAGGAGCAGAAGTGGTGGAATGAGCAAAGGAGGAAGAAGCGAAGGAAAGCAGATTCATCATTAAGATGCATGGAGGAGAATTTCCAGCCGTCCCTTTCATTTGAGGCGCTTCATTAAGGCAGAGTCAACATGCATTAGTCATAGCGGTCGCCGCTGTTCCAGGGATAATTAAGGGCTGAAGCAGAAACCACGTCAACCGTGCTGATAGACTAGCATAACTCCCCACAACATTCAGGCAACAAATGACTCCATTCTGGCCACCACTCCAGTCTGACATTCTTCGAAAGTGTCACATAACCAGGATTTAACAATGAGCAAGTAATTTAAAAGAATGTAGTAGTCACCAACTTAGGTAAGGAGTGTTTATGATAATCTCTTAAGTGTGTGACATTAGATGTCTGCGTGTTTAACACTTATTAGTTGAATATTGTTAGTGTTCTTTGTGTTGCACTCTTGGTTCTTAGCTATATGTGTTAGCAGATTTTGCATGAAGTTATTGAGTTTTACAGCGTTGGTGTGTTAGCTGTAATTTCACTACGGTACATTTTAGGATTTGCAGTTGTTTTGTAGGAGTATCTATGATACTTTTCTTCTTTTCTCTTCTTTTTGCCAACTGTGTAACCTTTCATGTTACAGTCTTTGGGCCATTTCAATGCTCGTAGTCATTCCTCACAGCAGTTGCACTAAGCTACCTTTTTTTTTTTTAGCAATCTTTTCGTCAAGCCTTTGCAGAGGAGAGAGTAACAGTGTGATTTTGCATCCTCAGTTCATTTTTTATTGGTCTTACCTTTCTTTGCTACCTGGTCCTGGCAGTTTTCATAGGTGCAAGGTCCCCAGGCACTCCACTGTGACACCTCACACTCAACTGGACAGCTAATATGGCAAAACTGCGTAGTGTTCGGTGGGATACCCAAGCACAGATCACTGTCCACTGGTCGCAGTCCTAGACAGACAATGAAAAGATCAATAACAACCGGTAAGACATCATATTGGAAACATCACTGCATAAAAGTAAGAAAAAATGTGTTAATTTAAGTTAATTTGTCTACAGTTAATGTGAACCATCACTACACATATATTTCTATACATTATCCATGTATTTTTAAAGTTATTTTACAGTGGCTAAACTATTATATACCAAGTATTACAAGTTTTCAAAAGACAAATCTGTGTAGTTTAAAGAGAAAGCAGCACAGACAAAATACACAGGAGACAAAAAAAAAGCCCAAAGTTGGTGTTTTAGATCTCAAAAATACCAGCCTTTAGAATATCCCAACGAAAACACATCTTTTCAACCAAAAATCAAAGACAAAACACTGTGAATGCTACCCTTTCATTGCTGCACCCCCCAAAGCTACAAATAATCCAAAATCACATGAGTTGAGAACAACAAAGCTTTAGTTTTCCCAGCACAGCGGGCCAGTCTTCCATTTCTTAGTGGACTTCAGCTCAAAACAGCTGTAGGTGACTCTCTACAAGGTCATCTGCCTGATGAATCATTCTTGCTGCGCCACACTAGGACTCAGCCTCATTCACATGCAAATTGCCTCCAGTTGGCCAAAGGTGCATTCTTTAATAGTGTTGCTTAAGTGTGCATACACGTGGCATGCCCTTGGGTATCTATGTAACATGAGAGTGGGTGATATGTCAAATGGTGCTGAATGACTGGGAGTTATTTCATCTACATGCATATTAAATAAAAGTCTTTCACATACTTTAATGTGTCTTTTCAATCAGTATATGTGCAGTCCTTCAGAGAGCTGTAAAGACTGAAATTAGATGATAAATGGAACTAATATTATCAAATTGGCTCATTGGATCAGACCATCCTCACTGCTTCCCAGGGACCTTTGAAAGTACCCTGGCATAGGTGTACCAACATAGTAACACGGCTGACCAATCACAGCAAAAGGGGGTTTCGAAGCATTACATTAATTACCAGACACACACACTAGACACCAGAGGAAGATGGAAAGGTGCAGAGGGAGGAGTTCTTTTGTAGCCATGTGAACAGGCGACAGGCAGCTTTGATGGAGCACATTGGAACCTTTAGTGAATGGAAACATACAGACACATTTATCCATCCATTTAATGATACTTCGCAGGTGTAGGGGACTGAAAATTACCATTTTACTTTTCCACACCACCTGCTTCTTTCACCAAAGTTGTCATGTCACATGCACATGCATACTGCAATTCTGACCCTTTAGAATAACATTGGGTTCTTTTGCATCCTACCTTCCATTTAATGAATAATTCCCTTCAAGCACCACTGTGACTGGAACAATTGTGTAAATGTACAACCTGTACTGTGTGTGAATGTGAAGATAGTAATTCATCATGCTACTCATTCACAGTACCACAGTGGAAAAAGGACAAAAATTTAACAAGCTGACCTTTTTGTTTAAGGACCAAATGTTATGTAAAATTGGATTTCCGTATTGGTCAGAAATATAAGAACAACTGAGGCTAACGAGAATGTCTTGACTGCACTTGAAAAGTCTGGGGTCCCGAAAGGTTTTTGAAACTTCAGAAGGTAGAAGTAATATTCAGAATATGCACCCTCCTCCTGGAAGTCCATTCTCTCAGTCTTAAACAGAGTGTATATGAAGTTAGACAGTGCAGTGCCATTTCCCTGCCACTATGAAAAAATTGAAGCTGTAACATCACATTTACAGGAGCTGCCATGTTGGTCCTGTGAAGAGCCACCAAGTCTGTGCAATGGAGACATATCTTGCCAGTGACTGGTCGTTATGGCTGTGAGTCACTCAAGACACAAAAGCCAAGGCAAGAGAAGGAGGGAAAGTCTAGTTTCTCTTCTGGTCACTTGGAAATTTTGACCAACGTCTGACTAACTACTGCTGAATTACCTCAGTGTAGAAGTCACTGTTGGTACAGACATTTCTAGTACCTTCCTGCCAGCAGAAAAAAAAAAATGGGCAAGTGCTGGGGAGGTTGGCAGAAATGATCAGCTATTTAAACCAAATAGCCAATTGACTGCATAAATGCTAATGTTCAATAACACCCATCTGGGAGGTATTAAATGGATGATTAGCAAATATGCCACTGTGTTAACAGGTGCTGAAATAAAGTGTCCAAATGACCTGTTGATGACTTTAATTCTAACATGTGCACATGTTGTCACGCTACCTGAACACTCAGAGGCTGTAATTTCTTATAGAAAGCTTTCATTTGCATGGCTCATTAACAACTTTTGGAGGATAATAGCGTCTTTGTTCTCCTCCCTCCTTGTCCGGCCTGAGCACCTCTCCCCACCATAACAAAGGCTGATTAATGGAAATCTCCACACAGACTGACCTTGCTCAGGTAACTCTGTGCCAGATGGTCTAGGCTTCCCTGTGCAGTCCTTTCAGCCGCCAAATTAGGAACCTCATAGGCCACCGCCCTGTGCTACACTGCCATGTGCCAACTGCCATCAATAACCTGACTCCCAATCCCTTTCCAGTCGAGGATTCATGGCATCGCAGTAGCACAGCTGTTATGGAGCATGTCACTGTTTGCTCCCCAATAGGGCTTCAGACTGATCAGAGCCGTCGCATGAAAACAGCTGACAGAACTATTGCATAGCTTATTCATACTACCATTAAAAGATTTTTCTCAAATTAATAGCACTATACCAGTCAGCAGTGACACAAAAATATCACTCTATGCAAGAACATTTCCATAATAAACAACAATATCACTGTGACAGAATTTCAAGCCTGAATAAATCATTCACTTTCCATAAAAAATCAAATAAGAATGTTGAGGAAGTTGGAATGGTAGTGGCTCTCAGTAATTAGACTGGGAACAGTATGAGTTCAGTGATATTAATGCCAGACTATCATATCTCAGTCACTTTGGGATCTGCTGATCATCCTTGAAAGCAAACAAGAAGATTACATCGGCTTAATTAGGACACAGATCTCCTCCACACAGCCATTTGGCACAATGTCACAATGAAATCAGCCACTGACACAAGTGCTGAGAGATGACACAGTTACTTTGGTCTTGATAAGCACAGTCACACATGAGGAATGGAATCTGGAGCTCAATGCTGAAGCCAATTCACTTTTATCTGCTGAGTCCAAAGAAACTGTGATTCTGCTGAAGGGAATAGAGATATCCTTCAACTTTTTTTTCTTAAACAAAAAGTGAGTATGCTTATTTTACCCTCAAGTGATGGCTAATTCTTCTCCTTTAGGAGGTTGACATAGCTGGAGTTGCTTTAGTACAGCAAAAAACTTTTTTTCCTGTGAAAAATATCTAACACATCAGACATACTGGCCGATGTTAAGTTCCACTGCAAAAGTTAGTGCCAGCATATGTGTATGTAGTGAAGGAGGATACACGGCGTAGATGGGCTCACAGATCTTATTCAAATACTATACTGTTCTCACATAAAGAGACTCACTATGATTTAAATCAACTCTAATTTGCTTTTAACCAGGATGTATGACCAAAAAAAGAAAATCAACAAGTCTCCTATAATTTCGATAAATCAATACAGGGCAGCTGTGACTATACATGTAGCTTAATATTATCAACGCGTGAATGTGTGGGTGAATATTACTATTATTATCGTTGTTGTTGTTATTATCAACAAAAAATGCATTATTGTAACCAAGTCAACCAAGTCTTGCTTAAGTAAAACATTAACGGTATTTGCTTCCCATAATATCCATAAATTGACACCAATATCAGCTGATTGTGATGACAGCTGGTTAGTGTTAGGGAGAGATACCAACACTTTATAAACACACCTTTATTAGCAAGTCTTACATTTTACTCTAAACCATTCACCCAAATCATCATGGCTATGAGTGTAACACAAGCAGTCAACTGTTGTACAAAAATTTAGTTTCTAAGAGAAAAAAAGGGAAATCAACTAAAGATTTTCACTACTATATAAAAAAAAAGTGTTCAATGTCATAACAAAGTGGCTAACCATTGTCCTTGAACCTAAAAAAGACTATTCATAATAAAACAAAACATAGAAAATTAATGGTTAGCAGTAATGGGTAGTTCCAAAATATGTGTACATCTCCCTTTTAGAGCCTATTTGATGCTCACTTTAAGTATGACTGCTATTAAATAAAGTATCCAGAAGCTGATGTTTATTTAACATCAATGAATGTCAACAGTACCGGCCAAGAAACGATGTGTTACACTGCTGTGAAGGAATTTGAGGAGGCTGAGAGTGTGTGGTGAGGAAGTCTGCAAATGAAAATGAGGGAAAGATAAAGGCTCCCATTTACAGCATGATGTGGCCAAGTGAGAGGGATTGCTAAAATTATACTTGACAAGACAGAAGAAAACCTGTCTGAAAGCAAGGACAGGTGCAGGGTGAAAGAAGTAGGAGGATGTGGCGCTGCAGCTGAGCTGGCAGAGTTTCTCCTCATTTATCATACTAATTCAGCTCTTCTTTCGTCTCGCTTTTTCTCTTTCTGCCTCCATCCTTTGTTGGTGACACCTTGAAGGCAAATTTAGTCACTTTTCACCTGTCATAAAACCTTCATTAACTATCTTCCTGCTTCCACCTGAAAACACTTTCTATAACAATTACCGTGTTAACATGTGGGCAGGGCAGCTTGGCTTGAGGTGCAGCCAGTTTCGCATCTCGCTCTGACAATATACGTAAAGGGAACTGGTGGAAAGTGCGAGACTCACTGCTGTTAACTAAATTGGCAATGTGGAATTTTGACACTGATGAAAGCACATGGCTGGTTGCAAGCAGCTGATCTGAATAATTTCTAGCAGCAGACGCCAGTTCAGTGTCCCCGGCCAGATGGACTGAGACATAATGTATCATTGCCGGATAAGCACGGGCGTGCGACCAGGCCACTTCCAGCTCCGTATGCCCAGTAATGCCACAAATTTAGGTGAAAGCTCATATTTCATCTGTGTCTAGCTTTTGCTTTTACATTAGCATGCTCATAGAGCTCAGTCCTAGATTTAATATGAGGGGGAAAAAACCACTTTAATTCTCGTCTCTGGTTCACACATGGCTGGCAAAGCAGGGGGTTATCGGTGACTGTGTGCAGAGCTGGAACAGATGACACGACGTTGGTTTGTTTGTGAAATGCAAGCCCAGGCAGATGATTCTAAAGCTCATAAACAACTTTTTTGTTTGCCGCTCGGCTCTAACAGATGTGATTTGGAGCCGTTTTAACCAGCCAGTGTCAAAATATGAGCTATTTAAAATGCTATCACACCCTCATCAAACATTTCTGATGCCAAAAGACATGTTGTTACTAAACCCCTTCTTTTTATGTTGTGCATGTGTTTGGTTTAAAAGCTATATTATTAGTTGATAAAAGATGAAGTTGTGCTTTACAAATCAAAATTCTAAATGTTCTTATTAGCATCAGTTATTAGCATATCATAGTGAGTCTCCTGTAATACCCAGTTAGACAAATAATGATCCATAAACTGACCAAATTACACTCTCATGTAAGTAGTTGTTATAATAGTATGATATAGTGAAGTGCATTGTTTTTTTTAAAAGGTAACAAAAGCCTCAACACCAAAATGAATGAATTAAAATGAGGGAAAAGTGGGAAAAAAAAAAAAAAAAAGAAAATGCCAAAGTCACCTTCTTTGCTCCGCAGAGAGCTGAGGTTGGGCGGTGTATCAGTGCTGGTCTGGACACAATAGACCTCACGGGTCTGAATCCCGCCTCCACATAGGCCTGTCTGGTTTCCACGCCGACGGTCCTGTTGGCTCAGCAGCACATCCACCCTACACTCTGTCCACTCGGTGGTCTTCCAGCTGTAACTGAAAATGGAGGACACAAAAGGAACATGTTTGATACAGTTTATCAGACTGTTTTTTTTTTTTTCTGTTTGAATGAAAACCACAATTAATGAATATATGATAACCAATGATCAATACAATACAAATGGGTGTATCACCTTTCATGAAACAGACGATCAGATCAATCACTGTATTTTGTTTAATTGCTGCCATACAAACTATTGACTATTGGCTGGTCTGGTCTAAACACAGTCCATATTGATCAGGCATACATGAACCTAAATCATGCACTACACAGGTCAGATGAAAGGTCAACAAATATTAACTTCCACTGCCTGTAACAGGCCTTGCATAGATTTAATTTATCAAATCAATAAGTACATTTTGTAGATTTAGTACTTTACAGATGGCAGACGTGTATATATTTAAGTCCATAAAATTTGAACAGTGAATCTTACTACTTTGTCTTAAGCAGATTATGGTCTTAATGCGTTTTTTATTCAATGTCATACTTTAAGCTCTTCCTCTATTCTGCAATCTGTAACATGGCGATTATTATACAATCATGTCCTGACAATGTGATTTGCATGAGCCACATTTTCAACACAGTAAATAAAATGCACATGCAACATGAGAAAAATCCATATATTATATTCTTTCTTTTTTTTTCTTTCTTTTTCAGGCTGTAAGTTACATCATGACATTTCAGGAGGGTAATACCAACTGATGAAAAAAATCTAAGCCTTAGTATTTGACTATGTTTCCAATAATATGATATATTAAACCAGTACATGGCTACTTAAACATCCACTGTCAGCTATATCCTTAACATGGATAATGTGTAAGCAGCTGATTTTGTCCATGTTCTTTGAGAGTATCCAGCTTAAATGTCCACATATGTGCTGCCAGATAGTGAGCACTAGATCCACATCACATGTACAAGGGTATCCCACAATTCACCACCATCGTCTATGTCTTGAGAACACCAGTCCAGCTCTTGTAAGCAATGAAATTATGATGTGAGGTTTGCAACTTGGAATAACCATAAAGTCTTTAATCACAGGTGTAATATTAGCACTCTATTCTTATTTAATTTCAGGGTTGATGCAGTGTCTATCATGTAAAAATTCAATATAACACAACTAAAATGCTAGTAGTGTATTTATGTGTCATTGTTGTAAGCTGTTCAACAACAGCCCACTAATGTTAATGGGCGCTTTGCCAATTACTACAAATACTTTACATAACAGAAGCAGACATCTGACAACTCATATACAGAACTGTAGGTATTATGACAGATTATAATGAATAGTTTTTCTCACAAACAGTTTCATGTTTGGCCTTTTTATGTTTAATTTTGGCATCTATATCATGTAGGAAATCAATTAATTAAAGCACTCAAAATACTAACTGTATAATGATCGCGCCTAATGTGTTTCTATATTGAACAAACATTCATTTTGCTTCCAATATGTCATTTCAATGCTTTCTACCACAATAGAAAAAAAGTACAATCCACGTTTTCATCTTTGCATTGTTTGATTTTATCATAGCTCACATTGTGGATGGCTTTTTCCAGGCCCTGTGTAGCTTCTGAGTGGAGCATTGTTACAAAGACTTTTTTTATGTTATTGACCTTAGATGTCTGTTTACAGTAGGCTGCAGGATTTGCTATTTAACCACCATGTCCACTGAGAGCTCTCTATGATGAGATTTTTTAAGCTGAAAGGAGGTTGTTAATTGCAGCAGCTATTCATAGGTCGGTTTATGTCTGGTTACTGAATTGACAGAAGTCTGCTTCAGCAATAATGCATTGTGGTTCCTAGCCTGAGGTCAGAAAATGGGAACCCTGCCTCCATCTCTGCCCATAATGGAATTCATTTGACGTCGCCAATGAAAGGCTCCATATTCATGAGTGACTTCTCTCTCTTTCTCAGTTGCTGTGGGACAATGAGGCCCCTGGGACAGCGTTGCATCTTGGGGCTTTCAGTCGCCCAGATGGGGACACTCAAAAAGAGCAGTTTTTCAGCACCACGGACAGAGCCACTGCTTCTCTTCCTCTGACACTTTGACAGAAGGCAGCAGCAGTCGATGATTATTGATTTACTGTTTCACATTATGGCTGATATTCCAGTGTTACCAATAAAATACGCAGATGACTTTCTATAAAGTGTGTGGGTTTATAGTTAAAGATTCCTATCCATAAATGGAAAAAACATTACAATCTCCAGCCCTGTGAAGTTAGCTGTGTTTCTTGTGAATCACCCTATTTGTGTAGACAGGGTTGTATAGTTGAAACTACAACGTAATCAATGTTTTTGCAGCATAAACATTATTCCCCAAGTCCATTGTCTTCTCAACTACACCATTCGCTTGGTACATCCATTGTTTACTATATTGATTCAATACACATCACAGGCAGTCTTGAAGAGCAACTGGGAGGTGGGTGGTGAGAATTTATTTTTTAAAGGTCTCAGTCAAGACTAGAGCTGTGTGTTTTATGTGCAATTCAAACCACCTTTCAGATGTGGGAAAAGAATACCAAACATCTGACCAAATGAATGTCCTGCTGAGTTCACATCAGCATATGACAATGTCCTCTTAGCTCATATGAATAACAAAGACATGCCGAGCAGAAAGCTGCATTACCAGAAACTATAAGAAATAATGTGTGGATTTTTTTAGCAGTGTGGAAATTACACCGTAGCTTTTACACTTTTTCACTTGTATTAAGTGTTTTAATATATACCTATAAAAAAGATTGTGAATTAATAAAAAGAATAAGGAAACAAATAAGAAGAAAAATTGGTGACAAACATAAAAGTGTACACACAAAGATGCTATATTTCTTTCCGTAACAGTAGACTAGTACAATGCAATGCTGATATGAAATATCAACAAAAAAAATTATATTTTCTATTTCACAAAGGTGAGATGGAAAACCATTTTACAAATGCCTCTGCTATTTCTAACCAGGAAAACAAACAATGCCCTTTAGTTTGCAGGTTTTGAAATGAAAATCAAACCACTATTCTCATCACTATTATTGTTATTCTTCTGTTTTGATTTAAGAAAATTAGTTTTTCTTCTGTGTGGTGGAAATTTTTCATGATATTGTTTGACCACAATTCAAATGATTTTAGTATCATGGCAGAATCTTTATTGAAGTAATTACAGTCAAAATGTAGGGAATAAATTGTGTACTTTAGAGATATCCTAAAATAGAGGAAATTATATTTCCACGTTAACAGATCGATTTACCAACTTCACAACTAGACCTGATCTCGTTACATTAAGGCTTTCACCATTAGATATGATTTCAATTTATCTTAAGGCTTTTTCATGTCTAGTTCAACTCCTTCAATTGACTTCAGACACCCTACAGCATGTTTCTTAAATTAAATGAATTGATGTTAACAGGCATGGTGACACTTACACAATGCAAGGTGGCACTGCGTCCCCTTGGGGGCTGCAGGGCTCGTTCTCCTCCAGCTCTGGACACTCTGCTCCATGGCCAATCGGGAACTGGCTTACTTTTCGGGTGCGTGTGCGTTCGCCCTTGGGCCCATTGGGGTCGTAACACTCCTTGGAACAAGCTGACCATTCAGACCACTCTGTCACATCGCAGTCCTTGGACATGACGCAGGCCTGGTAGGTGACCGGCAAAGACTCCTGCGAGCACAGGCTGAAGGCGAGAAAAAGGGTTATCAGGAGAGGAGGGAGACTGGAGGTGGCTTTATCACACACAAGCCTCTAAGCTTCAGTAAAAAATTTACAAATAGAGCTATTAATTTATTCATTGATTCAAATCCTTTAAAAAATCGTTCAGTTGCAATTTTCATGAATCAAAGTTTTGTTGCCTTAACCCGTAAAGTCCCAGTGCTATTTAACCTTTCTTAAGTGATTAATCATTCATTATAATGTATTTTCCTATATTTAATTCACTGATTGTGCAGATGTTCATAAAAGTTCAGATTTAAAGTAAGGATTATTATATCAGATACAGAGAAAAGTGAGGAAAATGTGACTTTTTCAACAAAACCTATCATTAATAAGAACATAAGACAGGTGTCATCATTCACTGTCACTGATCCAACTCTATGGGTTTTACTGGTGAATCAATGTTGTAGAAGATGACTGTGTTTTCACGTTCATTATGAAACCTCTGAACATCCAAATGGGTCATATCTGATGACCATAAAAAGATCACAAACTGTATTTTAAACCAATTATCTACATGAATTGGTAGAATTAGTGGTTCATAAGTTATTAAATAGTTTAGATAAGTGGATGCTTTCGGTCACCGGTGGCTTTTTGGGTGTTTATGGGTTAATTTCTGCTGCTAAACATTGGTTCCAATGTTGTGCTTCACACGGACACTTATTGTGATGCACATGATGCCAGGATCAACATAAAATTGTACAGATAGAATCTATATAGATATATTTTTTTTACATACATATGCTTTTACTTTAGACCTTTTGTAGTTGTTGTTTCAGCTGATTCTGGAATAAAGGACAACCGGTCATTTTCAAATGTGTCTTTTTCACATTTTCACAAGATTTTCATAATATTAAAATAACTGTTTTATTTATGGAAGAAATTCATCAATAGATTAATCGATCACAAAAATAAATGATAGCTCCAGTTCTATTAAAACACTGGCATTTACTGGCTCACTGACAACTATATGGCCATTTCCACTATTTACCAAACAATAATGCCACATAATTGATCGACTAATACGTCTTTTCTAATGTTAGATCTTTAAAGGAATAAACCAAACTTATTGCAAAAACACTGCTATACTCCTTTTGGCATATAATCATACCATTTCATGGAGAAACATGGAAAATACAGTAGTTTCAAGGCTGAGGTTTTGATTCTAGAAGTGTTGATTTAGGTTAATGAGAAAACGTATTTGCACAATTTCTAAAAAGAGCACCAGTGTTTGATGTCTGGTTTTTGAGCAAAGCTTAGTGTCTGAGCCTTCAGGACTTCCTCTGAGGCTGCAAACAGCTCAAACTAGCTACAACAACCAGTCACAGAATAACAAAGAATTGATTATTTTAAATTAGTTTTTTCTTCACATGCTTTGCCACAAAATATGCTAAAAGAAACACAAGTTAACACAGACAACTGAAAAGTCCCAAAAGGAAAACGGTTTGTTGAATTTCATGAAGAGCACTAAATAATTTGAAAATATTCCAAAACAATATATAAAAATGTAATTAAATGTGTAAGATGTATATACTAATTATAGACAGGAAGACAGCAGGCCAACAAATTGATTTCTGAAGAAAAATATATGTATTTACTGGCTGATTTTCAGTGTTACCCTGTCCACAGAAAGGAACAGTCAGTATATAAAACCAAAAAAGACCAGAAGACAGTGCCCCTCCGATCACAAAGAGGATTTGGAAGAACCAAATAAGACAAGTGCAGTGTGGGGATTACAGATTTCAAAGAGTGGGGAATCGAGCTGCATGTCCTACAGCTTCCCTTTGTCTGAGCCAGCCAATGTGATAAACTGGGTTTAAAAGTTGTTCATTACAAACCCAAACAATTTGTTATCCGTATTTCAGTGGCTGCTTCACAGCATCACAGCTTTGTTTGGCGATGGGATTGCTGGTTGAAAGACACTTGTGTTGTCTCTGTGTTTTGTCAAGACTGATAGGCCATTTGTGAGAATGACACACTGCATCGCTCTTCTTTGAGTCTCAACAGTTCACTTTCTCCTTAACACCCGAAAACTTCAACAAGTTTTCTACAGTTTTGTGAAACTTCATGTCCAACAAACTCCAACTCTTCTAGGTTTTACCTCAATCTTTTCTCTGCTCTTTTTAATCTCATCTACAGCACTTTTAGAGCAGTAGACTTTCTCTGAACTCAACTACGGTAAAGTCAGAACAGCAGGGTGAAACGCTCAATGATTAAAGCTGGATTTTTAATGGTAATGGTGTTTAAATCAGGATGTGCATCATTAGCAGTCACACGCTGAACATCTTTAGATAGAAAAAATATTTTACACCCATATTTACAGATGAAGGGACTCAAATGTGTCTATGTATATGCTTTGATAAGATTTTTTTAACATGTTTATTACTGCTGATGTATTTTTAATGAATAATACATAAAACAGTGATCTAAATTCAAGTACCAAGAGACAAGAAGAGCTACTTATTATGGCCTAGCTTAGGTGTAGCAACTAATTATTGTTCTTAAATTTAGACTGTGCTGTACTTTTGCTTTCCCATTATGCTGTATTAAAATATTTTTCAAGAAGTTGCATTTCTCAAACCTCAAAGACCTTTTCCCTTTGCAAGCCTCACCTGACATATATAATGAAATCACACAGGACAAAGAGGAACCAGCAAGTCACATGCTGTTAACAACCTCTTGTTAAGTTGCTAGTGACAGCTATCAGATAGCTGGAAAACGTGTATATATGGTGACCCTGTCAGTTCAGCAGGACCTTATTAGAATCAGATTTGTCAGTTCTCTCATAGGGGCATCTTGTAGGATACCTTCGATATATTGTTCTATAAGATGCTTGCAATGAATGGAGAGGCTTTTTTTAATAATAAAAAAACCTTCAAAATGATATGATTCGGTCAATGCCAGCATCAAAGGTACATTGTTGAGTTTTCAGATGCATCACCAGAATAAAACCTAGTCACTGTACATTGTCGCAAACCACAAATACAAACAGTCAAATCACCATGTTACATGTGATTGTAGGCAGGTATTTTGACAGGGGGTGGTTGTAATGCATGGTGGATATATAAAAATGCTGGATTTAGCAACATATCACTTCACTCTTATAATGGTGGAATTAACACAGCAAAATGTGCAGCCATTCTTATCTAAATAAGGCAAGTGAGAAGAGGAATATGCATAAAAGACTAATAAATAAGTAATTTGAGGATGAAAATGCACTTGATATAAGAAGTCAAGCATGCAAACTTAGAAAAGTCCAGAGGGAAAAATCAATATATCCATAAAGCTCTCTACAGTGTGTTAAATGGTGACAGTGATACATTTTCATGACATAGCCTAACAAATACTGTATATCCAAGAATAATATGTGCACATCTTAATTATCATTTCAACTGTACACTGTGGAATAATTAGCAGGTTTAGCCACCGTATAAAATGAGAAATGCTCATACTGAGCCATGGCTCTAACTGTAAATAAACTTGATCTTGGGCTCAAGCCAACATTAATACGGTCATCACTATCAGCTAATCCTCTTTGAAGCTTTCAGCCATCTGTGCCTTCAGAGAGTAGCTAAAATGCATAATATGAGTCTTTTTTAGGGGGGTAAATATTCCAAAGTAGGTATTAATCCTGAACGTGTATGCAAATATAATATTCTATTTGAACGCTGGCGTGTGATGAGCGGCATGTGCTTGAAGTTTCAATGATTTATGAAGTTTGACCTTCTCTGAGGCATTAAAAGCAAGTGTATCCCAGAAGCCTTGCTCAGGATGTAATGGACGCTGCTCAGTGGCCTCTATTAGAGTTGTGCAGGCACAGTGAGACAGAATGAGGCCATTCATCTCCTAACAAAGAACATGGCTCTCAGACACCACATGGACATTGACCTCACTAGAGAAAGACACATATAGAGACTGTACGTTACTGGACAGCTTCCTCGGCGGCAGCATCCAGCATATCCGGCCTGGATGCTGCTGTGTTGCAGAGTGAGGAAGAGGAAGACAAAAAATGAAGGGGATGATTCACTAATTAAAACAGACAGCAATTTTCTCCATGACCTTTGGCATTATTAAGGAGGTCTTGTATTGTTATAACATAATGTAGGCTTGTTAATGAAGTACATAAATAATTTCATTAATGCAAGAACGGCATTTTAAACTAATTAAACTCATATCTCATGTGGTTTTAACTGAAGCTCTAGCTCTGAATAAACTTTATAGATGAAGATATAAAATAGAGAAATCACAACGGACCCCAGAGTGTAACTGAGTGTTATGAGATCTGACAAGACGTAATACACAATGCATTCAGCTGGAACATGACGCAGATATGGAGCAACAAACAATCTGTGTCCATCTCTGAAGAACACAGATAAGATTATCTAGACAGCTCTTTAACAGGCAATTTCTTTTTCCACTGCAAGAATCTGTAGAAGTAAAGTGTTTGTCTGTACTGTGAAGAGATCTTGTCTATTACTTCATATCTTAAAGTACTCTAGGGTTTTTACAACTTTTTGCCAGACAGATGGAAGAAGTGATTTTCAAAAAGATGCAGAGGCTTGAATAAAATTTCTAAACTTGCAAAACTTAACAAATGGTAAACTTAATGTGTTGTAACATTCTGATCAAATTGTCAATTAACACTAAATATAAGACCACCAAGTGAAAACATTCCTGTTGCAATAAAACAGAACACTTATGACAGAACAGAAGACAGTAGAACTTTGAGTTTCTCTTACCCTAGAGCTTCGACATTCCCGCTTTTATGTACACAGGTCACTTCTCTGGTCTGGTAGCCAACCTGCAGGTCCCACGACTTTCCTCCCGGGCGGTTCTGGCGGTTCCTGTTTCTCTTTTTCTTGATGAGTTCTCTGGTCTCTGGGTCCTTCACCTTACCCCTCTCCTTTAACCTCTCCTGTGCCCTCTCTCTTAATTTTTTTTCTCGTTTCTCCTTGTTTTTAGCCTTTTTCTGTCGTTTGGGCTTGTCAGCCTGTCTGGATGGCCTGTCTGGTTTCCTGTTTGGTTTGCCCAGTTTTCTGTTGGCTCTGGATCCTTTACTGCCTCTGGTCAATTTGTCCCCATCTTTGGACCGTTTCTCTCCCTCTTTGTCCTGTTTGTCAGCTTCTGCAGGTTGTTTGTCACTGTCTCTGGATTGTTTGTCACCCCCTCTAGAGGATTTATCATCGTCTTTGAGCAATTTCTCAACCTCTCTGGACAGTTTGTCACCCTCTTTGGGGGGTTTATCACCTCCTTTGGATGGTTTGTCACCTTCTCTAGGTGGTTTCCCAGCTTGTCTGGCTTGCCTAGGCAGCGGGACAGAACATGGCCCCCATGGTCCCACCCTGAGGCTGTAGAGGCTCTCCTCGCCGTCACAGAGCCCTGGCTGGCATGTCTGAAATTCAGTGAGGTTTGGGCAAGCTGATCCGCCAAACAATGGTGGAGCCAGAACAAAGCGGATCCGGTTCTGCAGACCAATCCCACATGTTTTAGAACAAGGAGTCCATGGGCTAAATTCAGACACTACACAGTCCCGAGGACAAGGGATAAGACAAGCCTGCTCTAGGCGCGGTTTAGGCTCAAAGTACTCACAGATTGCATCCTCTGCAGGTTCACCATTTGCTTTCTGGACACAACCAACCTCCCGCGTCTGGATGCCCTCCTCCCCTCGGGTGCACACAGCAGGACGCTGCACCCCGGCGCTGCGCATTGACACTGGAACACACTGGTTCCATGCGCCTAGCTGCCAGTCGTATAGATCTTTGTGCCAGTCACACACTCTGAAGCACCTCTGCTGGTTGTCTGGCCGTTCTGCCTGGTCACAGTTAGTATGCAGGGTGGTCCATCCTTCAGAGTGAGCGCACCATACTGCCCTACTCTGACTTCCACCTGGACCACATTCAGTGCCCATACATCGACCCCATGGACCTGTAAGGAAAGACAATAAGCAGGTCAGATAAGGATCACAATGGGATTGAAAACAAAGAATTAAGCATAGGAACAATTGATTATGTCCCACTTTCAGAAAGATTTTGTTCCAAATTATTAAATGTTTTTTTAACACATCTTCTATTGGTTATAGTAAGACAAAGAAGCATGAATGGATAAAAGACAGCATACTTATTACTGTAACATACAAAATGGTTTAAAGAATGTTTGTAACCTATGTTGATCATTTTACACCCCATAGTCTAGCCCTGTTGGAGTGTGTGTGTGAGACATTTACAGCATCTAAATTTATTAACAATGTTGGAAAATCTACAGAGTTGCAGCCTAAAAGCAGTGTTCTTCTTCTCACACATTTTTTTTTTTTTTTTAATTTGTAAAACCCCAGTAATAGCCATGCTTACATGCCTGATTCACTTCCCTCATGGGGAAACAACTTTGAAATCGACTCTATCGTAATTTTCAGAAATTTTGTCATACAGTGCGTTGTGGGAATTGTGACCATGTGACAGCAATTTCTCATAGAAAGAAAATGAGACAGATCGCTACAATATAAAATTATACAGTCTATGGTTGTTGCAAAGAATGAGTATAGTCAAAGGATGGAGGTAAAGGCAACATTTGGGTTCAGAACACATGAAGAGACAATGAAAATGCTGCTGCGTGGAATTCCGATTCCCACAATGCACTTCGTGACAACATTTCCGAAAGGACAGTTTGTTATGTAAACAAGCAGACTGTGTTTATAGTGGAGCCATCTTCAAAGTTGCATTAGTGAATAATTATCACTTGGGTTTTACAAATTTGAAAAAAAAAAAAAACTGATGAAAGTTATGTGCTGCTTTAAATAAAATGATAAAGTCTATGCATGAGGCAGAACTATTTTCCAGAATAAGTATTTCCAGATTATATAGGACTGAAAATATCTGACACTAGAGTTGTTTGTTGATTTACGGTCAGCTATTATGAATCATTCAGCTCAAGACTACTCAACCCCAGTCATTACCATCTGCAAGAAAAAGTCAATCAAAATAAGATTTAGTATTCCACCATAAAAGCAGATTACTTATAGCACAAAAGTGCATCTAAAGACATCACTATAGAGCGTGAGAAAGCTAAGTGCTTCCGAGTGCAATAATAATATCCTGACAAACACATGCTCATTGCTTAATCACTCTCTTTCAATACTGTGATTGCACTTGCAGTGGATTTACGAGAATGCAATTATAGCTCAAGACAAACATTGACTTTGAGCGTGGAACCCCTGTTAGGAGCAAAGTAGACCAATGCAGGCCAACTGAAGAACTCAATCAATACAGCAGCAACAGGACAAAAATTAGCTGATGTGACAAATGGCATGGCCCTGCATACCATTAGCTTTGTGTGATGTTACAATGCTGGGAGCCTCTAGAGGCTGACACAATGAATCTGACATTACATAAAGGTTTGATCCAAGATAATGACACAAATTTCAAAGACGTCAAGCTAGCACCTATTCTGAACACATATTAATAGTATTACATTGGCATTAATGGAATTTTACATGACTGTTAAACATTATTCATAACTGGTACTTTGTTATTTATTAAGATTTTCATTAATGCACAAAAAATTAATAGTTGCGTTATAACAAATAGTAACACAAAATTTATGATAAAATACACTACACAACGCAAATCGACCTAAAAGTAAGAGTCTGATATGTCCACTTACAAAACGCAGTACTTAAGCCAAAAAACATATTCTAAATCAGCCTCTAAATAAATACAAATATACACTGTTGAGGTTCTTCAAGCTGCCTGGTGTGTACAAGGGAAACCCTCGCTGATCAAAGGCATCTTAATCACAGAGAAGAAGTGGGTCATTTCTTCCCATGAGCAGCAGAGAGGACCTGCAGTGAAAACACCACAAGCACTGGTGAACTGACTCCTGGGTTTACCGTCACACACAGCACATGACCTAAGAAGTAAAAGACGATGCCGAGTCCACTGAGAGTATACGTACACTGTATCTAGATCTGGCCTGATTTGAAGCTGGTAGTCATCAAAAGTGACCCCATATATGATTTATTTAAAAGAGATGCAAGCAGAACCTAGTACATTTTGATGGTTTTTATTATACAAATGCACTATATCCTATTTGGGTTTAATGCACTACATAATTTGGATGATATGGATGCATAAATTCCATCTTGGCACTTCTTAACTATTAAGTCTAATACATACTAAGTCTAATATATAGGGAATATAAAAGTCCAGTGCTTCCCTGCCTCCATTTCATTGATCTCGTCTTAACCAGTATTTCTAAGTTATAAATTAGAATAATTTTGAGAAAAGTAGCCAACTCTTGCAAATGTCAGCATGTTGGCATCCTTACGATGACTTTTACACGTTCACTTAAGTCAATGCAATACATCATGAAGGAACCATGTATGTAAGGTTTCTGCATGAAAAAAAATGAAGGAAATAGAAATTATAATTGCTTTTAAAAGTCAAACAATAAAGCAAGTTCTAGTTAATTAGTCATGTTACAATTAACACGAGTCCTCCCAAATAATAACAACAAAACTAACCAAACAAGAGCGATATATCACTCAATCAAAACATTCAACTTGATATCTATGAGAATGTTCACCAGTTGTGACATTGTGTGTATAAAATGAAAAAATAAATACCTCTGCGAAGTCTTGATGAGGGAAACACTCACAAGACAATGATTCACAATTTCCTCACAGAACACCAACTCACACCATTAGAAATTGAGAGATTCCAGTTTCAACCGACTATAGAGTCCCTAATTGCCACATTGCAATAAAGTAATTTATAACCCTAACCTGACTGTGCCCAGAGTATGTAGTCAGAGTTTGCATTAAACAGTGCTTTATGGTTTCTCTCAGTAAATCTGGGATACAGCAATGAACATGTCAACACAAGAAGCAGTGGGCTATATTAGCTTACAGCTGCAAGCAGAGGGCCTGGATCAATAAAAATCAATAGAGGTAGCAAGAAACTGCCCCAGACACAAGAGACAGCTGCAGTCACAGATCTGCCGTCGCTCACCAGCTGCCATTATACTCTCCAGCTCCAAATGAGGAAATACATCACAAGAGAAGCAGAATTTACAAGGCATGCCGTTCATTTAATGTAGCATTTAATGCACCCCTTACCATGCCAGTGATGAGATGGAGAGGTCAGTGAAGGAAAAACAAGAGTAAATTGATTTTGTAATTAAGATAGACAAAATATAGACAAAAGGCTGCAAGGCTAAGAAGCCATCTGGGCTGGGGTTTCCATTCATATTCACTAGTGAATCCTCTATAGAGGCCAGCGTGTTTTTAGCAATAAAGTATTAGCTCCCTGGCAGGAGGTATTGTCTCAGCTTCACGCAGGTGTTCACTATAATTTATGAACATGCCACTGAATGACATGGTTATCGCTGGGCCGACAGTGACAGTAGACACTAAAAGAGGGTAGTTGTGCTCACGCTGGCCTACATCGCTATCACCCACTGAGAAGAGCCAGGAGGCATGGAGGGCACTGTGCCAACAAGGCTGAAACTGCAGGAGAGATGTCACACACTGGTTCACACCCGCCTTCATCTTTATACTACAATAGCCCATCAGTAATATCACTAATCCAATGGTAAGACGAGAGGGGCAGTTGGGATTCCCCCACTTTTCTTCACTTAATACATTCTTTTTTTATTATTTGAACTTTTTTTTTTTCTTTTTTAACAACACGAAGCTTTATACAACGTAAAACCGGCCTATGATTAAATAAGTCGGCACCAAAACTTGAAAGCAGTGAACTCAAAGAGCTTGATCACAACTGTACAAAGTACATACATTCTTATGATGTATGTGGACTGCTTTAAAATGTAGAGAAATTTAAAGCTTAACAGCCCTAAAAGTCAATTTAGCATCACGTTTCGCAGAGAACTCCCTGCTTCATTACACTCCAGCGACATGCAAAGCTGACCCACAACTGCTGATGTATTACCACTGCACCATTATGATTTACAAATATAAAACAAGACACAATGACTTGTACCCGAAATCATTTCTTATTTTGTGAACATTTTATGTAGGCTAGTTCTTCTCTCAAAAGATGGATTTATCTAGATTAATCAATAGAGCAAAAAAGGTCAACATTTGAAGCAACCAAATCATGTCTACTCCAGCCTTTAATGTCCACTATTTACAGATAAGTCTACTTAACAGCCATCAGGCCACAGGGGAGGGCAAAATGGCTTTTTGTTGTTTCTCAACAGCCTTATCTCCTCTGCACCTTGCCAGCTCAAGAAAATTGAGATCTGTGTGACATGATTTCACCCCCCAATAATAAGATTGCACTTTTTGGACGCACATCACCTTGTAACTTCCAGACCTCCTGCCTGATCTCCCTCCCACTTCCCCACAATGCCAAACAGAAGATTGGCATTGGCATTTACTGGGATAATGGAAACCAGTGTGAGCCGTTGCATCTCACCAGTGACTTTTGGATAGAAAGGCGAGAAAAATGAGAGCAGCAGCAGGCAGTCCATCTGTATTCATATGTTGAACACATGTCTATGATAAAGGAGACAATGAAAAGGTCAGGAATTTACCATTAACTACGGGACACTTGCATGCAGAGACAATATTTCCATAACACAGTCAAATAAAGAAATCTTATTCCAGTAAATCCATAATAACAGGGATGCTACAAAGATAAACAACTAACAAACCTCTGCATTTATGTAATACATTTTTGTAGGAAAATGTGTTTTCTTATACAGTGTCTGATGCTTTAATCTCACAGCCCATCCTTTAGTTTATCAATTGCAGTAAGCCAACAAAATGGCTTTTAACGTGTGACGTTTTAATTCAATTAGAGTTAAGATAAAGCAAGCTTCTTTCATTCTTTTTTTTCTTCTTTTTTGTAAAATGAAATACTTTTCAGTTGATTTTCCCCCATTTGTATCATCTGTGGGTAGTTAGTTTAAAATTAAAGTTGTTTTTGGAGCTTAGTAATATTGTATTTTGTTTCATTTTTGTACAGCTGGGGAAATTTAAAATGAGTGTTTTTCTTAAAAACAGAGCTAAATATTGTATGCTTCGCTGCAAAATTTAAGCAGTAGCCTATATACATACACACAAAAACAACATAGAGGATGCAAATTAATTTAGGGAACAAAGACATAGCCTAGATGAGAGAAAGCTGCTTAGACATGAATTGCAGTATTTTTCAACACTATTTTGGGAAACAACATGAATACTGATGAGATTTAGCCTAGTAGATAGTAGTGTCTACTCCATTTACCTATAAAAACTCAAATAAAACATCCACTCACCTGCAATCCAAGTACATAGAACTTGTAAACATTATAACAAGTTTAGCTATTTCTAACTTCATCATCATTACTGTTACACTTATTTTTACTCCCAGGATCTGACACAGTCAAAGCAAAGGGAATAAATCTGTTTACATGTAGCTACATATACTTAAATTGAGTGAAGATTTCTTATTACTACCATCTTTGATAACATACCTCTGCACTACCCAGCCTCCAGACTGAACAGACACAAACTCAGAGCAGTTCTCTGCTGACTGAAGCTTGTCAAAATGGTGGTCAAAACACATTCCTTACAAGTCAGTTTTTACGTATTAGCGGAAATGCTATGCTAGCTTAAGTAACTGAAAGCTACACAACTGGACTGAGGGATGCCTATTAGGTTTAGCTACTACTAGCTAACCATGTCACAAAGCAAACGTTTATCAAATGAAATTAAATGTATAAAAATAAATTAATTACGTTTTCACACATTAGAAGACGTCACCCACTACAGTTAACTGCCCGAACCACCTGTATAATCTCTTCTGGTAATAGCGTCCGTTAGATGGTGCCGTGCGCGCGGTAATGATATTGCGAAACCGAGGACGGTATTGCCTTGTCCCGCCTTCCTTACCTCTGATTGGATGGAACAGCTCTCCTCCTATTGCTCCTAACCCTTACCCTAAGAAATGTTATGTGCATAGACATCTATATATACGTATATGTCTATGGTTATGTGCCTGCGCTATATTCACCTTGCAGTTAAAAGCAACTACTGATGTAAAATGTTCACATTTGAAGTATTAATAGTATTTATACATT
>JAPSES010000058.1:17019778-17037500 GCA_029822895.1 Maxillicosta whitleyi
CATATAGAGTTTAGCTATAACGTCGCTTAGCATTTAAACAATTTTATAAAGTCTCTAATCCAAGAAAGCATTTCTTAAAAACAAAAAAAGGTTTAGGCTAACAAACCTGTTTGGTACACAGTGTCTGGTAGTCTCTGGTTCCTTTTATTGTGCTTTGGAAAATCATTGAGATTCTCCTCAATCTCTGCGATACTTCTTTTAAATACACCAAATATCTCCTCAGCAGCTGCAGTCAGTATCTGCTCCACCGACGCCCTCAGCTTTTGCATTTCACACATTTTCCACACACCGTCAAAAACACATACGACTCCACACGTCACTGTTCACAGCTAAACTCCAGTAGTTGGGTGCACATGCGCACAAGGAAACAAGTGGAGCCGCGCGCTGATTGGTTTACCGATCCACATGACTTAATGGTCACATACGTCTGTGAAATATGTAGGATGCAAAAATACTGTTATTATAAATTTACTTTTTTGTCTTTTGGCTGGGACGTTGGATGACTACGAACAGAGCAAGTAATGCATATTTCAGATGATGCAGGAGAGTTTGTACAATAATTTTCACCACAATCCATAAAGGATCACTTCTGCTCATGACAAAAAAAAAAAAAAAATCCAAAAACACAGGGGACTAGATACTGTATTCTGAAAAGCACACAAATTAAGTGGGAAAAAGTAAAGTATTTACCTCTGAGGTGGAGTAGAATTAAAGTATAAACCTGCAGAAAATGGAAATACCAAGTGCAAGTACCCACCGTTAAAATGGCATTAAGATGAATCTTCAGAAGTATATGTTTAAGGAAGTGACTTAGAAAATGTCCTAAAATGACTTTGCACTAAAATTAATGACCTCTCTCACTTTAACAGGATATTTTAAAGTCAACGACTCCAAAGAAAAAAGCTGTTAATATATGAACTGCATGATGTTCTTGAGATTTTAATATCAGTGGGTTATATTTATTCTCCTTACTGAATAGACCTATGTACCTTAGTTAGGCTGAAGGTGCCAGTACATGTCATGGACAATGTTACAATCTTGTGTTACAAGTACAGTATAATATAATCATGGTACACATTACAGCATGTTGTATTCTGGTGTACGCAAGGAATCACATTCCATTGACAGACACTAGTATTGATGGCAGTGTATTGCATATAACAGTATAATGTGTAACAGTATAATGTGTTCAACTTCATTCAAATAACAACTTTATGACTAATTGTATGTGTGTATATCAAACAGCAAATTCAGTGCAAGTCTTGAGTGACTGCCCATAATTTATTATCTATATGCATATACAAAAAACAGAAAACTCAGTTCTAGGGGTCATAAGGGAATTTTCCTTATAACATTAGTCAGGTTGTTTCGCCCTTACTTGCAATGAAAGAGAAATAATTGCTTAATTTGGAGTATTTTGGGGGGAAAACTTGTGTATGGTGTAATATTTTTCAGACGTATTGGAAATCACTCCATTGCAAAATATTTCTGATATTCTAATGTTTCCTGATCACACAAGACAGTTGCTGAATTTTGCTGCCAGGTCACTCTGACCTGGAAGATAATTAAGAATCCACCAAGCAAAACAATCCCACAATCACCAAGATTAAAAAGGGTCATTAATAATTTTCTGGCATCCTGGTAACACTCATATTTTGGCTCATCTGTTTGTCATGTATTAACTAAATGTCTAGCATCTTACCTCATTTTATGGGCGATGATTTCTGATCAACCCTACATAAAAAAAGAAGTAGAATAAAGAAAGGGGGGAGGTTCCTAGATGTGCATTCCAGGTGGCTGTCTTCTTTCATTCAACACCTCCACAACACGAGTAAATCACTGTCCTGATCAGTCTGCTTATCAGTTTCTGCTCCTCCATGTTCATCTGGATCTAAATTCATTGTGTGAATGTATAGATCCTCATGTTTTGTCAGAACCTGATTTTTTTTTTTTTTTTTTTAAAAAGTAGTCATTATAAACTTAGTGGATGGACACCTTCTTTCCTGTGTGAGTTAACATGTGTTTCTTAAGATACCATTTAAGGGCAAAACCTTTCTTACAAACTGAACAGCAGAAAGGCTTCTCTCCTGTATGAACTGACATGTGTTCCTTAAGATTACTTTTATGTGCAAATCCTTTCTTACAAACTAAACAGCAAAAAGGCTTCTCTCCTGTATGAACTAACATATGTCTCTTAAGTTTACTTTTATGCAAAAAACCTTTGTTACAAACTGAACAACTGAAAGGTTTGTTTGTTGTGTGGACTGTCACCTGTGTGTCCAACACTGGCAAAAATGTACATGTTTTATCATCCTCAGTGCATTGATGTTGTGTTGTTTGACATGCTACATCACCCATACGGAAGTCATTATTTTGGATGCTGTCTGGTTCTGATACTCCATAGTCATCTCTGTCTTCTGGTTCCTCTTTGGTCTCCTCAATTTGACTTTGATGAAGCTGTGAGGACTGAACTTTGTCTTCTTCATATTCACTCTTCACACAAGGTGGAGTGGATGGGAACTGAATGATATCAGTCTCCTGTAGTCCTTGAAGGTGTTCTTCCTTTGGGTCCACCTGGTCCAGACTGGGGCTTTGGTCCTGCTGCTCCAGGGGGGGCTCTTCTTTCACCATCCACAGCGTTTGGTTGACTGTAGGACACTCTAAAACACATGCAAACACTTAAATCAAACATCTTTTCGCAATGATGCCACCAAAGGTCAGACATTCATCTTATTAGAAGCCCTTCGTGTTAGGTTACTTTATTATGTTGTGCCCAATCCATTAATTATCTATAGAAATAACAGTAAAATGGGCAGCTTTAGCCCACATGGCTAGTATCCTGCAGTAATCCCCGGCTCACTGACAACAATGGGTATTTTTCCCATTCTTCTCTGCAGATCCTGTCATAATCTGTCAGGTTTGATGGAGAGTGTGACTACACAAATACAGTCAGGTCTTTAAACAGATGTTCAATTCGGTTTAAGTCTGAGCTTTGGCTGGGCCACTCAAGGACATCCACAGACTTGGCCCAAAGCCACTCCATTATCTTGGCTCTGTGCTTCAGGTCATTGTCCTGTTGGAAGGTGAAACTTTGCTCCAATCTGAGGTCCTGAGCACTCTGAAGCAGATGTTTATCCAGGATGTCTCTGTACATTGCTGAATTCATCTTTCCCTCGATGTTGACTAGTCTCCCAGTAGCTGCCACCACCACCCTGCTTTACCGTAGGGAGGGTATTTGGCAGGTGATGAGCAGTACCTGACAAACTTATAGAAACATCTCAATGAAAATCAGTGGAAGCAGGATGCACCTGAGCTCAGTTTTGAGTGTCATACCAAAGGGAGTGAATGCTTATGTACACGTGATGTTTCAGTGTTCTAATTTTTATACATTTGAACAAATTCTAAAAAAGTTTTTTCACTTAAAGCGTAATGTAACATGTGGAAAAAGTGAAGGGGGTTCAATACTTTCCAAATGCACTGTCTACCATGTATATTGCTACAATCATGTAGCATTAGTATGACAACACAGACAGAACAGATGCCAACCTGACAGTAGTAGAAGCTTCATTGTCTGCTCTCCCTCCTGACTGAGCCACTCTTCCTCCTGTTCCTCTTTAATGTGGGGGGGCTCTGGGTCCTCCTGGTCCACATGGGGGCTATGTCTCTGATGCTCTGGGTGAATCAGAATGTCTGCATGACCCAGTGGGAAACAGAGACAATAACAGATATGACAAAGGTGATTTTCAGTGAGCTATTTCACAACAGGAAACATCACTGTCCCACAATAAACAATGGATCTTGAACGGAAATAATGTGTAGATTAAAAAACAAACAAACCCTTATATACAGTTTAACGTCGCTCAACACATAAACAATGTTTATAAAATCTCTATTCCAGGAAACAGATTTTAAACAAAAAGTTAAACAAACCTGTTCGCTGCAGACAGTCTGGTAGTTTCTGGTTTCTTTTATTGTGCTTTGAAAAATCGTTTAGTTTCTCCTCAATCTCTGCGATGCTTCTTTTAAACACTCCAAATATCTCCTCAGCAGCGGCAGTCAGTATTTGCTCCACCGACGCCCTCAGCTTTTGCATTTCACACATTTTATCACTTTGGTTCTCCACACATGCACCTCTCAAAGACATTCTCAATACGTGCTGTCCGTTCTTCCGTTCCGTACGTCATCAGTCGCGGCCCAAGTAAAGTTCCAATTTATTATTATTATTATTATTATTATTATTATTATTATTATTATTATTATTATTAAACTAGTGAAAAGTACAAACTCTCAACGAGGATAATGACACAGTACAAATTAACATAATAATACAAAATAAAATCGTGGGGATATTTAAGGCCAAAGCAAAAACACTTTCAAATACAATACTGTGCAAATAATTAGGCAATTTAAATTAACGTATAGGAGTAGAGATGCAATATAGAAGCTTCTTTAAATTAAAATAATATAGCACTGTTCCAATTGTAAATTTGCATAAACCAAGAACGCATGAAAGACCCGGATGTTGTTCTTGTCAGCTAACTGGGAAATAATTCTCAAGATATTTCGAATTGTAATAATAGTTTTCTCGCCATAACCGGCTGTGCCCGACTGAACCGACGAAATATATTAGACTTTTGAAAAATAGACAGACTGTACAAACGGCATGTAAATAGTAGTACAAATGTAATGAAAACAAATCGACTGGCAATTCGGAGGAAATACGTTAGGGAGCAGATGCTAGAAATACAGTACAGACAGGGAGGAAAGTCCACAAGTGCGCATCTGTTCCAATCGCAGGTAGATTTACGTGCTTAGCCCGTACTGTGTTCTTTAAAAAAAATGCCATAATTCTCAGCCGCACGCTGATTGGTTTACCGATCCACGTGACTATAGGGTTACATTACATACATCTTACACAAATGATTAAAGTACAAGTCAAATATGCAGTGTGCAGTAGACTTGTACCTGTCAATTTCCCGCAAAATAGCATTTTTATTCTAGATTTACTCTTGTCTTGTCCTTTGGCAGGAATGGTGCATGACTATGAGCAGAACAAAGAACTATTTCCAGCTGATGCATGGGTTGGTACAGGAAGAATTTTTACTTTAATCCATAAAGGATAATTTCTGCTGATGCTAAAAATCCAAAACATATTTGAAGATATGTGGTTCACACTGAACATAAAGGGAATGGGATACTGTATTCTGAAAAGGACACGAGGAGGGAAAAGTAAAATATTTACCTCTGAAGTGGAGTAGAATGAAAGTATAAACCTGCAGAAAATGGAAAAACTCGAGTAAAGTGCAAGTATCTGATCTTGAAATGTTATTAAGCTGAATCTTCAGAGTTATATATTTAAAGGAGTGACTTAAAAAACAAGAAATGTCCTGAAGTGATTTTGCACTGAAATGCACGAGTGACATATCTCACTTTAACAGGATATTTTACAGTCTATGACTACAAAGAATATGAACTGATTGATGTTCTTGTGTTTTTAATGTCACTAGGCAATATCTGGCAGTTCTTCTATAGTAGAAGGAAATTTTCTGAAAGCATTGTTGGGTTTGCAGAAGTATAAAAGTTTTTTTTCTCTGATAAGCACCACCCTCTGCTGGATATAAATCAAGGTTTATTTATTCAGTGTTGAAGGTGATCCTAATGAAATGCAAAGACATCATTCAGTGATAATGCAAAGGTCAAGCATACATTGAATAGTACTCTTAGAAATTATACTACAATGTGTATCTCTTAAATGAAGCTTCACATATAGAATACTTTGAGGTTACCATTTATTTTGGGGAAATTGCCATGTTAATGAATGAAGATGAGGCTTTAAAAACATTCTATTAAAATTATACATCACTGTCCTGATCAGTCTTCAGTCTACTACTTCTATAAACATTAGACAAAAACAATACACTAACATAGATGACCTGATGCTGTTTCAAACAACTTTATAAAATGGAAAACTTATTGTTATTGCCATGGAATACAGCAATCGAATCTGAATGTATCTGTTGATCCCATATTTGATCTCCATAATGATCTGAAAACACCTGTTATTAGCAAAAAAAAATTGTTACACAGTAGATTTTAACACATAAGTCTTCTGTCCTATCAAATCATTTGAATTTGAGATCTGCTGAAAGGTTATTGTAAGTTTTTGTTTATTCTTTTAACCCATGACAACAAAAAACAATCTGGAAACTGTCTATCACAAGAGCTGGTCACATTGTTCAGATTTTATCATTTTATATATCAGAACAAAACACCACAGGAAAGTGTGTATTTGTCAGTTGTAAGATTCTGCTTACTGCCTTTGAAGAGATTGCATGTCTGGATATTTGCCCTAAAAATTATTTAAGGAACAATAACTTACACAGAACATAAAACAAAGCTAGAAACATCCCTTTTTAATACAAATAAAAACTGTGGTTGTCTGTGGTTGACTATTTATTTTTCTCAAAATCACTTACTTTTATCCTTACATTTAATCATGTAGCATAATAACCTTGTCATACTTATTTTTAATATAGTCCTACTTGAGAGGAATTATCAATAGCCTAATTTTAATTTTGCATAATTTTAAAGACCACTTTCTACATAAATAGGCAGTTTATTAAAAAAAAGACAGAAAAGACAATACACAAGTTTTTAGCGATTGCTACAACATATTAAGCCACCAGAGGGCACTATCTCCATGTTATTGAAAATGAACAACCAATATCCAACTTCATTCATTGTCATCCATGGATGAGTGTGTTATATTCTAGCTGTGCCTCCATGTGACATTATGCTGTGGTTTGTCAGGCGGTATAAAATGATGCTTTTAGTTCCAGTGTAATCTCTGAATACATTTAATGCAGATAAATAAACACATACACATCACACAGGAACATTGTCAAACACTAACCATGAAGCAGTTATCCTTGCTGAGGGACAGGGAAATAACCTGACAGATCCACATAGCATTTAGCTGATATATGTAAAAAATACCCCCCGTTCAGACAAAGCAGTTCTAAATAATTCATTTTTCAATTGGTAAAGTAGGTCACCAAGTCCACAGGCGTCTTGTAATGCTGTATCTTCACAAGTGGCAACAACTAGACCAGGTTTATTATGTAATCACTTTGACATAACAGTGGATGGGCTGCAGTGACCACATCTAAACAAGGAAAATGGGGAGGAAAAATTATGTTTGTGTGGGATAATGCAAGACACGTAACCAGTGCTGAGAGGTTGACTTAAGAAATTATTAAATTATTTACCGAAATAATAATAATAACAGTAAGAAGAAATAGCCCTTCTGATTTTGTATAAATATTATGATTAAAATCAGCTGAAGTTAAAATTATGTGCAGTAGAAAACAGTAAATTCACACACTAATGCAAAAATATCACACAATTGTGTAGTATATGTACAGTAGTAAAACCTCTGACAGAGAGCAATCCAGTGCCTACTTGATAATGCTTGATTCATACTAAGTCGAAATCCACCAAATTTACTTGTAATGGAGTATTTTCATAGTATGTTTTAGTACTTTAACTTAAGGAAATGATCTTCTTCATAAAGTGTAGATTTTTCATCTGGCAGTCCATTTTATATGTAGTGACAAATATGGTATATGATATGAGATCAGGTATATGACATGATAAATAAAACTGTGAGGTGAAAACCAAGCATCACAGCTCCAGACATGAATTTTTTATCATGACAATATGTACATGTCATGACAGACTGAAGAGTATATTTCTCATGCAAAAATAAAATTGATTATCTTTCTTCATCAGCCATCCACAGTGGTGTCACAGAAATGCTGGCCATATCTTGTGTCATTGTTGTGCTCATACGATGCACATGAACCCTGTCTATTGTATTACCTGGTTATCAGCAGAAATGTGGCGGCCAGTATTGCTTAACCCCTCCCAGAAGGTCATACACACATACACATCTGTTAACAACCCCTGGATGAAATCAAGTAGTTGTATGAATGTTCTGCCATTGCATGAGCTGACAGTGTTTGGGGGCCACTACTCAACATAAACAGTGTTAACACAATAAAAATGATAGAGAAAAAGGCACAGACTGATGCTTCATACATCACCAGAATCCATATAATTGTTTATAATAATAATAATTGTTTTCAGAGATTATAAACAACACCTACACTTGAACAGGCAGACAAAAAAATTGAGTTAAAAACCAAGCATTGCAACTCCGGACATGATTCTTTTGCCGTGACATTAGGTACATATCGTGACAGGCTGAAGATCGTTTTTCTCATCCACAAACGTTATTGATTATTTTTGCTTCATCAGCTATCCGCACTGTTGTCACAGACATGCTGGCCCTGTCTCGGGTCTTTGTCGTGCCCACGGATGCATATAAAACCGGTCTATCGTAATATCCCGTTATCAGCAGACTTATGGCAACTAGTATCTCTTAACCCTTGCCCGTAGGTCACAAACATTTCTGAAGACCAAGCTGAGAATTAAAAAAAATAACGCCCGTAAAAACGCTCTTACAGAAGTGAATGTTTGGACACATTGTTTTAGCTCATTGGAGTTAACATGGCTATCTGTCCGGTCCAGACACAGACAACAACACCGACACCGACCAATCAGCGCTCTCTTTTTCTACGCCGCGGAAATAAGGAGCCAATCAAACACCTGGCTGCCTCTACCGACGACCAATCGGGTGTCTGTCTGGATTTGCTGGGAAGATGGGTAGCCAATCAGGTGTCTGTCTGGGCTGCACGGAGAAAGCGTCTGACCAATGAGCTTCCTGTCTGGCAACACCGAGGGGGTGAGCGTCTGTCGAGGCCCAATCAGCGGCTCAGTGCTGCCTGCCGGTGCCGGGAACTGGTGGTGAGGAGCCGCTGCAGCGCGTCAGGACCGGACCGTGAACCCGGAGACTGTACACACTGAGGCGAAAGGATACACAGGTGAGTCCGAGGATGCGCGTGGGGCCTGGCTCCGGCTGGGGACTGTTTTGAAACGGCAGCGGCGGGATTCGTGTCGCGTTTGGACGGTTAGCTCTTGTCTTTTTTCCTTACCGGTGGATTTGCTGATACGCCGATAGACAATAGAACGCCTTTGCTTTGCTATTTATTGATGCGGGCTGACATGTTGGCGACCAGCAGCCGTCGCCTTGAAGTGTTAATTCACGTTTAAATGCCTAATGCTAGCTAACTGTCAGCACAAACGTTAACGGATGTGAAAATGTCGCGCGGCCGTGTGTGTTTTGATCATAACTGCACTGTAAACGGAGATGTTGTGACTGCATTGTGATGGAAACGTTGTGCGGAATGCCTCTAGTCCGTTTCATTGTTTGATCCAGAGTCTCTAGGGGTTAACTCAGACTGGAGAAGGAGCCGGGGTCTTCCAAATACTTCTTAATGTTCGTTTAAAGAGCATCGGGGACGAGATGAGACATTGGAAAGGGGTTTTTATTGAGGCAAAGCTGTCTGAGGTGGCGGATTAAAACGCAGTAGGAGGAGGCCGGGGGGTGCTGATGGGTCTCAGCAATTAGGAAGAAAAATTCGAAATGCATCAGCCATTTACGTAGAGACTCAACTGGCTCCATATGCACCTAAATGGCTGCCTGGCGCCTGACAGCATAAACCAGCGTTTTACTGTAAGGGCAAGGCTTTATTCAGGCCGAGCTGCTGATTGTTTCCTGAGCGGCGGATAAACGGAGGTAGATGTCTAGATGACGTTAGAGACCAAACGGGAATCAATATTTAATGTGAGCTGCCTATTATTCTGCGGATAACAGATCATTTCGTGTGTGTTGATCAGAATTGGCCTCCCTTGTTCTGTTGCTGCACTGCTTCTCAAGATTTCCGAGTCACATGCAGAGGGATTCACATATGTCTCCTTGTCTTTGTTTTTGTGCTTCCTGTCACTAACTAGATTTGACAATGTACTACCATTTGGATGGAGATAAATCACGAGTGGTTGCATGAGGTTTAGGCTCAAAAGGGCATGGATTCACAGTCATTATTTTAGACTGAATTAAACGTATTTTCCAGTTTTATTTACATCATCTCAAGTCATTTATTTGGTGGGTTTTTTTGGTCATTTTGTGTTCTGTTAAGATGAAAGTTGGCAGACGAGCAAGGGGGAAAGCTCTTGTAGTTGCTTCGTCACTTCTTGCCATGAGACGTGTACCCTTTCTTTCTTCAGCAGCTGTCTGTTTCTATTTGTACCATGTTGTCCCTTTTTCTTTAGGATATCATGCCCACATCCCAGATATTCATGCCAGTGTGGAAGTAAAGGAGCCTCGCAGCCTTTGGTTTGAGATAAAACTTGGCAGACCTTGAGCCACTCAACCCTCTACTCTCATATAAAGATAGTGGGTCTCTATGAATGAAAGGTCCCTGCTGTTGAAGTGTGTGAATGAACTGTAGTATTCTCAATGAAGGAGACTTTCCTCTTCCCATTTCCAGCTCTGAGTCCCCTGACAGCCCCCAGCAGCATACAGATGAAGACTAATCATACTATTATGGCAGGTTATCAGTGTCTCCTAATGTCATTTTTGATTAGTCTGTAATCAGGGAAATTTAGCCTCTCCTCATTGGAATAATTTTGACTATTTTTAATTTTATTCCAAATGTAGTGGATGTGTACGGTGACACAAATTGTTTTTGAAAGGAAATTAAAACTGTTTACCCTCTTTAATTGCCATTTTATAGAATCTGTCTGGTTTTTTGCAGACTGCCTCACAGACACTCCATACCCCCTCTGCCCCTGTTTTACTGCGCTAAAGGCATGTCAACAAAAAGATCTTGATGTGTACATCTGTCAATAATGATGACCTGAGTCCCATTACATGTCTGCCATTATTTAGCGAATAAAGCACAACACAGTGTGATCATGTGCTTTGTGGGCTTTTAGAGTGGCAGGACTGAAATCTGATGCATGGCTATAATTTAGAACATACTGTAGGTATCTGTGTCAGGACCGTACTCATGTTAACCTCCTTATATAAAGCACTAATCTAGTCCTATCTTTCAAAAAAAAAAAAAAAAATTAAATGATATACAATTTCAAAATATTTAAAATGGAGAATATTGCAATGATGCCAAGCTGAACATCATGGTAAACTCAAGTCAACCAAAATACAGTCTTGGTCAAAGTTGGGTGTTGAAATGTCAGTGTATATTTATGCATGACAGACAGAGTAAGTTAAAGTTCACTAGATGCCAGGTCGTATGGACGGGTACCTGGAACTGGTCTAAAATTGGTCCAAGAATTTTCCAGTCAGAACCGAATTAGCCACAAAAGATGCTGCTTTTGCTACTAAAACACAATTTCTCTACCTCATTTGAAGAGAACCATTTAAAAATAATTTTTATAATGTTTTTGTAATGAACATCATATAACAGGAGTTTTGTAATTAATGTGCCTTCTACTTACTGAAGCTTATTTCATACAGCATAATTTAGCTTTTTAGGGATTGTAATAGCTTTTAGGAATTGGAATAATGACAATTAAGCAGTATCGTAACCACTTTTACTGTTATTGCATCAAATCTATAATGATGTTAGCAAAATATGAACATGTTGAAATTACCACAAAACACAGATGTTCTGTTAGATTGTCGGTAACTTTGTTCAGTATGGTAAAATTTTGACACTCTTCAAGGCAGGTGTAGCAGTATAGCAGTAATATAATATTTATTTTTGGTATAAACCTTGGTCTAATGCTGCATTTAATGACAGAAATTCACAGTGCAGCACTTATTAGAAGAACGTTTTTTCCATGAAGACCTCCAGCAGAGCTTTGTTGAGAGCTGGAGGTGGCACAAAATGTGATTAAACATAGCCGCCTTGTCATTTGAGGCAGGAAAACCCCAGTATTAGAACTGGGCTTCATACATGTTACCTTTATAAACTCTTATAAATGTTGTTGCTGCATGGAGGAGCAGTGTCAGAACCTTGCACCGGCCAAATGGCTGAATTTCATCCAGCATGATATACAGATGAATGGGATAAAAAAAAAAGTTCCAATCCACATGCTGCCATACTGTTTAGTATGCCACAAAGATTTAATATGTCCCAGTGTGAATTATGTCAAATTCAATATGCCAAAAAGCCTGGATGTATACATCTTGTTGGTTTTTGCAAAATTCAAGGGTCCATGGGTCTTTTTGTGTGTCTGACTCATACATTTGATATAAATTTTCTCAGCTGTTTCAACTCTGATTAATCTGAGACTTGAATGGTAGATTGTCGTGTAAGAGGTGCTGCTGATGCAGTGATAGTGGATACGTCACAGAGCATATAATTCTTTTTTTTAGTTTGCTTTGCTTTCATGTTATTTTGTCACTGATCCCTAGCAGATTAAACACACAGTTTATATCAGTGAGCTTGAATTAAACTAACAATCATATTATGTCCATTGTTATCATAAGGAGCACGCAGTTCAGTACATAGCATAAACCACTACAGATTCAGCAGAAACATTGTACCCCCACTTGTAGTAACTTGAATTGGACTTAATAATACAGAAACAGAGCTGAATGGAGTACGTATGTAGTCAGATACCACACTGAAATAAAATAAGAACAACCGTTCAACATCAGTCACTTTCATCAGTGTATGTCATCCTTTACCATATGACCGTAGTGGTCAATAAATCTATTAGCTGATACCAAAGTTTGACGAATGGATTGATGCACCCTATGTGATCATTCATTTTTACACCATTTTATTTTTCAAATGTGTAAACTTACTTTTCAAGACCAGTACTATGTTAGAATTTTCTGTGATAAAGGGAATGGGGTTGGTCAGGTAACACAGCGCTCTCCTAGTATTCACTCAGCATCTGGAGTCTCAGCACTTAAGTCACTCCTGCTCACAGTGCAGGACAGGAACTCTGAGCCCAAGAGGAACCCAGAGTAGTGTAAAACACTCTGTACACACACAGAGCAGTTCTGCTGGTCTCTCACAGTCAGAGATGATTGCTGCAGTTGTTGGATTTACCAGGGCTGCTGGTTTATTGCTTGATTGTAGACTGTGAGCTGTCTGCCTCCAGTGTCTGTGTGTCACTCACATATTTGTCTGAACCTAAAGAGCTTTAACCTGTTTCACGGGCCATCGATAAGTGTCGGACAGCTCTTAGTCATGTACGATATATTTGAGTCTCACAATTTTTAGCCTCTCTAGACAATACAGGACAAGTGGTTCAGAGGTGAAAATCCAATATCCCAGTGTCACTGTTATAAAGAGAGCCTTAATACAAGTAAAGCGTAAATGGAAGCGTGTTAGTTGGAAAGCCATTATCAGCCTACACCTAAGATGTCAAGGCTATAAACCGTGTCTGTTCAGACGTGCTTAAACTTCTCTCACCTGGGATCAAAATACGTCTTAGCATGTGTCTTGAGTGATCACTTGTGATCAGCTCTCTCTTCCCTGCGCTTTATGCAAATAAATGAGCTCATCTAATAGCCTAAAATGTTGAAAAACAAGCTTTCATCTCCTCAAGGCATTTTGGATGAAGCACAACTTGTCCAAGTTTAACACACTGACTGTATAACATTTCTCCTCTGCTCATAGGCTATCGGCAACTATTTAAGGTGGAATGTTTGCTCTATCTAATGTCTGCCGCTCAGTGCATGAGTTGATGTTTGGAATCTATGCACCTTAAATGCTGCATTGTTCTGTTGCATGGCACACTATGGTAATGGTTGAATCTTCAAGTTCTTAAGACATGATTAGAAATTTCAATAGGATAATGTATATGGATTACTGTGGATTTAGTTTTTCTTCACTTGGAGGAAAAGAAGGTGATAGAGTGTGGGCTTGTGTAACTTTCAGGCATCTTTAAAACATTTACATTTGATGCCATTTAGAGAATAATTGGCACCAATAGGATGTTTTATAAATGATCAATATTGGCAGACTGTGCCTTTTCCCTCTTTACTACAGCGATCTTTGAAAATCGACTGAGTAGATGGTCCTTCACTATGTTCCAGCGCTGATTTGTATTGCACCACCAGGAAAAGACAGTGGCCTTATGGAGCCTAGACCATCTCTGTCTGCAACCCAGTGCTTTGAGTGTGTTCATACCTGGCATTACAACTGTCTACTCTCTTGCTGTTGAAAAACACCCTCATTTGCAATGGCAAGATATGCTTCTGCCAGAGGTGCAAACATGAAATAATAGTGAGGCTTTTGCTTAGAAAGGCTGAAGTGGACAGCAGGTGTACGTGACTGTCTTCTGGTCTTTTGTTCTTCTGGACTCTGCTGGCTCACTGGGACTCAAAGAGTCACAGAGGAGCTGTCTTCTTTGCAGGAGGTTGGTCTGGTAAAGCTACCCCTGTGTCTCTCAGATAAAGTTCTTTTGCTTCATTTGTAAGGCTTTTGCTTGTATATACAGGCTGCTTCTGCACAGCCGTGGTGTGTTTCATTATGCGCAAGAAAAAACAGAGTTGCACCTGGAAAACAGATTCAGTCAGTTTCTGAAGAGCTTATTTAACTTAACACTAAAGGCCTTTACACATTGGAGGCGTGAAGAATAAACGACACAAAAGTCTGAAATACTTGCCCACAAATATTTAGGAGCACAGTTCCAACACTTATTCAAGAAATGATTTGAATATATTTGCACCAGGTTGTTCAACATAAGTAACTATGCATTCAATGTCATATTTAGTCATGTCTGCAGCCTCTGTCTGGTCTAGGAACTTCTGTTGCTTTGGGGTTACGTCCTGGATCCAGGTAAAATGCAATGCTGCTCCACATGTTGTCCTTTACTACATTATCTTTTATCATTTGTGTGTTCAGTGCAAAACAGCGCGGCTCATTTTAGCCATGTAAAGCATTCTGTGTGAAAATTCAACCAAAATTCAAACACACAAATTGCAGAAAAAATAGCACTATACAAGTAAACATTACAAATTGAACTTTACATTACAACTTGATTTAATATTCTAGTAGAGCTGTACCCAACACAGGCAAATCCGTTTGTAACAAGAACATACACCTTTAGAAATAATTACTGGATCACTGTGACTTATAAAGCTAAGGTAGGGATTTGTTGTCTGCAAATAATCCTGCAAAAGAGAGGCATATTTTTTTGCTTTAGAAATTTAATAAAGACATAAGCTGCAATTAAATTAATTACATTAAAATTTATATCACTATTGAATTTGTACAGAAAATCCCCAGTGATGTATGTTTAGCGATGTATTCATATTCCTTTTGACATTACTTATGTTATTTGCTTTACATTTTCTTTTCCACACTGCTTACATTACTGTCATTTCTGACATTCCTTACCCTCATGTGTACATGCACAGCATTTTAAAACTACTTAAGTACGATGCTGTTTTCATCTAATTAGGAATAGCTGATAAAATTGATATTGAATGTAATTGGAATGGATGGATGAATGGACCAACTAATCAATATATCTTCTGATAGAGTCTCATATGCATCCACACACTGAGGGGGGGAGATCTTTATGGGGTAGGGCACTATAGTATTCTTTTATTCATACAGGTTTATTAATCAAAATAAATGACTAGCTGACTGTGCTGCAGCTGCTATTGTTTGTTCCTTAGAGCCTCTGGTCCTGCCCACCTTAAGGGACAGCTCTAAATCTGGATCCAGAACTGTCATAAACATCCCTGTTGTACCTGTCTTCAAGCTTTCCTCAGATCGTCCTGTTCACACTCTGTTTGTGACTCTTCCTTGTTGCCTGTCATACTCATTTTGGTCAGGTGTAACATCTGTGACACTGTAGGGGTTTTTCATCACTGAGCTTCCTCGTGTCTGTTTCCTAGTGATGCAGAAGACTCCACCAACTCTTCTGCATCATAGTGTCACTGCCATCCACAATGTCAGCATCCCCTGTGTGTCAGAGTTGCTCCGGGCACCTCATCAGTTACATCAAGCTGTATGTTGAGGCAGTCCGAGCAGGTTTTGTTTGGGTTCCAGAGTTGCTGTTGAGGGGCTGCTTCTGTCGAAAAATGCCACAACTCAGAGTTAACACAGAGAGCACCTCTAGATCTGCCTGTCATCTGATAGACTTTACTTAGATGGGCCACTCAAATATACTAACAGAAAACAAAACAGGAATAATGACTAATTTTAACACTGTTACCTTGACTGAAGTCTAATATGTCATAGTACAGTCTCATAATGAACCCAAACATTGTAATGGGCTTTTAGTTTGCAAGTACACCAAACTGTGTCAGCAACTCCCTGCTCTCAATTACAGTGTCACCATGTTGTCATAATTATAAATAACACATACCATGATAAATGAATGGAAATGATGACAGAAGAACAACAAAGATCACCCTTTTCAACTAGAATGACAGATTTTCAGGGAAAGTAGCTAATAGGTAAGAAAATAAAAAGAAATTCAATAACTGGAATTGCACTATTAGGCTGATGTTCAGTTCTAGGTTTATGTATTAATTTATCCAAGTTCAACAATTTTCCAGTTTATAGTAAGGTTAAAACATTTTCCCAATATGGTGGTGTCCTTGTGGTTCATGTAGTAGAATGAATCCCATATGACCCAAGGTCTTGTTGCATTGACCTGAGCTCTCTATACTTCCTGTCTTTCTCCACTCTACTATTGTCTCTAATAAAAGCAAAAATGCAAAAAAAAACATTGCCAATTGATTGATTAGTCATCTGTCAGCTTTTTTCTGTCATGAACTGTCTTAAAATTCAATTAAATTTATCTTTTTAAAAATCTTCTAGTATCTCAGTTGACCTATTTATACCTAACATTTATATGTACTTGTGCAAACTGGTATTTCTCGGATAGTTCCATTGGAGATGCGTGCATACTGCTTTGTCAGAAATCTGTGGCTAAACACAATATAAACTCAATCTGCCATTGTGACTTTATATTGAAAAATGAAAAAAAAAAAATCATATTAACTCATTGCAGGTTAAATGTTAAATTTATAATCTTTGGTGATATGTAGCAGTGAAGTGTATACCTAGAGATTGAAAATATAGACTCATGTTGATGTTCTATTTGATCCTATTTTTGGACATATTGCCCTGTTCTAGTCATGATTTAGTACAGCCAAAGTAAAGCCAGAATTTTGCACAAGCCCCGGAAAGCTCCAAAGATCCAGTTTGCATTTCTGTCTGTTTGAGAAGAAAGAAATCTGCATAATCAACTCTTAATTAGAAAATTCATTTCGGAGTGGGAGTGGGTAATACCTGTAACTTGGTACTAATTGATTTGTGTGATGTTAATGAATGTGTGTAAAGCAATAAAGTAGGGAGCTGTCAGTGCTAACTGTAGTCAAATGAAGGGGGAGTGGGGAAATGTTTGCTCCTGGGTTTTTAATTAGTCTCAGAGTTAGTTGTAGAAATGCCCCAGCAGTCAGCGGCAGTGCAGCTGTGACTAATCCAGCCAGTGAATAAGCAGTGTGCACATCACTGCTGCATTGCTGTGCTGCATTTAGCCAGGTGCTGCACAAGGTCACCTCAGTCAACTTGTCTGAATGCGGTCCTCATGCTCATAGTGCTCTGAAGGACACTACGAGGATATCAGAGTTAGAGGTGATATTTGTGGGCAATGATGTGATAAAGCCACAAACCAAGGCACCTTTTTAAAATTTTGGTTATGATGAAGTGTTTATATATATATATATATATATATATAAACGTGTGTGTGTGTGTGTGTATACAGGATCATATATAAGATATGTATATTTATCTTTTACTTGAACCACAATTGA